>OY755212.1:15482187-16061831 GCA_963576765.1 Draba incana | reverse complement strand
AAGATTAGTTTCGGGTAAGATCAAGCGGGCCTCTTTTGGACCGGATCGATTTCAGTTCGGATGGGGGAGCATGTGTTCAGGCTCTGATACCATGTTAAGTTTCCTAGGCATCCAACTCAAAACCAATTGGCAATGAGTGGAGAGGCCCAAGTCCCTTATATATGGCTCAAAGTTCCTACCCACTTCCGATGTGGGAAAATATTCCTCACAAATATCATCCTTTTGAAGCTTTCTATATATCTTCTTCCTTGAGAGCAATATAATTTACCTTCATTGAGAACAACATAATTTACCTTGGAATATTGTTTTCATTGAGAACAACATAATTTATCTTTGTTGAGAACAACATAATTTACCTTGGAGCTATGTGAGGCAATTTGATGAGATCGTGTGTTCTTCTATTTTAATGGGATGGTTTCCCACTCGTTCATTATCACGTTCACTTACTTGTTTAGTTGGCAGTTATTGTGTGAACATTTATCTTGTGTATTTAAGCTACGTTTGTTTTATTAAATAAGATATGAAAAGAAAATTGAAGTAACTTGTGTCTTAAGAACCAAAGTGTTCTTGTTCTTGTCTTGTTTAGATCAACGTTGGTTTGTCCTATAATTGGGACCTATCACGATTATGTCGGAATCTTCAGCTTCTTCAACGAACCCGTAATCTGGTTCTTCTTCATCATTATCATAACCACCGCTCCCTTCGCTGTAATAATTATCCTCTCTCGTTTCAAGACCGAGCATGTCATCATCGGAACTCATGATCGGTGAAAGAAACTTAACCAAATAAATTAAAAAGGAGCCTTTGAACTTTGAGAGGCAGAGTTATCTTCTCCCTTCGCAATGTAGGGTTTACTAACAATATAAATCTTTAGAGTATCTTCACAGAGAAACAGATTTGAGAAATATCATACAAATAAAAACATGAATAAATGAAATAAAGTAAAAACTCTATAAATTAATACTCGATAAATTAATTAAAAAAAAAACTTATGGCCATTATTAATTTATAGAAGTTGACTTTTAGTTAGATTTCGGAATGGTCTAATTGATAAATTGATGAAAGAAAAACCCTCGATCTAGAGGGGAGGCTATATATCAAAGAAAAACCCTAGCAGCCATAAGGCAAGTCTTTGTATTGATAATCATCGATCCCAATTCTAAAAGATGCCTAACACTCGGATTAAGTCTCGGTGTTTGGACGATCTTACGGATCACGAAAGGCTTCAGGATAGGTATCGATCGATTGTTCTTGCGTAAACTTGTTCAATTTTTGTTTTTGTCCCATAACTCTCTCGAATATATGTGAATTTTTATTCTTCCGGATCTCAGATTGGAGTGGGAAGGCTTCTCCGAGACCAAGATGAAAAGCGATGGAAATTGCCAGGTAATGTATCTAAATCCTTAATGATGTAATGATTCTTATGAATCGTATCCTGAATAATCTTCGTTTTTTCCCCCAATCATGTGCCAGTTCCGTGCTTTAGCTGATCAACTCTTTCAAACCCCGGATTCTTACAAACTTGTTAGGCAAAAAATCGTAAAACAGGTAATCAATCTTGAAACATATTCTGCTAACTTTTCAGTTTGTTGCTTTTATTTTTGACATGTGTTTTGGTGATTGATTGATGCATCTGTTTTACTCATCAGCTTAGACATCATCCAACATCTTACAAAGGATTTGTTGATCAAATGGAATACTCCAAGTATGTAAAGAACATGTCCAATAACTCAGAGTGGGGCGATGATATGACATTGAAAGCAGCCGCAGACGTATATGGAGTCAATATAAATTACTTTCTATATTATCTTCTTCCTTGAGAGCAATATAATTTACCTTCATTGAGAACAACATAATTTACCTTGGAATATTGTTTTCATTGAGAACAACATAATTTATCTTCGTTGAGAACAACATTATTTACCTTGGAGCTATGTGGGGTGATTTGATGAGATCGTGTGTTCTTCTATTTTAATGGGATGGTTTCCCACTCGTTCATTATCATGTTCACTTACTTGTTTAGTTGGCAGTTATTGTGTGAACATTTATCTTGTGTATTTAAGCTACGTTTGTTTTATTGAATAGGATATGAAAAGAAAATTGAAGTAACTTGTGTCTTAAGAACCAAAGTGTTCTTGTTCTTGTCTTGTTTAGATCAACGTTTGTTTGTCCTATAATTGGGACCTATCACGATTATGTCGGAATCTTCAGCTTCTTCAACGAACCCGTAATCTGGTTCTTCTTCATCATTATCATAACCACCGCTCCCTTCGCTGTAATAATTATCCTCTCCCGTTTCAAGACCGAGCATGTCATCAATGGAACTCATGATCGGTGAAAGAAACTTAACCAAATAAATTAAAAAGGAGCCTTTGAGCTTTGAGAGGCAGAGTTCTCTTCTCCCTTCGCAATGTAGGGTTTACTAACAATATAAATCTTTAGAGTATATTCACAGAGAAACAGATTTGAGAAATATCATATAAATAAAAATATGAGAAAATGAAATAAAGTAAAAACTCTATAAATTAATACTCGATAAATTAATTAAAAAAAAAACTTATGGCCATTATTAATTTATAGAAGTTGACTTTTAGTTAGATTTCGGAATGGTCTAATTGATAAATTGATGAAAGAAAAACCCTCGATCTAGAGGGGAGGCTATATATCAAAGAAAAACCCTAGCGGCCGTAAGGCAAGTCTTTGTATTGATAATCACCTAATCCCAATTCTAAAGGATGCCTAACACTCGGATTAAGTCTCGGTGTTTGGACGATCTTACGGATCACGAAAGGCTTCAGGATAGGTATCGATCGATTGTTCTTGCGTAAACTTGTTCAATTTTTGTTTTTGTCCCATAACTCTCTCGAATATATGTGAATTTTTATTCTTCCGGATTTTCAGATTGGAGTGGGAAGGCTTCTCCGAGACCAAGATGAAAAGCGATGGAAATTGCCAGGTAATGTATCTAAATCCTTAATGATGTAATGATTCTTATGAATCGTATCCTGAATAATCTTCGTTTTTTCCCCCAATCATGTGCCAGTTCCGTGCTTTAGCTGATCAACTCTTTCAAACCCCGGATTCTTACAAACTTGTTAGGCAAAAAATCGTAAAACAGGTAATCAATCTTGAAACATATTCTGCTAACTTTTCAGTTTGTTGCTTTTATTTTTGACATGTGTTTTGGTGATTGATTGATGCATCTGTTTTACTCATCAGCTTAGACATCATCCAACATCTTACAAAGGATTTGTTGATCAAATGGAATACTCCAAGTATGTAAAGAACATGTCCAATAACTCAGAGTGGGGCGATGATATGACATTGAAAGCAGCCGCAGACGTATATGGAGTCAATATAAATTACTTTCTATATTATCTTCTTCCTTGAGAGCAATATAATTTACCTTCATTGAGAACAACATAATTTACCTTGGAATATTGTTTTCATTGAGAACAACATAATTTATCTTCGTTGAGAACAACATTATTTACCTTGGAGCTATGTGAGGTGATTTGATGAGATCGTGTGTTCTTCTATTTTAATGGGATGGTTTCCCACTTGTTCATTATCATGTTCACTTACTTGTTTAGTTGGCAGTTATTGTGTGAACATTTATCTTGTGTATTTAAGCTACGTTTGTTTTATTGAATAAGATATGAAAAGAAAATTGAAGTAACTTGTGTCTTAAGAACCAAAATGTTCTTGTTCTTGTCTTGTTTAGATCAACGTTGGTTTGTCCTATAATTGGGACCTATCACGATTATGTCGGAATCTTCAGCTTCTTCAACGAACCCGTAATCTGGTTCTTCTTCATCATTATCATAACCACCGCTCCCTTCGCTGTAATAATTATCCTCTCTCGTTTCAAGACCGAGCATGTCATCATCGGAACTCATGATCGGTGAAAGAAACTTAACCAAATAAATTAAAAAGGAGCCTTTGAACTTTGAGAGGCAGAGTTATCTTCTCCCTTCGCAATGTAGGGTTTACTAACAATATAAATCTTTAGAGTATCTTCACAGAGAAACAGATTTGAGAAATATCATACAAATAAAAATATGAATAAATGAAATAAAGTAAAAACTCTATAAATTAATACTCGATAAATTAATTAAAAAAAAAACTTATGGCCATTATTAATTTATAGAAGTTGACTTTTAGTTAGATTTCGGAATGGTCTAATTGATAAATTGATGAAAGAAAAACCCTCGATCTAGAGGGGAGGCTATATATCAAAGAAAAACCCTAGCGGCCATAAGGCAAGTCTTTGTATTGATAATCATCGATCCCAATTCTAAAAGATGCCTAACACTCGGATTAAGTCTCGGTGTTTGGACGATCTTACGGATCACGAAAGGCTTCAGGATAGGTATCGATCGATTGTTCTTGCGTAAACTTGTTCAATTTTTGTTTTTGTCCCATAACTCTCTCGAATATATGTGAATTTTTATTCTTCCGGATTTTCAGATGGGAGTGGGAAGGCTTCTCCGAGACTAAGATGAAAAGCGATGGAAATTGCCAGGTAATGTATCTAAATCCTTAATGATGTAATGATTCTTATGAATCGTATCCTGAATAATCTTCGTTTTTTCCCCCAACCATGTGCCAGTTCCGTGCTTTAGCTGATCAACTCTTTCAAACCCCGGATTCTTACAAACTTGTTAGGCAAAAAATCGTAAAACAGGTAATCAATCTTGAAACATATTCTGCTAACTTTTCAGTTTGTTGCTTTTATTTTTGACGTGTGTTTTGGTGATTGATTGAGGCATCTGTTTTACTCATCAGCTTAAACATCATCCAACATCTTACAAAGGATTTGTTGATCAAATGGAATACTCCAAGTATGTAAAGAACATGTCCAATAACTCAGTGTGGGGCGATGATGTGACATTGAAAGCAGCCGCAGACGTATATGGAGTCAATATAATTTACTTTCTATATATCTTCTTCCTTGAGAGCAATATAATTTACCTTCATTGAGAACAACATAATTTACCTTGGAATATTGTTTTCATTGAGAACAACATAATTTAGCTTCGTTGAGAACAACATAATTTACCTTGGAGCTATGTGAGGTGATTTGATGAGATCGTGTGTTCTTCTATTTTAATGGGATGGTTTCCCACTCGTTCATTATCACGTTCACTTACTTGTTTAGTTGGCAGTTATTGTGTGAACATTTATCTTGTGTATTTAAGCTACATTTGTTTTATTGAATAGGATATGAAAAGAAAATTGAAGTAACTTGTGTCTTAAGAACCAAAGTGTTCTTGTACTTGTCTTGTTTAGATCAACGTTGGTTTGTCCTATAATTGGGACCTATCACGATTATGTCGGAATCTTCTGCTTCTTCAACGAACCCGTAATCTGGTTCTTCTTCATCATTATCATAACCACCGCTCCCTTCGCTGTAATAATTATCCTCTCCCGTTTCAAGACCGAGCATGTCATCATCGGTACTCATGATCGGTGAAAGAAACTTAACCAAATAAATTAAAAAGGAGCCTTTGAGCTTTGAGAGGCAGAGTTCTCTTCTCTCTTCGCAATGTAGGGTTAACTAACAATATAAATCTTTAGAGTATCTTCACAGAGAAACAGATTTGAGAAATATCATACAAATAAAAATATGAGAAAATGAAATAAAGTAAAAACTCTATAAATTAATACTCGATAAATTAATTAAAAAAAAAACTTATGGCCATTATTAATTTATAGAAGTTGACTTTTAGTTAGATTTCGGAATGGTCTAATTGATAAATTGATGAAAGAAAAACCCTCGATCTAGAGGGGAGGCTATATATCAAAGAAAAACCCTAGGCAAGTCTTTGTATTGATAATAATCGATCCCAATTCTTAAAGATGCCTAACACTCGGATTAAGTCTCGGTGTTTGGACGATCTTACAGATCACGAAAGGCTTCAGGATAGGTATCGATCGATTGTTCTTGCGTAAACTTGTTCAATTTTTGTTTTTGTCCCATAACTCTCTCGAATATATGGGAATTTTCATTCTTCCGGATTTTCATATTGGAGTGGGAAGGTTTCTCCGAGACCAAGATGAAAAGCGATGGAAATTGCAAGGTAATGTATCTAATTCCTTAATGATGTAATTGAAACAACCAGACTTTTTTTTTTTTAAATAATTAACCCGAATTAATAATTTCATAATTATTAATTCTCAACGGCTAATTCAACAATTACCCATAACAGCGGAAAACACAATCATCAATTCTAGCAACCTAACCAACAAGTTCTACTAGAATAAAACAAGCATAATAAATTCCCTAATCATCCTCTTCCTATGCCATGATTCCGCGATCATACAATCCTTTTTCCTGCAACACATAAAACCAATGAGTTGCATAAGTATTTCATAAATACTTAGTGAAGCAGTCATCCCATCTACTTGGCTGCGTGCTCAGATAAATGGAACAACAAAACGCCACCAGAAAACAGTCAAACAGAACCCGTGTCTGTCAATCGACAGGCCCCTACCGAATCTATTCCCGAAAACACGTGCCCGACAACCCGTGCCCAAAATCCCACAACACGCCAAGCCACGCGCGCTGCCCACTCACCCGTGTCGATTGACAGGACTACCCCCTGTCGATCGACAGAAGGCCCTCTGTCCAATCCTCCACCGAACTTCTCCGCTTTCTCCGACCAACCACCGCCCGGAACCACCGTGAAACAACCCAAAAACCCATAAGAACTATCCTAACATCAAGCTAACACTTCATAACACCAGCAACAATCACACAACACGATTCAACCCACAAAAATCACAATCAAACACACAAAAAATCCATTTATCGTCAACTAACCATGGTCATGCAGTCACCTTTGCCTTAAAAACGTATTTAATTCGGTTCGTACGGATGAATATCACGACGAACAGAAACACCCACGATCCTAAACATTCTCGGATTTTTGATCTGAACCCAGATCCGGAAACTAGACAAAAATATCTTTCCAACGACATATAAATCATGGTCTAACTCTCCCTGAATCTCCGTCAAAACTCCCCGCAATCTCACTGATCCTAAATCCGATTCCTTGAAATTTCAGCTCAATCCATTCAGTTTTCACCGGTCAATTGATCCCTCCACCGAACGGAAACAGAAGTTCTATACCCAGAAAATGGTGTCTTCTTCCACAAACACCAAAAGCTCTCAATTATGTCTCAATCTAACACGATTTTCTCTCTAATCTGCTCTCAAACAAGCTTAACAACCGCATCTATTCATTTATAGAGAAATCCTTCACAACCCAAGCTAAACCGTTTGATATTTCTTTATAAAACCGAATCACCGACAGCTGTGTCGATCGACACGCTTCCTAAAATTCAATTCCTTTGAAATTTTTGATACGATTTAAGAAATTGTGTTAGCTTTCCAATGCAATTGGTTTTACCTCATTCCGATAAGTATTACAAAACTTGTCAACGATTTACTCGACATATATCAAATCTGTCAAAATAGTGGTTTGCGGATGTTACAATTCTCCCCCACTAACACTGGATTCGTCCTCGAATCCTAACACACTGGCCTCTAAGACCAAACTTCACGACATCCGCCATCTATCTCAGACCAAACTCTGATCCTCCACACGTGAGACCTTCACTCGGATCTCATTGACCATCTACCATAGACCAATTCTTGATTCACCCTGTTTAACACCACTCGAGATTACCACTCGCAACTCACAGCCCGTCTGTCATAGACCAACTTCTAACCCAATCTGGTCAACACTACCCAAGGTCATCACTCTCGATCTCCGGGTTTTCACAATCCCGCTCACTAAAGTTAACACTTCCGTCCAAAAACTGACCAAATGTGCCTGGGGAACATCGCGTCCAATTGATCGTGCAACAATCAAACAAGAACATGTACGACCAAAGATACTACATCCATTACCAGGTCATCTGTATCAAAGTTCCAAAGTAATGTCAATCCTAGATTCAACACCCACCATTTTCTAGCTCTTAAGAATACATCCTTTGGCTAACTTACACAGGAAAAATACGCATCCCTCTCGAGAGAAAACCTTTATCTCCCTATACTTATTCGGGGAAAAACCTTATTCCAAATAGAATACAGGAAATTATCACCCCTCTGGAGAAAGACTCATCTCCTACTAATCCTCCGGGAAACACATCCCTCTGGAGAAATACTCATCTCCTAACGACCCTCTGGGAACACATCCCTCTGGACACTCGTCTCCTACTAACTCTCTGGGAACACATCCCTCTGGAGGACATACCGCTCGCACTCTCGGAACACATCCATCGAGCCATCGGTATCTGGGGAAACTCACATCCCCGTGAGGGTACTCACATCTCTCGCTACTTATTCTGAGTTCTCACATCCCAAATAAGTATCAGGAGAATTCACATCTCCTCTAACCTTCAACAACACAAAACCACAAAAATTCCCACTAGAGGAACTTCCTCCGACGCATCACCTTAATTCTCCTCTCGAGAATCCTCAAAGGTCTCACCGGCATCCACAAATCTGGCTGAAGTTCCACCAGAACTTAGCCACTAATCTCTCTGAAGTGTGCAAGTGCTTCCTCAACCTCGACACACAAACCACCTTACGGAGGCAACTCTAACCTGTATGCCACCGGTCCATCTCGTTCCATCACCGTGAATAGACCCATAAGTCTCAGAACCAATTTATTTCCTAAAATGGTTCTATTAGGATCTCGCAACATGGTCATCTTGAGATACACTCTATCTCCGACCGCAAAATCCAACTCTTTTCTCCTCTTATCAACATAACTCCTCTGCCGATTCTGAGCTTCTTTCACGATCAGATTCAGAACACGGATCTTCTCTGACGTTTCCTGAATAAAACTCGGTCCAAAAGAAAACACACATCTCCCCCACTTGGGTTTGATGTAACCTACACGGCATCCTCTCATATCCCAGAACAACACTGAAAAGGGGTAGATTAAGCACTAACCACTTGAAACATAATGCTCAGTCTTCGCTTATGTTAACACTTTCATTCGAAACCCGACCAGATTCGCTTGGAAACATCATGCCCAATTGATCGTGCAACAATCAAACGAGAACATGCACAACCAAAGGTGATACATCCGTTACCAGGGTTATCTGAACTGAGGTTCCAAATGCAGTATCGACCCTATACTCCACGTCCACATACACAACCTCAACAACACTCTTGGCGAACCTCGTCCCTTGCTCAGAGATATGAATCTCATAAATAACTGCCCTTGACGCATCGACCAAACCCTGATCACTCTCCTGAGCTACTCGAATCCTGAACAGGAGGTCTACCAAATCTGCTGCTACCAAACCCAAAGGCTCTCGTGAAATAGCACGTAACCGCAAAGTGCTAATCTTGCTTACTAACACCTCTAAAACCTGCTCTCGAGCCACGTCGATTCTCTCACGACTCCGAGTGTCCACTACCAGGTTAGCATTACCTGAATGGTACCCAATATCAAGATCCTATTCTGCCAATAACTCCAGCCAACGCATCTGCCTCACATTCAACAATGGCTGAGTAAAAATATGTTGCAGATTCTCGTGATCCGCGAAATCTGCACTCTCCCGCCATCCACTACGATCTCTAAATCTTCACATCGAACACAACCGCTCCCCACTCTAGATCATGGGTAGGATAAGTGCATTCAGCACCCTCCTGGATCAGCACACAGCCCAATCTAAAACCCGAAGTATCAATGTATACTGCGTAAGACTTACTCGGATGGGGCAACGCCAATACAGTGTACTCATCATATCTCCTCCAGCTTCGCAAAGCTATACTCAAAATCTTGACAACACACATCTACCAACCAATTGAAAACTTGACCCCACTTAGTCAAAATCACTAGAGATTCTCTCTCGATCCCTAAACTTGTATCCAGTCTTATGTTATACCAACGTTTTCCAGTTATTTACCACTCTTAACTGCTAAAATTTGCAAGGCTCCTGACTCAGGAGATACAAATGCAACGTTTATTAACCCTTCTTAGGTCTGCCCAACTGATCGCACAACAATCAAAGAAGAACATGTACGAACAACTGTAGACCCAAATTGGATCGATCGATTGTGCAACAATCAAACAAGAACATGCACAACCAAGGATGCTGCGTCTGTTAATCCCAAGTCGGCGGAACCGAACGAAAAGAAATATTTTAGAGGTCCGTATCCTGTTTCATTTTTATGCCACAGCCAGATATTGATTACTCATACTTATACCGTCATCATCACACTCTCAGGACATCTCCTTCGAGGTAACGATGCCGATGCCACTCCACTCTCAGGACGTCTCCCTCAAGCTCTGGCTCTATGTAGGAAAATACTTTCTTAGAGTAATCAATACATACGTATGAAAACATCTGGAAACTAGGAATACTTTCATTGATATTGACCCGACAGAAATACTTCCACATCACCCTTTACTAACACAACGAAACCCTTTAAAGATCCATAAACCGAACATACTGCCTCAATCAATCCACCATACCTAATCTCATGTTTATACGCACGTTTTCAGACATTTATTATTCTTAACTCATTATACACCGTCCCACTCGCAGGAGCGAATCCTTTGAGCTATCGGTGTCTTATGCCCCATCAACTCTCAGGACGCATCCCTCGAGCTCCGGGTACACTATGCCCCATCCACTCTCAAGACGCATCCCTCGAGCTCCGGGTACACATAGAACTAGTCGTGCCCCATCCACTCTCAGGACGCATCCCTCGAGCTTCGGGTACACTGTGCCCCATCCACTCTCAGGACGCATCCCTCGAGCTCTGGATACACATAGAACTAGTTGTGCCCCATCCACTCTCAGGACGCATCCCTCGAGCTCCGGGTACACATAGAACTAGTCGTGCCCCATCCACTCTCAGGACGCATCCCTCGAGCTCCGGGTACACAGGGGAGACTAATCCTCCCCTCGAGAGAACGCATCCTCTCAAAATAAAATGAATGAGTTATTCGGGACCGCAGCCCCCAGAGTAATAAATTCTAAAACGTCTATGGACATCTATCGATTGGGTCCACCTTCCATGGCCAAACCCGATATTCCCTATCATGGAATATCATCACAAAGCTGACTAATCCTCAGGTCAACTAGAACAACCCAATCGCCCAGGGTGTCCCACTAGAGTCTCTCGAAAAATAGACAGTCTTAATTCCCATAAACTTCTATTTTTAGACTCTTCACAAAACTCAACACAACTCCACACCGCGACTACCCAGCCGCAAAATAAATAAGAACTGCTTATCTTATAAATTCAAAATCGTTTTAATTGTTTCCTACACCAACGAAGAAACAAATATCCACCATAACATAACAAAAGCTAAAACTCTGAAACTGGAATCATAACCGGAATCCAGCTCAATCCTCGACCTACTCTCTCAGTTCCTCTGCGCTCGCTGCCCTACTGCAGTCTGCGCCACTGCATGCATTGTCCCTGGCTGCGTTGCCATTGGATGGACCGCAGCCACTGCCATCTGCTGCAACTTGAAACACATCTGCCGGATATACCCCATCTCTCTGCAATGACAAAACACTCGCACAATCTCGAGTCTTGTCCTTCTTAGGACAACTCTCTAACTTGTAGTGCCCAAAGCATACGCGGCCACTCTGACTCAATCACCAATCATCGTCCCATCTCCTCTTCTGGCCCTGCTCAGGCTTACCACCTTTGCCAGAATCCAACCAACTCTGCTACTGCTGTCTCCTCGACTGATCAGCAGGAGCAACCACTGCAGGAATCACTGCAACTGCCTGACCTCTCAGGTCCTCTCCAATACCTGCAGTCATCTCAACCAGCTTCGCCTTCGCGGCGTACACTGACACTCTACACCGTGTCCCCCAACTCAGCCCCAAGTCCCCTCAGGAACTCTACACCTGCGTCCGCTTGTCTTTT
Source organism: Draba incana (assembly GCA_963576765.1). Classification (NCBI taxonomy): domain Eukaryota; kingdom Viridiplantae; phylum Streptophyta; class Magnoliopsida; order Brassicales; family Brassicaceae; genus Draba; species Draba incana. Next base: position 16,049,914 of record OY755212.1, on the reverse strand, counting down.
ATGCCTTTATCCGCATAATAAGCAGCGTGCTAGACTCTGCGTCGTACTCACGCTCCATCTAGTTATCCTGAACCAGCTCCACAAACCTCGTCTCAAGACGATCCAATGCCTCCTGTGGAAATAACTTAGCATTGAACTCAGCTAAGAATTCCCTCCTGATCCACACTGCACCACGCCTCCTGCCCTTAGTGCCTCTCTACCACAAATGCACACCACTACTCAGGTAATGAACTGCCAACTCCACTCGATAATCCTCCAATCATTAATCAAACGGAAGTTATGTTCCCCTCTAATGCGCCTCTCGTCAACCTCCTCAGGTCCAACACCGCCTAAAAAGAAGGTTGTAATCAAACTCTGGATCTGACCCATCATTTCTAATTAAGTCAGACGCAACTCAACACCGCAGCCCCCTGCCGCACCATTCCTCTGGTACCCACTCTGTACCATCAGCATTCACGCTGATTCCCGTACTAATTTTGCTCACCGATCCCACTTGATGCTTCGGTGAATCCGCCACTTGCTCGTGTGTAGCAATCTGCGAAACGCTCGCATCCGCTCTATCAGAAAACCTTAGCACTGGTCCCCGACCACGATCTCGGCTTCTGCCACGGCCTCGACTACTACCTCTAGCACTACCTACCATTTCCTTCCATTTCCCAGAACAGAAACTAGGCATACTAGAAGTCACACATAAACACAAATACTTACCGCAGAATCTCTTTAAAGGCCGAAGAGGATGATCTAAGACTACTAATTGTCTAACCACCAATAAACAATTAAACCACATAGTCTCAGTTCACACAACCTATAGTCGAAGACTATTAAATTGAATAACTAATCATAATCAATTTAACTCACATAGTCTCAATTCACACAATTCTACTGCCCTAGAACCGTAAGGGCTCTGATACCAAATTGAAAAAACCAGACTTTTTTTTTTTAAATAATTAACCCGAATTAATAATCCCATAATTATTAATTCTCAACGGCTAATTCAACAATTACCCATAACAGCGGAAAACACAATCATCAATTCTAGCAACCTAACCAACAAGTTCTACTAGAATAAAACAAGCATAATAAATTCCCTAATCATCCTCTTCCTATGCCATGATTCCGCGATCATACAATCCTTTTTCCTGCAACACATAAAACAAATGAGTTGCATAAGTATTTCATAAATACTTAGTGAAGCAGTCATCCCATCTACTTGGCTGCGTGCTCAGATAAATGGAACAACAAAACGCCACCAGAAAACAGTCAAAATTCATCACTCAAGAAAAGTCAACGAAAAGCTAAACTGACATCACCTCTGTCGATCGACAGAACCCGTGTCTGTCGATCGACATGCCCGTCATCACCTCTGTCGATCGACAGAACCCGTGTCTGTCGATCGACAGGCCCCTACCGAATCTATTCCCGAAAACACGTGCCCGACAACCCGTGCCCGAAATCCCGCAACACGCCAAGCCACGCGCGCTGCCCACTCACCCGTGTCGATCGACAGAAAGCCCTCTGTCCAATCCTCCACCGAACTTCTCCGCTTTCTCCGACCAACCACCGCCCGGAACCACCGTGAAACAACCCAAAAACCCATAAGAACTATCCTAACATCAAGCTAACACTTCATAACACCAGCAACAATCACACAACACGATTCAACCCACAAAAATCACAATCAAACACACAAAAATCCATTTATCGTCAACTAACCATGGTCATGCACTCACCTTTGCCTTAAAAACGGATTTAATTTGGTTCGTACGGATGAATATCACGACGAACAGAAACACCCACGATCCTAAACGTTCTCGGATTTTTGATCTGAACCCAGATCCGGAAACTAGACAAAAATATCTTTCCAACGACATATAAATCATGGTCTAACTCTCCCTGAATCTCCGTCAAAACTCCTTGCAATCTCACTGATCCTAAATCCGATTCCTTGAAATTTCAGCTCAATCCATTCAGTTTTCACCGGTCAATTGATCCTTCCACTGAACGGAAACAGAAGTTCTATACCCAGAAAATGGTGTATTCTTCCACAAACACCAAAAGCTCTCAATTCTCTCTCAATCTAACACGATTTTCTCTCTAATCTGCTCTCAAACAAGCTTAACAACCGCAACTATTGATTTATAGAGAAATCCTTCACAACCCAAGCAAAACCGTTCGATATTTCTTTATAAAACCGAACCACCGACAGCTATGTCGATCGACATAATTTTAGTGTCGATCGACACTCTTCCCAAAATTAAATTCCTTTGAAATTTTGATACGATTTAAAAAATTGTGTTAGCTTTCCAATGCAATTGGTTTTACCTCATTCTGATAAGTATTACCAAACTTATCAACGATTTACTCGACATATATCAAATCTGTCAGAAAAGTGGTTTGCGGATGTTACAGTAACGATTCTTATGAATCGTATCCTGAATAATCTTCGTTTTTTCCCCCAATCATGTGCCAGTTCCGTGCTTTAGCTGATCAACTCTTTCAAAGCCCGGATTCTTACAAACTTGTTAGGCAAAAAAGCGTAAAACAGGTAATCAATCTTGAAACATATTCTGCTAACTTTTCAGTTTGTTGCTTTATGTTTGACGTGTGTTTTGGTGATTGATTGATGCATCTGTTTTACTCATCAGCTTAAACATCATCCAACATCTTACAAAGGATTTGTTGATCAAATGGAATACTCCAAGTATGTAAAGAACATGTCCAATAACTCAGTGTGGGGCGATGATGTGACATTGAAAACAGCCGCAGACGTATATGGAGTCAATATAATTTACTTTCTATATATCTTCTTCCTTGAGAGCAATATAATTTACCTTCATTGAGAACAACATAATTTACCTTGGAATATTGTTTTCATTGAGAACAACATAATTTATCTCCGTTGAGAACAACATAATTTACCTTGGAGCTATATGAGGTGATTCAATGAGATCGTATGTTCTTCTATTTAAATGGGATGGTTTCCCACTCGTTCATTATCATGTTCACTTACTTGTTTAGTTGGCAGGTATTGTGTGAACATTTATCTTGTGTATTTAAGCTAATTTTGTTTTATTGAATAGGATATGAAAAGAAAATTGAAGTAACTCGTGTCTTAAGAACCAAAGTGTTCTTGTTCTTGTCTTGTTTAGATCAACGTTGGTTTGTCCTATAATTGGGTCCTATCACGATTATGTCGGAATCTTCAACTTCTTCAACGAACCCGTAATCTGGTTCTTCTTCATCATTATCATAACCACCGCTCCCTTCGCTGTAATAATTATCCTCTCCCGTTTCAAGACCGAGCATGTCATCATCGGAACTCATGATCGGTGAAAGAAACTTAACCAAATAAATTAAAAAGGAGCCTTTGAGCTTTGAGAGGCAGAGTTCTCTTCTCCCTTCGCAATGTAGGGTTTACTAACAATATAAATCTTTAGAGTATCTTCACAGAGAAACAAATTTGTGAAATATCATACAAATAAAAATATGAGAAAATGAAATAAAGTAAAAACTCTATAAATTACTGCTCGATAAATTAATTAAAAAAAAAAACTTATGGCCATTATTAATTTATAGAAGTTGACTTTTAGTTAGATTTCGGAATGGTCTAATTGATAAATTGATGAAAGAAAAACCCTCGATCTAGAGGGGAGGCTATATCAAAGAAAAACCCTAGCGGCCGTAAGGCAAGTCTTTGTATTGATAATCATCGATCCCAATTCTAAAGGATGCCTAACACTCGGATTAAGTCTCGGTGTTTGGACGATCTTACGGATCACGAAAGGCTTCAGGATAGGTATCGATCGATTGTTCTTGCGCAAACTTGTTCAATTTTTGTTTTTGTCCCATAACTCTCTCGAATATATGTGAATTTTTATTCTTCACGATTTTCAAATTGGAGTGGGAAGGCTTCTCCGAGACCAAGATGAAAAGCGATGGAAATTGCCAGGTAATGTATCTAAATCCTTAATGATGTAATGATTCTTATGAATCGTATCCTGAATAATCTTCGTTTTTCCCCCAATCATGTGCCAGTTCCGTGCTTTAGCTGATCAACTCTTTCAAACCCAAGATTCTTACAAACTTGTTAGGCAAAAAATCGTAAAACAGGTAATCAATCTTGAAACATATTCTGCTAACTTTTCAGTTTGTTGCTTTTATTTTTGACGTGTGTTTTGATGATTGATTGATGCATCTATTTTACTCATCAGCTTAAACACCATCCAACATCTTACAAAGGATTTGTTGATCAAATGGAATACTCCAACTATGTAAAGAACATGTCCAATAACTCAGTGTGAGGCGATGATGTGACATTGAAAGCAGCCGCAGACGTATATGGAGTCAATGTAATTTACTTTCTATATATCTTCTTCCTTGAGAGCAATATAATTTACCTTCATTGAGAACAACATAATTTACCTTGGAATATTGTTTTCATTGAGAACAACATAATTTATCTTCGTTGAGAACAACATAATTTACCTTGGAGCTATGTGAGGCGATTTGATGAGATCGCGTGTTCTTCTATTTTAATGGGATGGTTTCCCACTCATTCATTATCACGTTCACTTACTTGTTTAGTTGGCAGTTATTGTGTGAACATTTATCTTGTGTATTTAAGCTACGTTTGTTTTATTGAATAGGATATGAAAAGAAAATTGAAGTAACTCGTGTCTTAAGAACCAAAGTGTTCTTGTTCTTGTCTTGTTTAGATCAACGTTGGTTTGTCCTATAATTGGGTCCTATCACGATTATGTCGGAATCTTCAGCTTCTTCAACGAACCCGTAATCTGGTTCTTCTTCATCATTATCATAACCACCGCTCCCTTCGCTGTAATAATTATCCTCTCCCGTTTCAAGACCGAGCATATCATCATCGGAACTCATGATCGGTGAAAGAAACTTAACCAAATAAATTAAAAAGGAGCCTTTGAGCTTTGAGAGGCAGAGTTCTCTTCTCCCTTCGCAATGTAGGGTTTACTAACAATATAAATCTTTAGAGTATCTTCACAGAGAAACAAATTTGAGAAATATCATACAAATAAAAATATGAGAAAATGAAATAAAGTAAAAACTCTATAAATTAATGCTCGATAAATTAATTAAAAAAAAAAAACTTATGGCCATTATTAATTTATAGAAGTTGACTTTTAGTTAGATTTCGGAATGGTCTAATTGATAAATTGATGAAAGAAAAACCCTCGATCTAGAGGGGAGGCTATATCAAAGAAAAACCCTAGCGGCCGTAAGGCAAGTCTTTGTATTGATAATCATCGATCCCAATTCTAAAGGATGCCTAACACTCGGATTAAGTCTCGGTGTTTGGACGATCTTACGGATCACGAAAGGCTTCAGGATAGGTATCGATCGATTGTTCTTGCGCAAACTTGTTCAATTTTTGTTTTTGTCCCATAACTCTCTCGAATATATGTGAATTTTTATTCTTCAGGATTTTCAAATTGGAGTGGGAAGGCTTCTCCGAGACCAAGATGAAAAGCGATGGAAATTGCCAGGTAATGTATCTAAATCCTTAATGATGTAATGATTCTTATGAATCGTATCCTGAATAATCTTCGTTTTTTCCCCCAATCATGTGCCAGTTCCGTGCTTTAGCTGATCAACTCTTTCAAACCCCAGATTCTTACAAACTTGTTAGGCAAAAAATCATAAAACAGGTAATCAATCTTGAAACATATTCTGCTAACTTTTCAGTTTGTTGCTTTTATTTTTGACGTGTGTTTTGGTGATTGATTGATGCATCTGTTTTACTCATCAGCTTAAACATCATCCAACATCTTACAAAGGATTTGTTGATCAAATGGAATACTCCAAGTATGTAAAGAACATGTCCAATAACTCAGTGTGGGGCGATGATGTGACATTGAAAGCAACCGCAGACGTATATGGAGTCAATGTAATTTACTTTCTATATATCTTCTTCCTTGAGAGCAATATAATTTACCTTCATTGAGAACAACATAATTTACCTTGGAATATTGTTTTCATTGAGAACAACATAATTTATCTTCGTTGAGAACAACATAATATACCTTGGAGCTATGTGAGGCGATTTGATGAGATCGTGTGTTCTTCTATTTTAATGGGATGGTTTCCCACTCGTTCATTATCACGTTCACTTACTTGTTTAGTTGGCAGTTATTGTGTGAACATTTATCTTGTGTATTTAAGCTACGTTTGTTTTATTGAATAGGATATGAAAAGAAAATTGAAGTAACTCGTGTCTTAAGAACCAAAGTGTTCTTGTTCTTGTCTTGTTTAGATCAAAGTTGGTTTGTCCTATAATTGGGACCTATCACGATTATGTCGGAATCTTCAGCTTCTTCAACGAACCTGTTATCTGGTTCTTCTTCATCATTATCATAACCACCGCTCCCTTCGTTGTAATAATTATCCTCTCCCGTTTCAAGACCGAGCATGTCATCAATGGAACTCATGATCGGTGAAAGAAACTTAACCAAATAAATTAAAAAGGAGCCTTTGAGCTTTGAGAGGCAGAGTTCTCTTCTCCCTTCGCAATGTAGGGTTTACTAACAATATAAATCTTTAGAGTATATTCACAGAGAAACAGATTTGAGAAATATCATATAAATAAAAATATGAGAAAATGAAATAAAGTAAAAACTCTATAAATTAATACTCGATAAATTAATTAAAAAAAAAAACTGATGGCCATTATTAATTTATAGAAGTTGACTTTTAGTTAGATTTCGGAATGGTCTAATTGATAAATTGATGAAAGAAAAACCCTCGATCTAGAGGGGAGGCTATATATCAAAGAAAAACCCTAGCGGCCGTAAGGCAAGTCTTTGTATTGATAATCATCGATCCCAATTCTAAAGGATGCCTAACACTCGGATTAAGTCTCGGTGTTTGGACGATCTTACGGATCACGAAAGGCTTCAGGATAGGTATCGATCGATTGTTCTTGCGCAAACTTGTTCAATTTTTGTTTTTGTCCCATAACTCTCTCGAATATATATGAATTTTTATTCTTCCGGATTTTTAAATTGGAGTGGGAAGGCTTCTCCGAGACCAAGATGAAAAGCGATGGAAATTGCCAGGTAATGTATCTAAATCCTTAATGATGTAATGATTCTTATGAATCGTATCCTGAATAATCTTCGTTTTTTCCCCCAATCATGTGCCAGTTCCGTGCTTTAGCTGATCAACTCTTTCAAACCCAAGATTCTTACAAACTTGTTAGGCAAAAAATCGTAAAACAGGTAATCAATCTTGAAACATATTCTGCTAACTTTTCAGTTTGTTGCTTTTATTTTTGACGTGTGTTTTGGTGATTGATTGATGCATCTGTTTTACTCATCAGCTTAAACATCATCCAACATCTTACAAAGGATTTGTTGATCAAATGGAATACTCCAAGTATGTAAAGAACATGTCCAATAACTCAGTGTGGGGCGATGATGTGACATTGAAAGCAGCCGCAGACGTATATGGAGTCAATGTAATTTACTTTCTATATATCTTCTTCCTTGAGAGCAATATAATTTACCTTCATTGAGAACAACATAATTTACCTTGGAATATTGTTTTCATTGAGAACAACATAATTTATCTTCGTTGAGAACAACATAATATACCTTGGAGCTATGTGAGGCGATTTGATGAGATCGTGTGTTCTTCTATTTAAATGGGATGGTTTCCCACTCGTTCATTATCACGTTCACTTACTTGTTTAGTTGGCAGTTATTGTGTGAACATTTATCTTGTGTATTTAAGCTACGTTTGTTTTATTGAATAGGATATGAAAAGAAAATTGAAGTAACTAGTGTCTTAAGAACCAAAGTGTTCTTGTTCTTGTCTTGTTTAGATCAAAGTTGGTTTGTCCTATAATTGGGACCTATCACGATTATGTTGGAATCTTCAGCTTCTTCAACAAACCTGTAATCTGGTTCTTCTTCATCATTATCATAACCACCGCTCCCTTCGCTGTAATAATTATCCTCTCCCGTTTCAAGACCGAGCATGTCATCAATGGAACTCATGATCGGTGAAAGAAACTTAACCAAATAATTTAAAAAGGAGCCTTTCAGCTTTGAGAGGCAGAGTTCTCTTCTCCCTTCGCAATGTAGGGTTTACTAACAATATAAATCTTTAGAGTATATTCACAGAGAAACAGATTTGAGAAATATCATATAAATAAAAATATGAGAAAATGAAATAAAGTAAAAACTCTATAAATTAATACTCGATAAATTAATTAAAAAAAAAACTTATGGCCATTATTAATTTATAGAAGTTGACTTTTAGTTAGATTTCGGAATGGTCTAATTGATAAATTGATGAAAGAAAAACCCTCGATCTAGAGGGGAGGCTATATATCAAAGAAAAACCCTAGCGGCCGTAAGGCAAGTCTTTGTATTGATAATCATCGATCCCAATTCTAAAGGATGCCTAACACTCGGATTAAGTCTCGGTGTTTGGACGATCTTACGGATCACGAAAGGCTTCAGGATAGGTATCGATCGATTGTTCTTGCGCAAACTTGTTCAATTTTTGTGTTTGTCCCATAACTCTCTCGAATATATGTGAATTTTATTCTTCCGGATTTTCAAATTGGAGTGGGAAGGCTTCTCCGAGACCAAGATGAAAAGCGATGGAAATTGCCAGGTAATGTATCTAAATCCTTAATGATGTAATGATTCTTATGAATCGTATCCTGAATAATCTTCGTTTTTTCCCCCAATCATGTGCCAGTTCCGTGCTTTAGCTGATCAACTTTTTCAAACCCAAGATTCTTACAACCTTGTTAGGCAAAAAATCGTAAAACAGGTAATCAATCTTGAAACATATTCTGCTAACTTTTCAGTTTGTTGCTTTTATTTTTGACGTGTGTTTTGGTGATTGATTGATGCATCTGTTTTATTCATCAGCTTAAACATCATCCAACATCTTACAAAGGATTTGTTGATCAAATGGAATACTCCAAGTATGTAAAGAACATGTCCAATAACTCAGTGTGGGGCGATGATGTGACATTGAAAGCAACCGCAGACGTATATGGAGTCAAAATAGTAATGATTACATCGCTCAAAAATACCCCTCCCATTGTGGTTCTTCCCAAGTCACACGACCGAGTCATTTACTTGAGCTATCTTGCAGGGATCCATTTCAACTCCATCCACTTCGTAAACGGAGGTTAACTTTCTCCGTCTTCTCCATACTTCCTCTTCAGAGCAATACCTTAGCATTCTTATTATTCCTCTTGTTGGCTGGTTTAGGTTCATCTTCAAGTTCATCTTCAAGTTCATATACTGCCTTGATAGAGCTGCACAAGAATAAGAAGGAGATTTAGAATAAGAATAAGGACAAGGACAAGGACAAGGACAAGGACAAGGAGAAGGAGAAGGAGAAGGAGGAGTAAAGGAGTAGGACTTACATCGCCAGTTTCACTTTTCGAAAGTCCTCTTTGACATCTCTTTCGAGTTAGGAGACGAAGTATGATAAATATCTAATTAATACCTAATTAATTTTGATAGGATAAAACACTTGTCTCTTTATTTTTATCTAATTAATTTTGAAATCTCTCTTATTTGAAGACAAAAACCAAACTCGCTCATTTTATATTGTCTTGTCGATCATATTCATTTGGGAAGTCTACAATTATATGAATCTCTCTCAGAGGTCATTTTCATACTACTGCAGAATGGGAGAGTAGGGAGATATACCCAATGTTGCATGCTTCAAACAAATATGCCAATAGAATTTTGATCAACCAAATCGATATTTTGGGTTCAGTTCTCCCAGGTTCCTCTTATCATATGCATTCAATAAATATGACACAATATCTATACAAAAGATATTACGAAGAATCATGGCAAGATATTAAGGGTAAAAATTATGATTAATCGTACAAAGGGGTAAAAATTATGTACGATGTCAAATTGTATTAAAAATTATGTCAATTACAATTTGTAGTAATTATGATTAATTTATGAATTTTAAATCCATAAATTTTACCCCTTAGTACGATTAATCATATTTTTTAAGGAACCATAGTGAATAAGTATATACATACAAGTGAGGAATTTGTGCCAAAGACGATATCTTCTACTATAAATTATGGATTTATAATTTAAAATCGTACTAAGGGGTAAAAATTATGTCGATTACAAATTGTATTAATTATGATTAATTTATGAATTTTAAATCCATAAATTTTAAATTATTGCATATTTTATATGTTAATTTACTATGTAATCGATCAGGTATTTATAAGCCTGATTACTAAGAGTGGAGGTACTAATAAGCCGTTGCTCAAAATGTAGGTACTAATAAGCCATTTTTCCAGAGTGCAGGTACTAATAAGCCGTTGCTCAAAGCGCAGGTAGAAATAAGCGCAATTACCCTGAGTGCAGGTACTAATAAGCCGCTTTCCCAGAGGAACCTAAAATTATGAGAAATCGTGAAAGAGATACTGAGGGTTCATTACCATGACTGCTTTGTTAGGGTATGATATCTTATTATATAAAGGAGAATGCACATAATTCTAACTCACGAGATCGCGACACGTGGTAAGTATTTGACTAGATTCTAACACATGTCAATTAATTAAATATATAAATTTATCAGATAAAATATGTGAAATTAAATAAATAGCACACATTAAAATAAAATAAATATGTAAGTTTAAATATGTAAGATACAAATTGCACAAATTAAAATAAAAATAGAAGCATTAAATAGTTCAATTACCTTTTAGAAAAAATGCTAAAATACTAAACAAGAATACTAAGGAAATTTCTACAAGAAATACAAAATAAGCAAATTTGCTTAGAAAAATGCTAAAATACTTAACAAGAATACTAAGGAAATTTCTACAAGAAATACAAAATAAGCAAATTTGCAGAACACTAAAAAAAATTTAAGACAAACGTAACATTACCATAAATTTAGAAAAAAAATAAAAAAACCAATAAAAAAAAGCCACTTGCCATATTTAACTCGGCATAACAAACTCTACTAAAAAAAATTTAAGACAAACGTAACATTACCATATATCTAAAAAAAAAAAAAAACCCACTTACCATATTTTAACTCGCCATAACAAACTCTATATAATCACAGTAACACGTTCACAAATCAATATTGTGCTCAAATTTTAAATCCTCTAAAGCAAATTAGAAACTAGCAAACTATGAATTCAAGAGTTTCACAAATCGATCAAAGCTATTTAACTATAGATCAACTTGATCGAAAACGTGTTCACCATCGTACTATCGTATAGTTTCTCAAGCCTTGATTAAAGAATAACTCTCTTTATTAAGTTTAGAAAACTAAACTCAAAACTCATACCATTGATCACAACTCAATCAAGGTGTTTATATAGCCTTTTGCTAATTGCTATTTCTAATTCTACAAGTAATGGAAACACACTTTCCTTTTCCTAATAAAACTAGAACTTTTCCTTTTTTTTTCTTCTTTCTCCATGACCAACTTGTTTAGGAGACTTGAGCTTGAAGTAATGTTGAAGGCTTAAACCCCAACATTCTCTCTCTTACACTACAAGAAAACAGTTAATCTGTGACGGATTTTTGTGACAGTTTTTTTCGTCACAAAAGATTGTGACGGAAGTAGGACGAAATTGTGACGGATTTGTGACGAAAATGAAAAACGTATCAAAATCGTCACAAATTTGTGACGGAAAACTTCTGTTGTAAAAGCGTCACAAATTTGCGACGGATTTGTGACTATTTTAAAGAACGTCACACTTTTTGCGACGCATTAGCGACGGTAAACTATTCGTAACTAATTTGCGACTCTTGTGTGACTCATTTGTGACGCTTTCTGGGTTCAAGTAGCGTCACAAAAGAGTCACAAAAACGTAACATATTTGTGACTCTTTTGCTACTGATTAGCTACGCTTAGTTGAATTTAGGGTATAGGGTTTCGCTTAGTGTCACAAAAGTGTTACAAATTTGTGACACTTTTGTGACGGATTAGCTACGCCCAGTATAGGGTTTCAGGTACTGTCACAAAAGCGTTACAAATTTGTGACGCTTTTGCTACGGATTAGCTACTCCCAGTTTTATTTTGGTGTTTCAAATGTGAATTGAAATACTAGGATATTAAACATAAGTATATTAGTCATGAGTGGATTAAGAATTTGACATCTAAGTGTTTAAATCTTCTAATTTCAAAAAAAAAAAAAATGTTCATAACAATCACATAAGTGTTATTACAAAGTCCTTAGTATAACTTTGTAAACTTTAAAAAAATTTAATTTTTTATAAATTGACAATTGAAGTTCAAATTACCTAAATATAATCATTCACATTGGTCATACCTTGATAGAAAACTTATTTTAAACCTATTGACTTACCAAATTTTCATGTAAATGTTTAGGGTTTAGGGTTTGAAGCTGTGTATACTCATAGCGTCACAATTGCGTAGCAAATTTGTGACGAAACTGTGACGCTTTGGTGTTTTGGGTTTCAAAATAATTATAGTGAAATTTTTTGAGTTACCGCTTAATATTTTGGGTTTCCCCCTCACCAAATTAATCAAAATTTTGGCCCAAACCCAAATATTTTAGTTAAAGTCCACGCCCTTCTTTCTTCTCCTTCTCTTCTTCTTCATCGAATCCCCTCTTTCACCGGCTCCACCACCGGTTCGCCTCTTTCACCTACTCCACACCGTCCCTCCTCCACCATGTTCTCTTGACGGTTTCTCCAGAGTCAAAATCGATCCGTCTTTTAAGGACAAAAAGAAGATTGCTAGCTCTACCAGACCAATCATGTCGGATACCAAACCCAGATCCGCGACCACCACCGTCACTCCAAAACCCAGATCCGTGACCACCACCATCACTCCAAAACCCAGATCTGTGACCACCACCGTCACTCCACCATCGTTTTAGTAGTGAAGTCGTACACGTCTCACTCGCTTCTCACTCCTTTTAAAGATCTCGTGATAAAAAAAACTACAATCGAAAAATCCAATCTTTGATTCGATCCAATAACTAGGTGATTTTCTCTGGTCAATTTGAGTTTTTGCAGAGATGGGTTTTTGCAGAGATGACGTTTTATCGTCATCAGTCGAACGAAGAAGAAGAAGAAGATACAAGTTCGCAGCGGAAGTTGCAGAGCGAGAACAAATGGCGACCATGTCTGCTCTTCAGAGCTCCTTCACTTCTCTGTCTATTTCCTCTAACTCCTCCTTCCTCGGCCAGCATCTCCTTTCCCCGATTCCCCTCTCCGTCGCTTCTCCGGTAACTCCAGTTTTCGAATTCTGGTTCTAATTTCCCGCTTTGAGCTTTGAGATTATGTAATTCACTTGGACGCGTTGTTTATGGTCTAACGGCTGATGAAATTATACTATCTATTGTTTTAGTTTAACATTTCCAATTTTGAAAATAAATCTATAGTTGTGCGGGTTTGATATTACTTCACTACACCTGTAGATTAAGTTCATTTGTTCGATTTTGTCATGGGTTATTGAAGAAATTTCTCGAAAATGAGTGAAAATTGAAGATTTGTTCTATGTTTCTGCATATTTGCTAGACTATGGATTTAAGAATGTACATTGTCTATGTCTTTTGTGTTAGTCTATCTCTAATTTGCTTGAATTTAACAATTTAAAGGGACCTCAAGTTTTTTTTTTTGTGCTCTTTGACTATTGACCCTTTTGGAATCTATGAATGCCTTCCGCTAGTATTTTTTTAGTACCTTGTGGTTATTATACTCTATGAACGATACCAAAGGGGCGTGGCTCACATTTTGCAGAGGGAAGTGAATCTCTTTGCACATTTGGTTGATTAAGTTTTGCTGGAATATATTGAGTCAGGAGAATGGCTTTGCATTTTTGCTTTGATAGTTTTCATGTTGAATGCAAAATGGCTGCAGTTGGATTCTTTCTTATTAATCTGTTTATCTTTTGTATTCATTGCAGGTCAAGCCCACCGAGAACCCATGTCTTGTTTTTGCAAAGGTTAGTAAGAAGAACTCTAACTTCATACTTTTGCTTTCACATTCTTCATTATCCATGAATATACTAGTTTTGAACATCCAAAAGGAAATTGTTCATCTCATTCCTTGATTCCTTAGTGCAACACTAGGATTAGTGTTTGTATGTTTTAAGTGTTCTTTTGTTTTTCCTTTCAGCTTAAGCGTTGGGAACGAAAAAAGTGCAAACCAAACAGTCTTCCAATTCTGCACAAAATGCAACTGATCAAGAGAAGCTGAATGAGCTTGAGAATCAAAGAGAAGAGATCCTGAAATTCTACTCTCCAGGCTCTCTTCTTCATAGACTTGAAGGTAAAAACATTAGTTTGGTTTTCACTCAGTAACAAAACTAGGCTCATCGGTTTTTATAAACACAATCCTGGTTTTGTTCAATTGTAGATGCTATGAACAAGGTTGATGAAGAAGCAGAGGAGCTGCAACAGAAGTTTATGGAGAAGGAAATTGATACAGCCGCGTTTGTACAGAAATACAAGAAGCTAAGAAGCACGTACCATCGACGGGCTTTGATTCATCTTTCTGCTAAAACTTTTGTCTTTCAAACTCTAAACATTGTTCAAAGTGTATGTTGATTTGTAAATTCATTACTCTTTTGGCTTTCCTAAACAATGGTTTTAGTTTGATTTCTTTTACATTTCCACCATTTTCATGTGCAATACAAAAATCAATTATGCAAGTATCACATTTATATTTTTAGTCACAAATTAGAGACACTTTTGTGACGAATTAAGAACAATAGAATCCTTCAAAAGTGTCACAAATTCGTCGCAATTGTGACGAAGTTTACCATCACAATAGTGTCGCTAATTTGTGATGAATATGAGAGTCACAAGTTCGTTACAAATATATGAAGCTTTTTTATCGTCACTAAACCGTCGCAGATATATGACGCTTCAGGTTCGTCTCTAAACCGTCGCAAATTTGTGACGCTTTTTATTCGTCTCAAAAGCGTCACAAATTTGTGACGAATTTTCAGATTCGTCACAGTTGCGACGGTATTTTAGCGACGCTTTTTCGTCACAAAAGCGTCGCAAACACCTGTTTTGCGACGCTTTTGTGACGCCATTGAGCGTCACAGATTAGCTGTTTTCTTGTAGTGTTAAGCTTCAACACACTTGAGCTTAAGTCTTGCATTCCGATTAAGCTTCTCATTTCACTAAACTTGATCCTTGCTAACGCCTTAGTCAAGATATCCGCCTTTTGTTCAACTCCGGGAATGTGTTCAACATCAATGACTTCTCTCTCAATGCATTCTCGTATAAAATGGTATCGTTTGTGAATGTGTTTACTCTTACCATGAAAAACCGGATTTCGTGTAAGAGCTATTGCAGAGACATTGTCAATCTTGATGATGATCTTCTCGGTCTTTCTTCCTATGATCTCACTTAACAATTCTTGGAGCCATATAGCTTGTCTTGATGCCTCCATTGCTGCCATGAACTCGGCTTCGCATGATGATAGAGCCATCGTGCCCTGTTTTTACGAACACCATGTTATTGGTGAAGATCCATAGTAGAATATATGACCCGTAGTACTTTTCCCGTCGTCTTGATCAACATTATGGCTGCTGTCACTGAATCCCATGATTCTCTTTGATTCATCACGACCGTATTTCAATCCAAGTGCCATTGATCCTTTAAGATATCGTAGTATATGCTTCATGATTTCTCCATGTCATTTTCGTGGACTCTGCATATATCTACTAGCTATTCCAACAGAGAAAGCTAAGTCCGGTCTTGTATGTATCTTAAGCATCCTACATTCCTTCTGTAACACGTCGGATCTATCTCTTCTCCCTCTTCGTCTTTAGAAACCTTTAAGCCAAACACCATCGACACTTGTGTTGGATTACACGTTTCCAAACCAACTTCTCTTAATATCTTTCTTGCATAGCCTTCTTGCTTTATTTCGATTACATCCTTTGTTTGATGAACCTCGATGCCAAGATAATAAGTAAGCTTGCCTAGGTCTGACATCTCAAATTAACTAGACATTCAAGCCTTGAACTCGTTGATGATTTTGAGAGTGTTTCCTATCACGAACAAGTCATCAACATAGACTGCTACAATGAGAAGAGATCCTCCATCTTCCTTGCGATACACGGCTGATTCTTTTGAGCACTTCTTGAATCCTATTCCTTTCAAAATATGGTCAAGCTTAGTGTTCCACGCCCTAGGAGCTTGTTTTAAACCATACAACGCTTTTGTAAGTTTGTAAACTTTGTGTTCTTCTCCTTTTACCACAAAACCGTCTGGTTGTTCTACATAAACGTCTTCTCGTAATTCTCCATGTAAGAACGCCGTCTTTACGTCTAAGTGATGGATTTCCCATCCATGAGATGCTGCCAAACTGATCAATAATCTTATGGTTTCTATCCGAGCAACCGGCGCATATACTTCGTCGAAATCAATCCCGGATTCTTGAACATAACCTTTAGCTACAAGTCGTGCTTTGTGCTTGTTGATTGTCTCGTCTGCATTCTTCTTGATTTTAAAAATCCATTTGAGACCTATAACCTTTACTTCCTTAGGTCTATCAATTAAGAACCATGTCTTGTTCTTATTGATTGAATTAATCTCTTCTTTGCACGCTTGTCTCCACTTTGATGAACTCTCTGCTTCTTTGTAACAACTCGGCTCATTGTTTATTGCTAATAGAAGTCTCTCACATTCTATAGAAGCTTGAAGAAGATAGTCATCAAGGTAACTAGGACGACTTACTTGACATCCTGATCTTCGTAGCTGAGGTAGTTGCTGAGGTACATCAGCTTCGGACTGAGTTTGGTGCTGAGGTAACTCATCTCCTTATTGTTCTGCATCAACTTCATGTTCATCCTTGAGATGCTCGTGATCATTGCCTCCGGTTTCTCCATGATCCGTGACTTGATCATCGTTGATTACCGCGAGTCCGTCTCCTGCATCTATCACTTCTCCCCATCTCATGAAGAACATTCATGGATCCCTTCTCGGTCCGTTTTGAGTATCCTTCCAGCTCCAATTTGATTTCTCATCAAACACCACATCACGACTTACAACTATCTTCCGCGTCGTCGGATTATAAAGTCTATACGCCTTGGATCCAGGCTCAATTCCAAGATGCACTAGTGATGTTGATCTGTCGTCGAGCTTCTTAAGATTTGCCACATCAATCTTTGCATATGCTACACACCCAAATACTCTCAAGTGTGCAAGACTCGGTTCTTCTCCTTTAAACACTCGTAAGGAGTCATGTTCTCAAGCGCTCTCATCGGTATCCTATTGATCAAATAGGTTGAGTGTCGCACAGCTTCTCCCCATAAGTAATTAGGTACCTTCATTGCCTTTAGAATGCTCCTTGTCATCTCCATTAATGTCCTGTTTCTCCTCTCCACAACACCGTTTTGTTGCGGTGTGTAGGGTGCCGTGAGTTGCCTTTTGATGCCACCTGCATCGCAAAAATCATTGACCTCTCTTGAGGTGAACTCGCCTCCTCTATCCGTTCTTAGAGTCATGATTGATTTTCCTAGATCCTTCTCCATTAAACCTTTAAACTCCTTGAATCTTTCAAACGCCTCACTCTTCTCCTTTAACAAGATCATCCACATGTATCTTGAAAAATCGTCAATGATAACAAATATGTATTTGATTTGAGCAAGTGTCGATGGACTTATTGGACCACATAAGTCAGCGTGTAGTAGTTTTAAAGGTTTTGATGCTCGAAAACTAGATGCTTTCGGAAAAGATTGTCTCGCTTGCTTCCCAACTAGGCACGATTCACATAATCTCTTCTCTTCTCTTATCTGAGGTAAACCGTGAGCTAACTCTTGTTGAGACATCAATTTCACTATCTTGAAACTTACGTGTCCCAACCTTGCGTGCCACTTCCAAGTCTCATCTTCAATGGCCGTTTGTAAACATGTTGGTTTACCAATCTTCAAGTTAATCTTATAGAGCCTATTTGCCGATCGTATAACCTTCACTAAGAGTCTTCCACTTGAATCTCTAAGTGTGAAATAAAAATTTTGGAATGTAGTAAACGTCTTGAACAAGGATTTGTTCCTCTGTTTTGCTTTGAAACAAAATCGATCCTTTTCCACCTATGTCTACACAAGAACCATCACCAAATTTTACTTTTCCTTTGATGTTCTCATTGAGCTCTGAGAAGAATGACTTGACTCTGGTCATGTGATTACTCGTACCGTTATCCAAATACCTGTAATACCCGTGAACTAAAAATGTGATTTTTGGTAAGCGTCGATCGACACTGGGTCGTTTTCCTCGAGATTTTGGCAGGAGGTGTCGTGTCGATCGGCACGAGTTGTGTATGTCGATCGACATGGGTTAAAATCAGATCTAGGTTTGGGAAACCTAGGGTTTCATTTAAAAGGCCCCCTTAGTTTTGGTGGCCGAAGAAAAGAAGGAAAAAGAGAAGAAAAAGGGAGAAAAAGAGAGAAAAGGGAGATTTTAAGGATTTTGAGAAGTTTTAAAAGGAAATTCTTGTGGATTCTCCTTAAAACTCAATCCTAGATTGTGTGCCTTCGTGGGGAGAACTTGGGGTGTTGGATTCGTGCGGGAAATCGGAGTTTGAAGCTCGTGTTCTTCGTGGTTTTCTCCTCTTTTCTTCAGATCTAAGGTGAGTTCGCGACCATAGGCTCTTGAATGATGGAATAGATGTTATATGTTGTTTGTTGTGTGTTTTGGTGGTTGCAAATCGCAGGTGATTGATCGGATTTGGGAGATTTGGCCATGAGAGGATAGGCCAATCTCCGAGGGCAGCAGGTTCCCTGTCGATCGACAGGATTGCTTCCTGTCGATCGACACGGGGCTATGTGGGCTGTCGATCGACAAAGGTGGTTCCTGTCGATCGACACTGGACCTGCTGTCCGGTTTTTCTATTTTCGTGTTTGCTTGTTCGGTGCATTGTTTGATAGCCCTGGTATTTCATGTTTTTCTTTATTCAAGTAATTGGCCTGTAGATGGGACGACCGTCTCACTAAGTATTTGTTAAATACTTACGCAACTCGTTTTTCTCAATTGTGTTGCAGGTAAAGAAAAGGTTTGATCGCGGAATCAGGGCCAGAGGAGGGGATGATAGGTCTTTTGTTGTGTATAGTCCAATCTAGTGAACCCTGGGTTAGGATGCTAGACTCATTTTTGTGCATTCCCGGATTTAATATGGACACTATTATCTGGATGTTTTTTTGTATGGCTTTTTTTGTGGTGGTTGTGTGAACGATTATCGTGGAATACTTTTATGAAGTTAATTAAAAATAAAAATAAAAACTTTTTTTCTTTACAATACCAAACATCTTCTTCTCTTTCTTTAGCTTCATAGACCTTTGGAATGATCTTTTCTTCATTCAAAAACACAACTTCATGCATATAAAGTACAGGATCAGCTTCTTCCGTCTCTACTTTATGTGCTTTATGAGTCTTTTGCATTCGATCTGGGCATGTAGATGCGTAATGGCCAGGTTTATAACACCGATAACAAATCACCTTTGATTTATCCTTCTTGCCCTTTGATTGACTATGATCAGCCTGACCTGTGCTAAGTCCTGAGTCAAATCCTCTACCTCGGGAGTTAAAAACTCTGCCTCCTGAGTTAAATCCTCTGCCTCCGCTTTTACCTCTGTATCCTCTGCCTCCACTTCCACGTCCCCTTCCACGAGATTCCATGAAGTTTAGTTGATCAGAATTTGCGTAAACAGCTTTTCTTGAGTTTCACCATGATTCTCCTCATCAATGATCCGCTCTTCATAAGCTTTTAATCTTCTGATTATATCTTCAAATCCTATTGTATTCAAATCAAATAATTTGTTCGAAAGTGGGAAGTTAGAAGTTTTAAAGCAAATAATGTCCTCATAGGAGTCGAACTTTTGTTGCTTGATGAAAAGGTTTGTTTTATTATGAAACCTTCTCTACTTGATTTACCTCATAGAAGTTCTGTTTGATTTTTTTAAAATTTTCCTGAGTTGTCGTCTTCTGTCTCTACTATTGTATACTGATTTCCACGTATCCTCTGCAACATCATCTTCTATGTATTTAGTATCTTTCTTTAGTATCTTTTTCCAAATCTTATTATATAAATATTTTATGCCTAACTAAATTTTTTAATTTTTTTGTAGGAAAATACAATTCAATGTTTTGTGCATCATTCTATGCTTCAAAGATTTGGAAATCAACTATGTGAAGGAAACATCATCGAGATTTGCAATTTCAATACACAATCGGCTAGCGACAAAAAATACAGAGTTTATAGCCATCAATTTAACATAACCTTAACAAAAAGAGCAAGGGTTGCAAGTGTTGGACAAGAATCTTACAAGATTCCTCTGGAAAAATTTCGTCTACGAACTTATCAAGATTTGATCCAATTACAAGATATGACAGATGACTTATATGTTACTCCATAAGTCATAATTTTTTGAATTTAATTTATGTACTCCATAATTCTAATTTATTTTTAGTTTAATACTACATCTTTACCTAGGCCCAAATTTTTTTAATCCTTACATAGATACAATTGGATACATCATCAAAGTGGACAAAGGTGATGTCCGTATTTGTGCCTATCGTGTGGGAACTCATAGGTTCTCATGACGCTTAAAACTCAAGATTAGTGAACAAATATTCCGTCACAATAACAAATATTCCGTCACAATAAAATTATTGTGACGTTCTTGTGACGATTAGTGAACGGTTACAATATGATCGTCACAAAATATTTTTCGTAACAAAAATGTCACAACGTTGTGACACGTTCATATAGTAACAAAACAATCACTACTCGTGACGCTCCACAACAGTAACAAAATCGTCACAATTACCAACTAAAACTAACGTACCAAAATCGTCATATTTTGTGACTTTTATATCGTCTCCGTTCGGACACTCATTGTGATGGAATTATTGTCTCAAACCGTCACAATTTAAGACTAAAAATTGGTAACTAGTCCGTCTTCATGGGTGACACTTTTACAGTCTTAATCTTGTCATGTATTATGACTAAATATCGTCACAAATTCGTCTTGATTAGTTATGAAATCGTCATCTATATTTTGTCACAATTATAATTGTTTCACTAATTTTGTATTTAAAATATACGATTGATGTATTATTTTGGGATAGAAAAACATTTAAATGAGAAACAATATATTTTATTAATATAAAACCGTGATAAGATATACTTATATTGCAAAGATTTTTGAATACATTACATACACAAAGATCGTCCACTCTTTGTGGGACTATGATCTTACAAAGGCTATACCAAGTTTTTGTGGGACTACGATCCTTCCAAAGGCTCTATTAAGGTGATCATACTTGAAAGATTCTGGAACTTGATTTTGATAGTCTCTTCTATCTGACACTTGAGGCTAGCCAACACTTGAGGCTAGCCAACACTGCGCCAACACGAGCAAAAATCAACAGAGCATGGAAGCAGACCATAAATCATTGCCCAGAAACATTTGACGATCCCTTCATGCAACTCGTGAGAAGAGATGGCGTTAATTAGCACCATTAGTTATCTTCTTCATAATAACAAACATCAGTAGGAGAAATTTTCAACATACAATTTCCATAACTAAGCTGAGAATATATTAACCAAACGAGAAAAAAACTAAAATAAAGATACTTAAGTGAGAATGCTAATACCGAATCTCACCTGATATATGGATCTATTTCTGGTATTTTTCTGAAGAAATTCCAGAACACAATTGAATACACCTTCTGCTACTTTATCAATCACTCTACAAGGTGTTTTTGTAAATTCTTCCGGCTAATTTCTCCCTCCACATCTACAAGCTAATGCAGCATTGAACAGAAAAAGTAAAGGTAACAAAGTGTAGTTGGAACTAGCATATAAGATAATTCTCTCCAAAAAAACTAGCACATATAAGGCAAAACAATTATCACTTGGTTTATCAATTGTCAAAAGCAAAAGCGGAGATATGGGGGATTTTTTACTGGAAGAAGGAATGTAGAGATGACGGAGTACGGCGGAGAAATGCAAGGATCGTTGATGGACTGTTTTGAGGGTCCAAACAGAGAACTTTGAGTTGAGCAAAGAAGGCTTCTCGTTCTGCTTCTCTCTCAACGTCGTCCCCATTGGTTTCACGGCAGACTATGATGGAGTTTTCAGTTGCACATCACTCTCTCTGCTTTGGTCGGAGCTTGGAAGATGAGATTTGGGGAAGAAGGATAATTTAGGGTCAGAACATGGCGCACAAGTGAAGCAATAAGCGGAGGAGGCGGCCGCGGAAAGTAAAAGTGGTGGATTATGCAAGAGCAATAGAGGAGAGTAAACAATTGGCTTTTTATTAGGTTAAGAGATGAAAAAGGGTTAGTGGATGGACAAGATTGAACGTACTGAAAAAATGAATGGACAAGATTGGTTAAAATTTGGCCACGTCATCGATCCAATTGATACTTTATAATTGGTTGCCTCCAACGTTTTTTATAAGTCATTAACTGTTGGATTTGGGTGTATATATTGATTATATAATGTGTTAGTTATTTAGAATTTACGAAATATTTTTATAAGTGTTAGATTTTTTGATATATTATTTGATGTTGATGTTTAATAATATACAATTACAAATTTAGTATTTCTGATTAAGGGTTAGAAGTGTAGGGGTTTGTGTTTGAGTTCATAACTTAGGGTTTAGATTTAGTATATAGAAAATGATTATGCTTACAATTTTTTTAAATTGTGTACCCAAAATAAAAAATTCATTAATCCATGGAAATTTATTATTTTTCTATTGTTTTTTTCGAAAGAGTTATATTTCCATTGTTAATAACACTAAAAATTATTTTTTAACCCTATACCTATACCTTGATACCCTAAACCCTAAATGATATGCCCATCTTTGAAACCATAGTATAGTGGTTGTTTCACGATCAATGTGAATTTATCTATGCAAGTCGAGAAGGTTTTTGTTTTACTATATCAAGTCTTGTTGTATGAGTTAAGAAAAGGAATGTTGTTCTATTTAAGAAGCAAAAAAAACTAATCATAGATGAACGTGATCTTTCCACACAGCTTTACATTCATATATTAATATAAAAAGGAAATAAAAAATATTCTCCCTATTATTTTTCTCCTTTTTAGCATAATTATTAAGTTATTCTTTACTAGATAACGAAGATTAGTGTTATAAAAGAACAACTAATAAAGAGAATTCAAAAAAAAATATATTTTTTTATCCAATAAAGAGATTGTTAAGTAAAACATATTTATTACACTTTTCAACTGATTTATTATATTATTTGGTAGTAATTTTATAAAATGTTGATCACAGTAGTAGCACTTTGGTAGTAATTTTATAAAAATATATTTTTCCTTTTGTACTTTGGTAATTTTTTTTATAAAATATATTTGTCCTTTAGTACTTTGATACTTTAATCACTTTAGTAAATTAATTAAGAAATGCAACTGATTTGTTACATATTATATTATATGGTTACAATTTACAACAATTTTTTCCTCATTAAATCGTCACAAATTGAGATTCACCATTTCATCACAAAGTTTCTATCCAAAATGTGACGATAGATTTGGTCACATTATTGTCACAATTGTTATGACAACTATTTTCGTAACAATTCGGTCACTAAAAGTAACGGAAGTTAGCTACGACTTAATCGTCACGATATTGTGATGAAATAGTTACTATAATTGTCACAATTGTTATGACAACTATTTTCGTAAGAATTGGGTCACTAATAGTGACGGAAATTAGCTACAACTTAAATCGTCACGATATTGTGACGAAATAGTTACTATTTTATGACATCAAATTTTGGTTACAATACCGTATCTAAAACGTCACATATTTGTGACGAATAATTTTCGTATCAAAGTTTAGTCACAATAACTCCATTTTTTTGTAGTGATAGTTTTAAACAATATAAACTACTTCAAACGAAAACAAAGATAACAAAATTAAAACCAACAAAAAACACGCTAAAAAAAAAATCAATCACATATCTTTCTTCTATTCTTTTCTATGAATTCTTTCACCAAACTCTCTTAATCGATTTATCCAACTCCCTCTCTATAGATATGATAGCCAAGCCATTTAACCTTTCTTGTGACATAGTTGATCGCAAATAAGACTTTATCACAATCAACAGAAGAAGAAACAAAACCCACCATTGAATCTGAAACCAAAAGAAGAAAAAGAAAGAACTGATTATAAAATGCAAGATACAAGAAGACAAGGAGAAAAACCTGAAAATAAAATTGATTGTTGTGTTTGATTTCAAGAAAGACGATGAATGGAGAAGCTCAAATTTGATTTCAATTTTGTTGTTGCAGTTTTTTTTTCAAGGTTTGTTGATTGTTCGGTGGTTTGTTTGATATTTTTTTGCAGGTTTGTTTAATTGTTCGGCCGTGAAAAAAAATAATTAGAATTCTTAGGGTTAAGTTAAATGGGTTAATAAATACACCAACAATAAAACCAAAAAAAATAAAATAAACCAACAAATATGTGGAGTTTTGAACTCGGCAGCGTAGCTTGCATATGTGTTTAACTTTAACTATACTACTACTAACTTTTAGTTATTTGGGACCGCTAAAATTTATAAATCATTCGGGGCACTAGGCACGGCCTTGGACATAGGTTGAAGATCCTTCAAGCAAAGGAGTAGATCCTACAAATGTGAAATCAATTGTCGGAAAGACTTATTTGTTCCAAGTTAAAGTTACTAAGTCCGATTTCGATACATTATATCCAAGCTTTTCTGTTACAGCAGTCACCGACAAGCAATTAAAGGTTTCTTATTATAAATCTATGTAAAGCTTATATTATTCAACCAATTTCACGATTTTGATGCATTATACATGTTCTCTATGTTTATGATGATTTTTCTTTCTTTCTTCCGAGATTGGAAGACAGTGAATGCGAAAAAAATGTCAAGAACGTGAAGAACATATTGCTGATGATCTTCAAAAGAAGCCAAGAACTGAGAAACTAAACTAATATTTAATACTTTTAACTTTTAGATTTTCTTTAATTCTTATTTATAGAAAGTTTATTACTGGTGTTGTGTATTTATTTCTAAATCTTGGATAATTTAATTACTCACAAGTTTTATTTCTATTTTGAAACAAAGATACGATTAAATTTAGAAAATTTGCTGTTTAAAATTTTATGAAAGTCAAAATCTTATTATATGAAAGCAGAATTAATATCATACCAGAAGTATTAGAAGTATTTGTTTCTATTTTGTACTACGTAATTAAAAAAATAAAAATCCCGTGCATCGCACGGGCCTATATCTAGTAAAATTATAATTCTAGATTGAATCCTTTAAAAGTTCTTTCTTTTTCCAGACCTAACATCTTTGTGATAATTAAAATGATTTAAGTCTAATGTGGATCATTAATGATATGTAGGGGTGTGATGCGTCGCTGCTTTTAGATCCAGTTGCTAGAAAAGTCGTGTCCAAAGAGGAAGCCAGGCCTAACCTCTCGCTTTCCGGATTTGAAATCATAGATGAGATCAAGTCCCGTCTCGAAAAACAATGCCCGAAAACCGTCTCTTGTACTGACATTCTCGCCATAGCCGCCCGAGACGCCGTTTCCTACCAAGTAATATAAACAAACTCAACTAAATATACAAAACTAGAAAATAGGAAGCTACTCCCTCATTTTCATAATAGTTGTCGTTCTAGAATTAAATTTTTGTTTCATATTACTTGTCGTTTTATATTTTCAATGCATATTTAATGTCAATTTTTCATTTTTATCCCTACTATTTGACCTCATTAACTACTCATCAAATAAAACAATGTACTCCGTCTGTTCTCCAAAGATTGATTTTTTTGGATTTTTCCTTGTTTTTGAAAGATTGATTTTCTACACTTTACTTTATGTTTTTACGTTTTACCAAGTGATTAAATAGTTTTTTAATCAATTAGAAAGAGAAAATTAGTGTGATGTAAGTAATAGAATTATTGGAAAACAAAAAAGTAAGTCAAAAAGTAAAAATAAATAATTAGTTAACACATTTATTTATTGTGTCTTAAAATGTGTGAAAACCCTAAAACATCAATTTTTGGAGAACAAATGGAGTATTAATTAGGGGTAAAATAGAAAATTTAATTATTTTTTAATTTGTGTGAAAAAACCTAGAACGATAACTAATTTGAAGCGGAGGGAGTACTTATCAATAGGCCATTCTCATTCATTGTGTTTCTATATATGCAACCGTAAATTAATTGAGTGGCAAGAAAATCCAGATTGTTAGAAGAATTAAGACCAAGTCTTTGATTCATTTACGCGTTTATAATAATACATGAGTATTAGAAAGTCAAATATATTGTGTTTTGGAAAATGATAATTCGGAATTTGATGTTATATATGTATAGTTTGAACGACCACTACGGAACGTCTTTACCGGACGTGTTGCTGGAACTTGGAAGAGTTTCATTGGCGACGGAGGCCGTTAGAGACTTACCGTCCGCCCGAGCAAACTTCACCTCTCTACAAAAACTCTTTGCCGAGAGCGATTTGGACGTCGTTGACCTCGTCGCTTTATCAGGTTTAGCATCGATTCATTATGTTTTTTAGTTATCATGCGTATAACAATATTCGTACGTTACTTATTATAAGAAGCCAAGGAAATTTAAAAAAAAATAGGGAACAAGAAAATCGAAATTTTCAAAAAAAAAAAAAAAAAAAAAAAAACAAGAAAATCGTGGGAATATCAGACCACGTGCATGTCCCATGTAACTGTATGGGATGCTACGATCTTCAAGGACTCGTAATTATCGTACAAACGATATAAAACGATAAGCATATTCAACGTCAAATATTTGAGGAGAATCTCGGAAAATGCTTTCGCACACATCCAATTATTGATCTTAGAAATCATCTCATATTTTACTCATTCATTAAGCTAATTTTTTTGCACTTAACATGTGATTTCTGTAACAGCTTAGTAAAGCAAAATTATAAGTTATATACTCATGATTTATATCTATAACCTTTAAATATGGTTCGTGGATTAAAGAGTGATTTCATACAATTTCTTCACTCTTTAATCCACGAACCATATTTAAAGGTTATAGATATAAATCATGAGTAGCAAAATTATAAGTTATATAATTTCATGAGTAAATCACATGTTAAGTGCAAAAAAATTAGCTTAATGAATGAGTAAAATATGAGATGATTTCACACAATTTCATACAATTTCTTCACTCTTTAATCCACGAACCATATTTAAAGGTTATAGATATAAATCATGAGTATATAACTTATAATTTTGCTTTACTAAGCTGTTACAGAAATCACATGTTAAGTGCAAAAAAATTAGCTTAATGAATGAGTAAAATATAGCTTAATGAAGTTATATACTCATGATTTATATCTATAACCTTGAACCCTAGCTACGCCTCCTTACTCAAATCCCGATGCTCCAACAAATCTCAAAGACTCAACTCTTCCGCAGTGGTCGGAATGGACCCTACCGAACCTCTAACCTTCGACGCCGGCTACTTCGTGTCTCTCCTCGAACGCAAAGGACTCTTCACTTCCGATGCCGCCTTGTTAACTGATCCAACAGCCAATTCCATTGCTAGTGTTTTCCGAGACTCCGACACTTTTCTTGCTTAGTTTGGTCAGTCTATGATCAAGATAAGTTCCATCAAAGCCTTTACACTTTGGAGATAAAGGTGGTGAGATTCGCACAAATTGTCGCGTCGTCAACTAATGAAATCACATTTCATCCCAATGATTAATTACCGTAATTTGATTATCATGTAACCATCTTTGAGATTTGGTTTTCTTCATTGTTTTATATTATTCTTGATGGATGCATGTGGAAATGTATCATGGTTAAAATGGGTAATCTACCTTCTGCGCATAATAAATCACCAGGCCAATCTTTGGGAGTCTTAGGCTTAGGCATGTTGTTCCCTCAAAAGTTTGTCCTTTCCTTAACAAGTAAGGTCGAACCTAAGACCTTGGGGCGTTAGAGGCCCCCCTAGTGCACTAATAGAACTAGTATGTATATCAGGAATGGCTCCATCAAATTTGTCTCCTTGAAGCGAAAGTTCTTCCATCGATTCTTAACAGTTGCCACGAAGTTGGCTTCGATTTTGCTGCGTTCTTCAAAGGTGGGGCTTAGATGTTGTGGAGAATCTCCAAAGAAACGAGTGAAGTTGCAAGTGAATTAATCTCAATCAAAGAGAGGTTATTTACAAGCAGTAAGTATTTGTGGAATCCTCTACATATTTCTACCAAGTATATAGTCATTCAACACATATGCTTGAATCCTCTGTTATTCCCAGACATTGATCAATGTTTCTTTTCACCAAAACCTAGTTATTATAATACTAGTGTTAACTTTGGTTACAACTACTGAACATATTTCATGCTTCCAAGACACAAGCACAAGTGAAACTTCAATTGTCCTATAAGAGTAACTAACGCAACCAAGGCTTCTCCCGTATAATTGCAACTATCTTAAAGACTAGGTTTTTTTTTTTTTTTTTTTTGAAACTTTTGATATCTTAAAGACTAGTTCCTCACAAGAAATACTTAAGTAAATCAAACACGATATGAAAAATCTCTACTTTAAAAACTTAAAAAGATGTTTCATTCATTCAACAAGAGGGTTTTTCCTCATTAAAATTTGAGATGTGAAACTATTCAATCTAAGTTTAGATAAACAAATAAATAGTTTTGGAAGGATTTTTTTTCATTCTATGATACAAAATGTTGTATTTGTATAGGAGATTTAAGTTTAATAATCCAATTTGTTCGAAATTTGAAATTAAACATATGTTCTAATATTTTAAAACCTAAATTTTTTTTAGTTCTTTCGAATAGTATTTGAGACCAAATTAAGTGGTTTTGGATTTGGGATGTGTACAGATTTTTGATCATAACGTTTTGATAAAAAAATTTTTAAGGTATATGCGAACTTTGAAATAAAATTTATCAAAACAAACGACTTTATGAGGAAATTACTTTTCTAAATATTTTACTCTTTTTTTGGCTAAACTGAATATTTTACGCTTTAAGAAAGAAAAATACGATTATTATTATGTAGACGTACAAATAAAATTTTAATTTCAAAAAAATGTACGCTATTTTTTTTAAAAAAATGGAAGCTAGATTCCGCACTAAGAAATTATATGTGAATTCGGAAAGAAACTATACTCCTAAGAAAAGTCGATAAATCTAACCAAAATCGAGACCAAAATAACAATAAATGGATTTATATTGATTAATAGTAAGGTTTACAATGAAGTTTTAGCTAGAACAAGTGAGAAGAGCTAAAGTGTGTATGAATGTAAACGTATGGGAAAAATAGTCATTTCGGCCACGTGCAACTACTCTCCAGAAATGTTTGGATCTCTTTGTTACTCTGTTGAGCGGCGCTGACTTGGTCTTGCTGAGCTGAGCTGAACGGATAGAGAATCTTCAGCTCCACAGTCAATATCTCCAGGAAGCGCTGACTATTGACTTTGGTCAGCGCAGCTTTGGGTCGTAGGCCCAAAATTGAATATTATGCTGAATGGACTTGAACTGTTTATGGGCCGGATTTAATGGCACAAAATCCAGCTCCAACAGTTGCCCCCCAGCCCATTAAGCGTTTAATGAGAAAGGTTAATGGGCGGTTTAGGTAAAGCGAAAATTCCAGACATCTTTGTATGCAGTAAAATTGGTCTTAACTGTAGTTTAGATTCACTCTGATACAAAATATCTTCACTTGGGATTCGGACATCTTTGATCAGATGATTGAGCAGATTCGGGAAGTCGAAAGATCTACGCGTGATCTTGATAATCGTGTGAGTTACAAATTCACCCTCTCTCTTTCTCATTTCTCTAAATTGTTCATCCTTCGACTCCCAAGGTAAAGAATTCTACTTCCTTTCTCCTTCATAGATTGATTTTCTTGTATCCTTATTATTATCTTCCTTCATCTGCTCTTCGACCTCTTTTGACTTAGTCACGACCTGACCTCAATCAAGATCCGCTTAATTCTTCCTTGACGACTAATGATGACTCCAACTGAGCGGTTTGGTCCTCATCCTCGTTCTCCTCTTTCGCAAAGGGACTTTTCGGATATCGCCAGAGATATGGAATTCCCAGAAGGAGTGGAACTATCTTTTCCTAACGATCTGAGTTCTCCTAAATCGGTCAGACCGGGATGTTGTTGCGCCTATCTAGCTTACTTTGAGTCATGCGGGCTTATCTTCCCGATACCTCTTTATCTAATTCATTTTCTGGGTTCACTGGGACTGCCTTCCCGCAGATGAACCCTAATTTCCTTTGTCACGCCATTGGAACCTTTGTTCGAGGCTACGAGGAAGGCATGGGCTTGTCTGTGGACCAACTCCAAGACTTGTACA
The DNA here is from genome assembly GCA_963576765.1 of Draba incana. NCBI lineage: Eukaryota > Viridiplantae > Streptophyta > Magnoliopsida > Brassicales > Brassicaceae > Draba > Draba incana. Next base: position 16,019,556 of record OY755212.1, on the reverse strand, counting down.
TGGCGAAGAAGAATTCCCGAGTTTCGGGCTGATCCTATTTATCAAACCGGCCCAACCTTGGGATTATCTCCGGTAGGACCCAGAAGAAGGATACAAACTGGCAGGGAGAATATTTCTTCTTCTGAATTTCCCTACCTATGTCGCCTCAGTTGAAGAGTTCGAGGCTCTTCTAAGCTAATTTGCTTCCCAAGCGGGTCAGGAGGCGCGCTTCGATAGATCTTTGCTTACTTTATCTAGCTTGTTTGTCCCGCTTTTACTTTGATATGTGAGTGTTATCCCTTGCAATATGCAGTTCTCACCTAGTCAATATCCGTTTGTCCCGCTTGACAACTTCATCAGAGACAGGATCAACCGCCTCGGTGGTGGTTGTGTTAATTGGGGCTCCTTCGATCTCTCCCGTATCAAAAGCGTCTACACGTTGCGACACCTGGCCAAATTTTTCACAGGTCTGCTTGATCTTGTTATTTATCCTACTCTCGGTCCAGTTTCGCTCGCTGTTAATCCTCTTTCTTCAGTTGTTCCAAAGAGGAAAAAGCGTCCTTTCAAGTCCACTGTCCAGTTTCGCTCGCTGTTAATCCTATTTTCTTTTTGTAGGCTACCCAACTTATCTTTCAGTCGAGTCAACCAATGAGCCTTACTTTGTTGTCTGACCAGAACGCGCCGCCGACCGAACTTCTGACGCCAGCTCCTCGTCCAGTGCAAACATGTCTCACAGGCTTACCAACCGTCACCCCGATGTGATCCCTCCTCCTACCAGTGCTCGGATTCGCTCTGGGGAGATGACCGCGACAATCTAGTCCGCACTTCAAGAAGCAGGAGTTTCTTCTGTTCCAGCAGGATCTCCTCATGCACCTCTGCTGGCAGGAGCGACTATTGATGGGGTTGTGGTTGCTGCCGCAGCTGAACTTCCTCTTTCTAGGCATTGGTCGAACTCGAAAGGATCTTATAGGAGGTCCCACTAGTCTAAGAGACCTTGGTCCCGCTCTCCTCCTGGTGCCTCCTCGAAAAGGGGTTCCGATGATAAGCGCAATGCGTCCCCTGGGACAACACCAATGGGGATAGGCCATTCCATTGCACCTATTTGCACACTCGAAACTGCCCAGTTGTTGATGACCCTGATGGCCTAGACCACTTGTTTCGTCACTACAAGACAGCGGGGTGCCCCATTCCGCTGGTGAAGAACATGATTCTTCAAGATATGTATGTCAAGCTTACCTCGGCTATGGGGAAGGTTACTTTGATCCGTCTGTTTAGCTTTACTAGGATAAACCTCTTTTCCGTTGTGCTGAATCTTTTTTTTTTTTTGAAAAAGGCTTTGGAGGCGGCCAACTCATTAGTGGTTGATGCTGAAACTCATCTTCGCGATGTGCCTCGCCGAAGTGAGGTAGAGAACATGAAAGAGGTTCTTTCAAAGGTTGGGGCTGATCTCAGGGATCAAACTAAGATAGATTTGTGCTCTTAAGAGCTTATTCAAATAGATATCTACACTAGAAATGAAATAGCTCAAAGTAGCTTTATTTAGTACAAGAAACTAAAAGGAAAAGAAAGAGTTTTGTGTTGTCTTCAAGATCAAATAGATTTGAGATTGAGATTCATAAAAGGAAGAAGAGGAGGCTCTGATACCATGTGAGTAAAATCAAACTAAGATAGATTTGTGCTCTTAAGAGCTTATTCAAATAGACATCTACACTAGAAATGAAATAGCTCAAAGGAACTTTATTTAGTACAAGAAATGAAAAGGAAAGGAAGTGACTTTGATTTGTCTTCAAGAACACAAGAACATAGATTGATATTTTAGAAATAGGAGAAAGGGGCTGCTAAAACCGCAGCCAAAGTTACAATAATCAGAGACATAAACATGATATTTATATGAGTACATGAGAAGAACCCTAATTACATGGGCTTTGTTTCACACTTTGGGTCTAGATTGGTCTTGGGCTTTACTTCTCTTAACAAAATTAACTAACGACCATCAGTCTTTTAACCTTTGTCGGTGTTTTTATAGTACTCCTGAAGAACGTGATAAACATGGAAGATTAAGCATTTGATTAGTTGGGTATTATAAGCATACTATCTCATACAAAAAGAAGTAACGGAAGCATAATTTTGAGCATATTGTCGCAAAATAGCGGTGAGAATCGAGAAACCAACACCAAATTAGAGATTAATATTTACTTTAATTATTTTTGAACTAAACCAAACAAGTTGAAAATTATTACAATTATTTGAACAAAAAGTTCTATGTTAGTTTAAATTCTCAAACAATGTAAGGAAAATAATATAGAATATAATATTGTATTGGGTTGTCTCATATGAGATCACAAGATACATATATATAGTGATAACTTTAACATAATGTTAACACCAACATAATGTAAACTTTCCTAATACGTAATGGAAATATGCTAAATATATTGAGATCTAGAGATTTCTTCCATTTAGGTTTCACGGGCTTCACTTCAGAGACGGGCTTTGATGTCCACAATACTTGGTCCGCAAGCTACACGTCTTGCTCCCCAAGATATCTCCAATACTCCCCCGCACGACAAACGTGGTACGCGAAACACGTATGTCGTGGACAACTTGTCGAGGACGGACAAAACACATCAACATACTCCTCCATGTATAAACTTGAATCTTCAAAATAGGGATGCAACTTCTGCTCGTCTTTGGTCTTGATAAAAGGGGAATACATCCCGTTGGTGCAACTTGCAACTCCAAAAACAATTTGTCCTTGACTTGGACAGTCCATACATCAGACTAAACAAAAAATGACCTAAAGAACATGAGCGTTCAACAAGAACTCCCTAAAACCATAAGCAAACTCCCCTATAATAGGAGAACTCAATACAAAAGAAACTGGAAATTCAACTAGAAAATCCTAATAATAGAATACTTAAGAAATAAATTACTTGTGAAAACCCTAGCCCTTAATCACCATGTTACGGATCTCTAAAACGTCTCTTGTTGCACTAAAACCATGATAACTTTTAGAATTATAAAACCAAACCAAACGACAAAAAGAAAGAAATAAAATAAATACCCATGATCTTAAGAAACCCTAACCAAAAGAAAACGTAGGTAAAATTCACCTCTAAAAACACCTCCAATAACTATAGTTTAATCTTAAAAACAAAATATGTAACCACTTTCTTGTGATTCACGTCATCATAGTCTCCATCTCCACCGTCTTCGACCTCGTCTCCTCCCATGATCACCATTGAACGTGAGATCGTAAGACTTTTAAACGCGGAAGCTTTTAATTTTGATCCACGAGGATCGACTGTTGTGATACCATGTCAAAATAATATAGAATATAATATTGTATTGGGTTGTCTCATATGAGATCACAAGATACATATATATAGTGGTAACATTAACATAATGTTAACACCAACATAATGTAAACTTTCCTAATACGTAATGGAAATATGCTAAATATATTGAGATCTAGAGATTTCTTCCATTTAGGCTTCACGGGCTTCATTTCATAGATTGGCTTTGATGCCCACAATACTTGGTCCGCAAGCTACACGTCTTGCTCCCCAAGATATCTCCAATATACAGAGTTAATTAACGACAATGAAAAGAATTGTAACTTTGAACCTCTTTCTAAAGTTCTTGAAGGGTTTTTCTTCAGAAAAAAAAAATTTGGCCTGCTTTTCTCCACTATTTTAAATGCACAATGGGTTAAGATCAGAAAAACAAAACGCCGAACATAACTTGAGCACCAAACAAAAAAGGCACTCTAGCTGTTGTGTATTTTGCAAACCGTTTATGCATCCCTTACGTAGAATACAAACCATGATTCATGAAGGATTCTTGACTTGTGAAGTACTGAAAAAAATTCTCTAGCTGATGATGATTGCTGTCAGAATATTTCCAACATAAGTTCATGAAATTAAAAAAAAAATTTTGAAAAAAAAAAAACCATAAAAAGATCTAGCAAAAACTAAACTCAGATTTTTTTTTTTAATCATCTTTCAAACAAGATGTAACACTTGATTTAAAAAAAAAAAATTTTTGGGTTTGAATCAAATTTTATATTCAATTCAAAAAAAAAAAAAAATTTTAAACCATAGTCAACAACAAAGGCTGCTTAATTTAGATTATACCAAAACTTTTACCTTGATATAATTATTCTTCAGTTTTGATATGCAGCTCCTATGGTTTTGTTGTATGTATATCGTAGAACTTGAGGAGCATAATGGATTACGCTGGCTCTGTTGCCAATTTCTTTTCTTTTTGTTGGCGCATGTATTTCTAGGGCCGGCTCTAGTGAATGATATGGATGATGATACACTGACGTGACGATACTAACACTGTAACACAAATCATTATACGGCATGGACTATATAGTATATACATCGATTAACGTAAACTTTGGAAAAATGTTTATGCATATCGAAAGCATGTTACAATTTTCGTTCCAAAATAATACAATGAATACCAACAATTACAAACTACACTCACACAGACAAACAAAATAGTTTCCAAATAATGCTCTAGATCTCATTCTCCATTTATACTTGCTTTTACTGGTTGTCATTACCAAATCCAATGTCCACCACTTCGCCTCACAGCTCGTCCTACACAAAATTTAGAACCATATAAATTTTAACCATTTTCACTACCGTTTAGAAAATTAAAGATGATTTTCATACTAAATTAAAAAAAAAGCCATTTTTAAGTAGTTGAGATGGGAAACTACTTACATGGTGATCGTCCATGTAATCATGTGGATTAGGCTGCAAAACAAAACAAACATTTATCAACATATTTACTCACTTCGTTCTTACCTTATCCAAGAAATAAGAGACTTACATTGGGCTTCACAAACCATGAGAATTCTCTAGTATGGTTTCCCACCAAGAATGGAATCTATACGTCGAGAAGTGGATACGGGACAAAAGGCATTGGCCCGGTATCACCGCAATTCCAAGAGTTTGATTGGCAGAAGAAATTATGGCGGGTGAAAACGTTACCAAAAATCAAGAGCTTTCTCTGGAAAGCTGCAATTGGAGCCTTACCGGTCAGCGAGAACCTCATCCGAAGAGGTGTGAGCAATGGAGGACCGTGCTCCCGTTGTGGAGCATATGCTCTTTCACTATACGTGGGCACAACAAGTATGGACCAACGCTCCTCTATCAAACTTAAATCTGGTTAATATTCAATCTATGCTGGATTACCTTACGACATCGTGCCGAACCTCTGTACTACCACCTGTTGGAATCACTAGTGCCTCTCTAGGTTCATGGATTTGTTGGAACATTTGGACCGCAAGAAACCTCCTCATCTTTGAACAAAAACAACTCTCTCCCCAAGAGGTGCTAGCTAAGGCAATCAGAGACGCAAGGATATGGGAGGTGGCACAAAAACAATTGCCACCAAGCAAAGGCTCTGTTCCAGTACATCACCAACATGAGATACCATCAGAAGGAGTGGTGTGTCACACAGATGCAGCCTGGACTAAAGAGAAGACACAGGCCGGCCTCGGTTGGTGGTTCCATCTCGAATCTAAATCGACCATGGAAGAGTACTTCGAGGCGTCACCTGAGGTGTTCTCGGTGCTCTCGGCTGAAGCTTAGGCCATGGTTTTGTAAGAATACTTCCATTAGTGTGGCCGAAGTATTAACGGTCCAACTATTATAGTTTAAGTTTAATGTAAGGTTTAAGGTTTCCGGTATGTAACGGGATACGGTGATGGACCGAATCAAATAAAAGTTACCGGAATGGGTTTGATGTCAACCCTCTTACTCCACCCAATAAAGAATCTAATCTAAAGGTTCATATACATTTATATATAATGGATTAACTTATATGAATGTATATGTATTAAGGTATAGTTTATATGTTATGTCTTAATGAATGGGTGTCTCATTAAGAGACACATTTCCCTCCTCCTTCTCTCTAATTTCGTGGGCCCTCATATATAAGGGAGAGGAGGAAGTTATTGTAGATACATATTCTCATTTTCTGAATTGAGAAGAAAAGACACAACATAGAAACCGAAAAGGAGAGATTAGAGATTGTGATCGGAATCGGAACACCCCGGCTTTGTCGAAGGGGAGATCGCAGTAAGGAAGAGAAGGAGAAGATCAAAAAATCATCAAGGAACCATCATCATGCCTAACAATGCAATGGATCAAGGTTAGGCACTCTTCCTTCTCATAATCGAAAACTCCATCAATATGAACTTGTTGATTCATTTTTTCTAGTGGCGATTATGGGATGGATTACAAGTTTGTAATCATAAGGTTAAACTTACATGTGGTATCAGAGACATCCTAGAATCATTTGTTTCACTATAAAGCATATTGATGGATAAAACCAAAAAAAACTCGTTTTTCTCTCTAAGAATTTCATCAACGCATTGAATCTGGAAATGATCTAAAAGTTATATCAATGTGTAGAGGATGAAATTATCTATCCATCGGTATAAAATTCATTAAAATCCATCAAGTAAATCAAAAGTTATGGGATTTTAAACTTTTGAAAATTTAAATCGCGACTGTTCATCGTTGAAGATGAAGGTAACCGTTAGGGACCGGACCGGTCGGTCCATGTGTTGGACCGGTCGGTCCACAAGGTGCGTAAAGGTCCAGGAGACCGGACCGGTCGGTCCATGTGTTGGACCGGTCGGTCCATTAAGGGCATAAAGATCTCGGGAAAGTGGACCGATCGGTCCATGAGATGCATTCGAGTCTCTGGAAACCGGACCGGTCGGTCCACAAAAGGCAAAATGGTCTCTGTAAACCGGACCGGTCGGTCCATGCCCTGAATAAAAAAAAAAAAAATTTAAAAACCGTAAACCGTTTCCGCTTCTTTCTGAAATGTGAAAGGCTAATCTATTATAAAATGTTATTACATATAAAAATTTATTTATAAAGATTATAAGAAAAGAGTTCATATTACGTATAACTTGTTAATCACCAAAGTGGTCTGGTTATATTTAATGTGACGGTAAAGTAAAGATTCATAATTGATCATGATTAAAGGATGCTAAATGACATGAAAAGTTTATTGATTGATCAATTGCTTACTTAGTATATCCTAGGAGATCACCCAAAGGTGGATCATTGGGTGTATTGAGTAACAACTAAAGTATTAATCACCCATATTGCGGTTGATGGTGTGTATACCCAAAGGTAGCATTGCTATCCGCTATAACTATGGATTGACTAATTATTAAAGAAAATCTAAACAAGCATCAATTTAAGTGTATGTGTTTAATGTATTGCCCAAAGGTTGCTTGAATACATATAAATGAAAGTGTTTAGATTATTTGTTGTCGATGAATCTATTAAAGTCTCATTGAACTAATGGTAAGCATATATAAAATTATTTTGCAGCTCAGTTTGCTTCAGCAAGTTCTGTCGTGAAGTTCAATGGGCTCAACTATGAGGAATGGTCTGAACAGATAAGGTTCTCTTTGGGTGTAATGTCCCTTGACTAGGCTATTCTCACGGATGAGGAGCTAGCAGCCATTACGGATGAGAGCACCGAATTGAAAAGTCTCGTTATGAGACTTGGGAGCGCTTTAACCGGCTGTGCCTGAATTTACTAAGGATGTCGATGGCGGACAGTGTTAAGCCATCCATGCCTAAGACAGAGAAAGCAAGGGAATTCATCTTGAAAATTAAAGAACAATCCCAATCGGATGTCGCTGCCAAATCGATTGTAGGTAGTCTCATGAGTGAGCTAACTACGAAAAGGTTTGATTGGTCTCAGACAATCCATGATCATGTTACTCACATGTCAAACTTGGCATCAAGGTTATCGTCCATAGGAATGTAAGTGCATGAGTCCTTCTTAGTTCAGTTTATAATGAACTCTCTTCCTATGGAGTATGGTCAGTTCCAGGTGAATTACAACACCATTAAGGATAAGTGGAACCTTCAGGAATTAAAGGCCATGCTTGTTCAGGAGGAAGCGAGATTAAAGAAACAGAAGGGTGACATTGCACTGTTTGCTGGACATGAAAGTGCCATGGGAAACTCCAAGAAATCAAGCAAGGGCAAAAGGAAGGATAAGGCTGTCTTTAAGACTCCGGAAAGCAAAATCCGTAAAGCTGTCAAGTGTTTCTTCTGCAAGAAGGAGGGACACATCAAGAAAAATTGTCCTAAAAGGAAGGCATGGTTCGACAAGAAAGGTACCGAACATTTATATGTTTGTTCTGAAATAAATCTTGTAGAAGTGCCTAGAAATACTTGGTGGCTTGATTCTGGAGCTTCTACTCATGTATCTCATATTGAACAGGGATTCAGTTCGATCCAGCCTTTAAAAGGAACTGAAAGGTACTTGTTCATGGGAAACAGGATGAAGGCGCAAATAGAAGGCATTGGGACGTATAGATTGATCTTCAACACTGGATGTTTTGTAGATCTTGAAAATTGTCTCTTTGTACCTGAGTGTGCTAGAAACCTTGTTTCAGTAAGTAGGTTGGATGATGTAGGTTTTAACTTTGAGATTGGTAATGGTGTGTTTTCGTTGTACCGTAACAGATACTTTTATGGTAATGGAACATTGTGTGATTCACTTTATAAGTTCAATCTTGATAAAACCTTCTCTGAATCTTTGTTTAATATTGAGTATCAAGGAATTAAACGTAGTGCAACTAATGAAAACTCAGCATTTTTGTGGCATAAAAGATTGGGTCACATATCCAAAGAACGGATGATGAGGTTAATAAAGAAAGAATTATTACCTCCATTGGATTTTAGTGACTTAGATGTGTGTGTAGAATGCATTAAAGGAAAGCAAACCAAACACATCACAAAGAAACAAGCCACAAGAAGTAATGGAATCTTAGAGTTAATTCACACAGATATTTGTGGCCCTATAGATGCTCCGTCTTGGAGTGGTGAGAGGTATTTCATCACTTTTATTGATGATTACTCACAGTATGGATATACTTATTTGTTGCATGAAAAGTCTCAATCGGTGGACGTACTGAAAGTGTTCATTGATGAAGTAGAAAGGCAACTTGAAAAGAAAGTTAAAGTTGTGAGATCTGATAGAGGTGGTGAATATTATGGTCGATTCACCGAAAAGGGACAATGTCCAGGGCTATTTGCTAAATTTTTGGAAAGTAAGGGCATTTGTGCTCAATACACAATGCCCGGAACACCTCAGCAGAACGGTGTAGCTGAAAGGCGTAACCGTACTTTAATGGAAATGGTTAGGAGCATATTAAGTAATTGCAAACTACCAATGTCAATGTGGACATACGCATTAAGGACTGCAACATATATTTTAAACCGGGTTCCTAGTAAAGTGGTTCCAATGACTCCATTTGAACTATTCACGGGAAGAAACCCAGTTTAAGACACTTACGTGTCTGGGGATGTCCAGCTGAAGTAAAGCCGTATAATCCGCATGAAAAGAAATTGGACTCTAGGACGGTCAGTGGATTTTTCATTGGCTATCCAGCAAAGTCAAAGGGGTTTGTGTTCTACTGTCCTAACCATAGTACGAGAATTGTCGAGACTGGAAATGCTAGGTTCACTGAAAATGGTGAATCTAGTGGGAGTTCAGAATCTAGGGGAGTGAACATTACAGAAATTCGGGTAGAATATTCTTCACCCGTAGTTCCAACCCAAGTTGTTGTTCCTATTATCGGTGTACAGCCCACTATCGAAATAGAACAACAGAATGAAGAACATACGGACCCACTAGTTCAGGAGGAAACCGAAAATGAACAAGTCGTCATTCAAGAACAGAACGTTGTACCACAACCACAAGAACAATTAAGGCGATCTGGAAGGCAAAGAAGATCCGCCATTACAGATGACTATGTGGTTTATGATGTTGAGAATGAATGTGACCTTAGTCTTGATGAAGAACCGAAAACATTCAGGAAAGCCATGGAAAGTGAAAATTCTGAAAAGTGGTCAAATGCTTCAGATGAAGAAATGTCATCTATGGACGTGAACCGAGTGTGGGACCTAGTAGAGTTACCTGATGGTTTCAAAACCGTTGGGTGTAAATGGGTCTTTACGACCAAACGGAACTCTAAAGGTAGCATAGAAAGGTAGAAGGCTCGCCTTGTTGCTAAAGGGTTCACTCAAAAGGAAGGCATTGACTACACGGATACCTTCTCTCCAGTTTCAAAGAAGGATTCCTTAAGAATTGTCATGGGATTGGTAGCTCATTATGATTTGGAGCTTCACCAAATGGATGTTAAAACCACCTTTCTTAATGGAGAGCTTGAGGAAGAAGTTTACATGGACCAACCAGAAGGTTTTGTGGCTGCAGGAAAAGAAAATCTTGTGTGTAAGCTGAGGAAATCGATATACGGATTGAAACAGGCCTCCTGACAATGGTACTTAAAGTTCAATGATACCATTTTGTCATACGGTTTCATAGAGGTCATCGTTGATCGATGTATTTATATGAAAGTCAGTGGGAGCAAGTTTATCATTCTAGTATTGTATGTTGATGATATATTGTTGGCTACAAATGATATGAGTATGTTGAGTGATGTAAAGAAATATCTCTCCAAGAACTTCGAAATGAAGGATATGGGTGAGGCAAACTATGTGATAGGGATTGAAATAATCCGGGATAGATCACAAGGATTGTTAAGTTTGTCTCAGAAAGGATACATAGATAAAGTCTTGAAGAGATATGGGATGGAAAAGTGCAAGTTAAGCAAAGCTCCAGTTCAGAAAGGGAACAAGTTCAATAAAGGTCAATGTCCAAAGAATGAACTAGAGAGAAAAGAAATGGAGATGATACCTTACTTATCAGTGGTTGGGAGTTTGAATTACATTCAAACATTTACTCGACCAGACATCAGTTTCGCGGTTGGTCTCTTGGGTCGGTATCAAAGTAATCCTGGAATGGACCACTGGAAGGCTGCAAAGAAAGTTCTCAGGTACTTGCAAGGCACCAAAGAGTTTATGCTTACGTACAGGAGATCCGATAATCTTGAAGTAATCGGATACTCAGATTCAGACTATGCCGGGTGCGTCGATACTCGAAAATCGATGTTTGGCTATCTGTTCCTATTAGCTGGGGGAGCAGTATCATGGAAGAGTGGAAAGCAGTCCGTCATTGCTACTTCCACCATGGAGGCAGAATTTGTGGCTTGCTATGAGGCTACAATTCAAGCATTGTGGCTGCGGAACTTTGTCTCAGGACTTGGACTTATTGACAGTATTTCCAAGCCGCTGAGAATGTATTGTGATAATTCCGCAGCAATCTTCTTCTCAAAGAATGACAAGTATTCGAAAGGTGCTAAGCACATGGAGATAAAATACTTGACTGTAAAGGAAGAAGTGCAGAAACGCAGAGTAGCAATTGAGCATATAAGAACGGATATGATGGTTGCGGATCCGTTAACGAAAGGACTCCCTCCTGGTATATTCGCTAGCCATGTAGAGATGATGGGAATAATTGATAAGACCTTACTGTATTGATATTATGCTAATGTAAAGATGCTATCTTAAGTAATTTGAATTCAATAAAGTTTGTGTTTTTTGCAAATCAAATATGTTATCATTAGGATATGTACATGTAATGTTTGGATAACATATGAGTTGAGAATAAGGTTATATCTCAACATAATGGATTTTGAGAATTAGGTAACCTCTCAAATATTAAAGAAGTAGTAAAGTTGGAATTTATTTGTGATGATGGAAGGGAACTTATCGCAGTAAAAGATAGGGGACCACCTCATTCGATGAGTTCTGATTTTATGGTACTTAAAGAATTTGTTAAACTTAATGAAAGGATGCGCATTAAAGGAAGTTGAACCATTAAGTTAATACACGGCCAAGTGGCAGAATGTAAGAATACTTCCATTAGTGTGGCCGAAGTATTAACGGTCCAACTATTATAGTTTAAGTTTAATGTAAGGTTTAAGGTTTCCGGTATGTAACGGGATACGGTGATGGACCGAATCAAATAAAAGGTACCGGAATGGGTTTGATGTCAACCCTCTTACTCCACCCAATAAAGAATCTAATCTAAAGGTTCATATACATTTATATATAATGGATTAACTTATATGAATGTATATGTATTAAGATATAGTTTATATGTTATGTCTTAATGAATGGGTGTCTCATTAAGAGACACATTCCCCTCCTCCTTCTCTTTAATTTCGTGGGCCCTCATATATAAGGGAGAGGAGGAAGTTATTGCAGACACATATTCTCATTTTCTGAATTGAGAAGAAAAGACACAACATAGAAACCGAAAAGGAGAGATTAGAGATTGTGATCGGAATCGGAACACCCCGGCTCCGTCGAAGGGGAGATCGCAGTAAGGAAGGGAAGGAGAAGATCAAACAATCATCAAGGAACCATCATCATGCCTAACAATGCAATGGATCAAGGTTAGGCACTCTTCCTTCTCATAACCGAAAACTCCATCAATATGAACTTGTTGATTCATTTGTTCTAGTGGCGATTATGGGATGGATTACAAGTTTGTAATCATAAGGTTAAACTTACAGGTTTATGCCCTCAAGAAGGCTCGAGCAAAGGGAGTGGAATGCTTACACATTTGCTCTGATTCACAAGTTTTAACTAACTTAGTGAGGAAGAATGAACCAAATTCGGAATCCACAACCTTCAATTCAAGATTAGAATGTTAGCTCCCTCTTTTAGGAAGCTTTCTTTCTCCTTTGTACCATGAAAAACCAATATGTTGGCGGATTCGTTAGCTAAACGAGCTTTATCGGCTTGTCCATTGTCGACGGTTTCGACATAATAATATAATCTATCGTTTTGACCAAAAAAAAAAGAAGAAGAGGAAGAAGAAAAAGAAAAAGAAAAACTGTAGAATTGATTTGATATCAATGTGTACGTACTGGTGTGTATGGCCAAAGTATATAACATATCAAATTAGTAAGTACCTTAAGCTTAAGCTTTATTATATAATTAGATCCAGAACAGGTAACCACAACAAGCCATTAGATGACTTGAGTAATCATTATCCTGTTTACATAGGAAAGAAATAACCAGTTGCCTGAATCAAACTAAGAACTAACGGTGTGGGAACTGAAGAGCTTTCTCTCAATACAAAGTATTTTCTATATTGCTTCCATAATTACTAAAAGCTATCACATGATGAGAATAAGTAAATCTGGTGAGTTATTTAAGTTAAAAATCAGTGCGTTTACTAACCCGTAGTTGACACCTATCAATATCATGTCCATTGCGTCCATGAATTGTATGTCTGCATCAGCGGGAGCTTCAAACTGCATCCATTTTAAGACTTTCGGTCACTAAAATACGCAATTATAAACCCGTCTAAGCTCCATAACCATCTACAATCATAAATACCTCGAGAAAGGCATAAGCAGGAGGTGTCGGTGGAATCTTGAAATGGATGTGTCTGTACTGAAACAGAAGATACATGAAATGTAGGGAAACAGGATGTGTCCGTACTTGAAATGGATGCGTCCGTACTGATGTGCCGATCAAACCCCAAAAGTAGGGAAAAACCGCAAAAGAGACTCAAATTTGTGAATTAAGTCACACCAAAGTTTTTGAGAACACGCAAATACTTTTTTAACCACGATAATCTAAGCTTTTGAGTGTCCTCCTGGGATTTGGACACAAACCTATGCATGGAACATACTATATATCTTTACTTGAAAACAACACTAATCTCACCTCGAAAGCAAACGTAATTATGGTTTTGATAGATTTGAAGCTACGCAAATTATAAAGCAAGAGAGAAGCAAACTAACAATGTGACGTGATCCTGACAAGCTTGGAGCATGGAGCTAAGGAACTGGACAAACAATTATATGCTCAAATTTGTCTTTGAACTACTCTCTCAAATTAATAGATTGATTGTAGAACTTTAGGCATCAAAATCCACAGGGAATCAATTAACACAATAGATTAATAAATTTGAATTATGCTAAGCAGAAATATATGAATGAAAGACAAGTAAATAAAGCAGGCAGTAAACAGTTGTGAATCAATTAAAATAAAAGTCAGGCACAGGGAAATCTCAGGTGAATCAGAATTGCAGGTATAAATAAAAGCTAGGATTATGAAGCACAGTTCTTAAACATGAACACGAATATAAAATAAATCAGCTGTCGCTGCAGAGAATATCTATGTCTAAATCCTAGAAAACCAACTGTCGTTACGAATCCTATTAAATTCAAACAAACATTAATTTCATGTTCAATTGTTCACAAAACCTTAAACCAAATTTCTTTGCGAAAATGAATTTTAATCATCAAAAACTAGTTCAAGCAATTAATAACACTGTCGTGTCTATCAATTAACATAAGATCAGATACTAGGTCACGAATCTAAAATCAGCAATAAACATAAGTTAAGAAGAAAACTTCTAATGATTTTATTCCTAATAATTAAATCAATTCTAGAAATTCATCAAGCATCTTTGAATAACTCTAAACCTAACAAGAGAACTACTCAGACATGACGAATGAAGCAAACATCATATTTATTAATATATATCTCTTAAATTCAGTAAAATAAAGCAAACCTAAACAATGGCTGAAAATAAGTATTTATAGATTACAAAAACGTATTGGGCCTAACTACAAACATCTGGGCTTTTCTGGCGCGAAAACGAAAGTCTTCCAAATCTGGTAATCTGCTCCGTCTGAAGGTCGTGTCGATCGACACTGATGGTGTGTCGATCAACACCTTTAAATCCTGCATGTCGAGGGATACCAAGTCTCTGTCGCTCGACACGATCTTAAATTCTTCAATCCGAACTCGCAACTTTGACAGCTTTTTCCGCAATGCTCCATAAAGCTCCAGTAAACACCAATTAAGTCTAAACGTCCTTGTACTTAATAAAAACACAAAAGACTCGAAAACACCAAAAGACTCTATAAAACAGACTGATATCATGGTCCAAAAATGGGTAAAACCCATGATATATCAACTCCCCTAGAATTAGCTTTTTGCTTGTCCCTAAGCAAAATAGTTGTTCTCACTCCTTTAGAAACCACATACCTGCAAAGTTAATGGTAGTACTTCGATGTGTCCCTAGAAGCTTAGTAGTCCTCCAGATTGATTCCCAACCCCTTAGAGAAACTCAGACTTTCAGTTGCAAACCCTTTTCATTATTAGGTGCGGCTTCATCGAGAGAATATCGATCGCTGGACCTTCTAGATTCTTTTATTTCCTTTAACACTTTCCTGCGTTTCACCCTCTCTCTTCCCTCCGTAACTGTTTATCCGATTAAGGATATCATAGAGATGCATGCCATTTGCATTTTTCTTCGGGATTTTTTATTTTTGGACTTGCACTTTTTTGCTTGAACTACACTTTTCTGTAGACTTTTTTTATTACCTTGGCATCTCTATGACTTCTCTAGATCAATGCTCATTACTGTTGTTTCTTGTGGAAGACATGGTCATGAGGCTTTTTCTTTTCGATCTAGGACAATTGTATCATCATTAGGAAGAAGTTTCAGAGCGGTCCATCCTCGCTTTCTAGTGTTTGAAAGTTGAATCAAGTCTTGCGATTTCCAACGCCCAAGACAAGAAATTATAGTTGATTAAGGGCGGGGTCTGCAACGTCTTTTTTGGCGTTCTCTAAAAACTTGAACTCGCTCCTTTAAACCGTCCACTTGTAGTTACCCACCTTGTAAAACCAACCAACTTGCATTGTAGTGGTCCTTAAGTGATGTTGAAAGCAAGTAGAAGGAGAGTTTTGGCCCGAAAATTTTTAAAACTGACACATAAAACTCAAAATAAAACACATAGTTAGTAAATACCTCTCCCAGACTTAAAAGACACTGTCCCAAGTGTTATTAAATCCGGAGTGGGTAAATAAAATATATAAGAAACGAAATGTAACACTACAAGAAAATAGGTCGTTAGTCACTCCGGGAAGAGTCACAAAAGAGTCACAAATGAGCCATTTGCGACTAATTAGCGACTCAAAAAATAGCGACTCATCTGTGACGATCATTTTGGGTCGCTAATCAGCGACTAATATGTGTCTGTTAAACGTAGTCGCAAATTTGTGACTAATGAGAGACTAATATAAATAGTGGCTAATTAGCAACGAAATAGCCACTATTTTGTCACTCTATGAAGATATAAGTTGGTCACAAATTAGTCTCCATGGTGTCACTTATTAGCCACCAAATGTCA
Organism: Draba incana; assembly: GCA_963576765.1. Taxonomy (NCBI): domain Eukaryota; kingdom Viridiplantae; phylum Streptophyta; class Magnoliopsida; order Brassicales; family Brassicaceae; genus Draba; species Draba incana. The sequence continues at coordinate 16,003,448 of OY755212.1, read as the reverse complement.
CTTGTTTAGTCAATTCTTTGCTACTGATGTGGTACCAAATTGTTACTAATTTGAATCTAAATGTTTGTTTTGAGAAAAACAAAATTCAGTATTAGAAAAACTAAAGATATTTTAAATATAATTACATAATTCTAGAAATTTGATTTAGAACTTTACAACAATAAGTCTTCGATATATCTTCTCAAACTCCCACGAACTCACCGGTAAGGGAGGCTCATCTCTCTCCATGTCCATCATCATCCACTTCCATTTGACACCTCCTGAGTTGATTTCCTCTATTAGAAGAAAATCATTACAATATGAAGTATATCTTTCTGATGAATTTATAAAGACCCACACATAATGAATCATATTGTCTATTGTTTCACCTGTGAAAGTGTTGGAATGGCCATTGGATCATACTCATCAACATGATCAGTGAACTGGAAACACAAAGTGAGATAACAAAATTATACTCGGGGAAAATCAGAGAAAGGGGAGACGAACCATAACTTAAACTCGGGGAGATATGAATATTATGTTACCTGCACCAGGTCGTAAATTGGTGGTGATGCCAATCCAAGACTGAATGAATCTTGGCTCTTTTCGAAAGATCATTCGGGTACCTAAAGTAAACAATATTGATCAACCTTGGTATATCAAGAACATGTGTCAAACACAAAACAACTTACCAATGGTCAAGTACACTTGGAAACGCCGAAGCTAGATAAATCAAGATGGCGTGACTACAAGAAGAATTAACCGGTTTAAGATTCATTAACAATAGTCAAACAAAGAAGCGAGGATCCAAAAGAGAGTGTAACCTCTCAAAGAGCTTAAGTCTGCCATCAACAATAGCTGGAACCTTCCCCAATGGGTTACTCGCTGAGAAACAAAACATCAAAAACACTAAATTTAGATCAAATCACAGCATTTCTTACAGTAAGACAAAATCAAAACAATATTTCCATTTTTTGATAACGGTTCGAAGAGAAGAATGAAATATCTCCTTAGATTCATGTTCCTGTGCAAAAATCAGTCACAAGGATGCATACTAAAGTTTTTTCCCCTAATTTCACCATTTTTAAAGCATTTTCTCGAGCTTTTCACCAAGTATGTATAACCTAATAATTCTACTCACACACACAATTATATCTTCTAATATTCAAATTAATTACGCAACTCATCATTCTGCAAGCAATTCAAATCTATCGAAATCATCCAAGTCAAAAATTCATACAAAACACTAAAAAAAATTGGCGATTATTTTGACAAACCTTTGAATTCAGGGGATAATTGTTGACACAATCTCATCGAATTGGATTCCACTAACCCTAAAAACAAACAAAACTCATGAATCAGAGAATAAAAAGGGCTGAATTTTCGTATATGAACAAACGAAGAAGAAGGAAATTACTTGCAGAATATGATTATAGCATGAGATGGTTGTGACATACGATCTGTATACACTTTAAACTCATGAATCCTAGATCTAAATCAACCTAACCCGATCTACTAGTCTAAAATAGATTCCTTTACACAACACACTAAAATCTGTTGTTTGATTCAAATTCGCAAATATCAAACAACAAATCAAAGATAGAGATCACAAAACCCAGAATTATTTTTAAAAACGAGGATTTTAGATTACAGCTTACATGTGGGGATTTAGTGTTGAGAACACTTCCGGAGGAGATGAAATCAAAGGGAAAGAGAGAGAAGAAATCAAAGGGATTGAGAGAGAAGAAATCAAAGGGAATGAGAAGAATCGAAGGATTTGAGTTTCTGGGTTTCGATCGCAGGAGAAGCGAGAGAGAAGGAAAATTTTTTAGGGTTTTAGGTTTTCAGTGAAACATTTGAGTGATTCAATTAGGGTTTCAGAGGTGAGAATCGAGTGGGTTTTGAAAGAGAGGATTTGAATCTCTCGGCCAACGAATCGAAAGAGAGAGACCAGTGAGTGAAAGGTTGAAGAAGACTGAAGGAGAAAAGTGAAGAAGACGAGAGAAGTGTTTTTGGATCTGAAAAAGTGTGCCGACAATTTTTTTTTTAAACCAAAATTAATGGACGGACAAGATTATACTGAAAAAGTTAACGGACGGACAAGATTACCTAGGACAAGGTCAAAGATTGCCACGTCAGCGATCCTAGTGATCCTCTCTAATTGGCTCTCATCTTCTAATTGGAACACATTACGTACAGCGTCGCAGAGTAGTGGCTATGGAGTCACTAATTTGTGACTAATGTGCGACTAATTTGCGACTCAGTTACAAGCCTATACCCTAAACCCTAAAAATTTGGATCAACCACAAAAACCATATTCCTTTCCAATCAATTTCCAATGTATTTCATCATTATTTGTTTGGTTTTATTCATTTAAACACTAGTAATCAAAAATGTAGAATAATTTTCAAAAAAATGAAATGGAAGAGTTTAGTTATATAGGTTTTGATGTTGATAAGAAACCATTTGTGATGCAAAATTTTAGGAAACTCTTTTTTTTTGTTTTTTTACTTCTATTGTGTATTTACTACACACTTATTACATGAATAAGATGTAAATACAAAATTAACTTATATAAATTTACATTATGGTGTTTAATTTCCTAAAAACATACATGTAGTGGGTAATGAGTCGCAACAGAGTGGCTAATTTGCGACTCCGTTGTTACTAATACGCGAAACCCTGAAACGTTGCAAAATAGTGGCTAATTAACGACTCTTTTGCGACTCAGTTAAAAGTGGCTAATTTGTGACTCCGTTATGTGTCACTAAGGAGTCGCTAATTTGTGATTCTAGTGTCAGTCGCTACGGAGTCGTAAATTTGTGACTACTCTGCGACTCCAACAAAACATACAAATAGTTGTCGCAGATTAGTCGCAAATATGTGACTACTTAACGACTACATGATGGAGTCGCAAATGAGCGACTAATTAGTGACTCGGAAAAAGAGTCAAGCTTTAGTCACAAAAGAGTCACAAATGAGTCGCAAATCTTTGTGACTAATTTGCCACTCGGTAATTCGAGTGGCTAATGACCTGTTTTCATGTAGTGTAATAAAAAATTGAATGAGAATAAGTTACCTAGGGGTCGTGTCGAGCGACACGACTCTAGTGTCGTTCGACACTTATAAAATTTGCCACGTCGAATGATAGTAAGCTACTCGTCGATCGACACAGTGATGTTCCTCATGTCGAGCAACACTGATTGATCTGTCGCTCGACACATTAGTCTGAATTCATGCCCATTAGCATTCACACGTTCAATCTACAAAAATCAAAACCAAAAACAAAACCAAACATAAAATTGTAAAAGAAAGTAAATATAAAATAGATAATTAGACTCACAAGCGGGTTGCCTCCCACTAAGCGCTTGTTTTCAGTCCTTTAGCTTGACTATGTTGAGGAAATTAGACGTCAGGTGGATCTGCATTTTTCCATGGAATAATTCCAGGAAAAAGCTTCATCGTCCTTTGCACCATTTATTGAAACGACCACTTCTCCTTTATCCTTAAGCTCTTGAGGAATGATGATTCGCATCTTCGCAAAAGGCTTTGAAGTCCTTTTAAGCTTTTCCTTGACATGATTCTCTTCTGCCTTATACTCCTTAATTCCTGCAAGATCAGTAGAAAAACCAAGCATTCTACGAGAAACTCGTTGCTTGCATGAGCGCGTAACAGCCTTTTCAACTTTAAAATCATTGACGAAATTAGGAGATTTAGAATTAAGTGCAAAAAACGCGTACCTTTGCTCTTTGGGAGGATCGTGGGTTGGGAATGTGGAATGAGCTGTTCAGCAACAGATGAATGACTAGCATCGAGCTCCATGATTGAGTCTTCATCATCTTGAATTTCCACTGAAAAAATTTGACCATTGATGGTTGATTTTCTCCTTGTGTTCTCCATATCAAAGTCCATGACAATATCACCCAGATCAAGCTTGATCTTCTTTTTCCTCACATCGATTGTAGCGCTAGTAGTAGCTAAGAAGGACCTTCCCAATATTAGAGGGTCTTGAGGCTCATCATCATACTCCAAAACCATAAAATCTGTTGGAATTGCGCAGTTCTGAATTTTGATTGGCACATCCTCTGGAACACCTTCTCGAATTCTCTTTGATCGATTGGCTAGGATAAGAAAGATCCTTGTGGGCATAAAATCTGTCATCCCAAATCTAATTGCAACAGAAAGAGGCATCAAATTAATACCGGACCCCAAATCACAAAGAGAATGTGGAAACTGCCCTGTCGAAATTGAGAAATGAAGCATAAAGTTTCCTGGATCTGGTAGCTTTACTGGGATTCTGCTCTGAATCAACGCACTAACTTCTTCAGAAACCACCACTTCCTTCTTCTTCTTCTTAGGAACCGGAGCTGTGTTCAAGAGAATCGCCTTGATATCTCTAGTAAGCAGTGCTTCTTCCTCATGACTAACTCCATTAGCAACCATCCGCTTGACATATCTTCTCAAAGCTAGTGAAAGCTTAACCGCGTCAATCAAAGGTATCTCAACAAGGATCTTATCAATCATCTTCTTGCAAATGGCCTTTTCGACCTCCTGCTTAGACCTTCTTGCTCTGGGGAATGGGACTTGAGACTTGTAGACATTCTCCTCTGAAGTAACTGATGAATTCACGATTTCTGGACTTGTCTGGATGGGATATCGATTGATACAGCCTAGTTGTCAATCGACACTTGGTTTCTCAATCACTGAATCGTGAATTTCTTCACGTGTCGATCGACACACTCTAGCAGTGTGGATCGACACTAGAGATTTTGACGTGTCGCTCGACGACAACTCTTTGTCGCTCGATACTGGTTTTGTACTCCCAAAGATAGCTTCAAACTCATCGAACTAATCAATTTCTTCAGTTAGAATGGCATTGCAAGCGCGCTTTTGGTTCGTATCAATCTTCGCAAGAAGAAACCCCTCTTGCCTCTTGATCGATTCTGCAGTTTGAATGACTTGAACATCGAGTTTCTTGACGTGATTGTTCAAGGCTTCAATCTTCCCGTTCAAATTAGTGTAGAGCGAATCGAACATCCCATTGAAATCCACAGTCATCTTTTGCTACCCTTCTAAAAGCTGCTCCATCATGGATTCTATTTTACTGGATGACGACGGAGGAGGCGGAGACTGATAAGTAGATGACCCGTAATTCTTGATGTAGTTGCTTCTCTGAAAAGGCTTATGATAAGACGATGAACCATATCCTTGGTGATTATTTCTTTGAAACACGGTCCCATTGATGTAGTTTACATCCTCTTATGTAGTCTCAACCTCTTGCGCAAAGTGAACCGACTTCTTCCCACCTAGAAGACTATGCATCGAATCAAGCTTCCTAGTGACTTCTGCCAATTGATTCCCACTGATGTTCAGTCCAGTCTGGGTCCATTCGTAGTCCACATTCTTCGTGATGTTGTTATTGGCCAAGTTTTCTATCAGTCTCAAGGCAGCTTCTGGCAAATTTTTATTAATGTTCACATTACTCGCAGCATCCAAAGTCACTGAATATCTCAATGCGATCCCTTTGTAGAAAATGCTCAGCAGCTGAACATTTGTGAACCCGTGATGAGGGCAGTCTCTCTGGTACCCCGTGATGAGGGCAGCCTTAAATGTCTCAAAATCTCCCTGCTTAAAAGTAGCAATCTTCGCTCTAAAATCCTCGGATTTCGCATCATCAAAGAAATTGCTTAAGAAAGCATTCTTTGTATCTTCCCAGTTAGTAATCGAGCCTGGTGGAAGCATCCTTAGCCAATGCATAGCTTCCCCATGTAGATAGTAAGGGAAAAGCTTGCAGAACAGATAGTCCTCTGATACTCCATTAGCCTTGATACTAGATGCAAGATCCTCAAAACTCTCCATGTGGTCCATTGGATTCTCATAAGAAAGTCCAAAGAACGGGTCCTGAGCAACTAGAGAGAAATATGCCGGCTTCAGCTCGAAGTCTTTTCTTTGGAATGGAGGTGGACGAATGGCAGACCTATTAGCATATAATTGTTCTGGACGGTTGAAATCTGCTAGTGTTCATCCTTGCGCGACGTTCTGATCATTCCTCAACAAATCTTGTCAATTGTGGGCCTGGTGTCGATCGACACCACCTTGGTGTCGCTCGACACCTAAATTCTCCTCATGTCAAGCGACAGGTTAATCGTGTCGCTCGACGGCATCTTCCAGAATTGCCAACTCCTCGACGATCACAGTACCATCGTTGTTGATCTTTTTGTTGGGAATGTCCTGAAATCATTTGTACTTTAATCTAATTAAAGTTGAAATGTCAAGGTTTGACAATTGTATAATATAAGATGGTTATAATGTTTTGCTAGAAGCCGCTTATAACTTATGGACTTGAAAGCCCATTACTAATATTATTCAATCCTATTGGGTCACACACCTAAGCAAACTAGATTAATATTATATTAGGTTTATGTATAATATATATTATATATATATATATTATATATATTTTTCATATAAGATATGCAAATATATATATATATATATATATATATATATATATATATATATATTCACGTGCACTATGTGGAATAAGGAAACAATATTCATATAAAGATATGAATGATTGTGTGCACGTGAGAGAAGTAACTTGGGCGGCAAGGATTTGTTAAGTGGGCTTAGCCCAAGCCATTAGGTTACACGTTCATTATATATATATTGACGCTTTGATCATTGACTCATGATCTCTTACGCGGCCGAAACCTAAAACATAATAAAAGAAGAAACAGTTCTTCGCTAATTTTGAGATTAGATCTCTACGGCACTAGCATCCAGTTTGATCTAGTTTGTGTGCGTGTGGATACCGATAGAGGCACGGCGTTTGAAGTGCTCTAAAACCTTGGTCAATCAAAATCTCTTTTCCGCTGCAATTGATCCAGGTATATCCAAAACTTTGTAGTCTAGATTTGATTCAATATTTACACGCATCCTGGAAATTGAATTCGTAATTAAAATATATAAAGCGTTGTAAACCGGTACGAATTCTAACAGTGGTATCAGAGCGTACGTGTATAATATTGAAATTGGTCTAGTATATTTAATATATATATATATATATATATGATATTTATATTAGTTGTGTTAGAGACAAACGTTTCTGTATTGTTATATGCATATTATAGACTTATTAAATCAACACGTCGCATGGTGATGCATGGCTTGTTTTTGTTTTGACCAGGGGCTCGGTTTTGCATATAGTAATTCCATAGATCATTATTAGCCATTACGCAATAGAATATTTTATGTTATGAGTATGGGTTCAAATTTTTTATGAATGAATGCAGAGCCGGGATGCTTATATAAAACTTACTTATGTCCGTCGGTAATCCGTCGGAAATTCTTCATTACTACTGACAGATGTAGTGCGTCGGAAATCCGTCCATAACCACTGACCAATCAAACTTTGCCGACATCTGATTCCGTATGAATACCGTCGGAAATTCATCATTACTTACGACAGATTTAATGCGTCGGAAATCCGTCCATAACCACTGACCAATCAAACTTTGCCGACATCTGATTCCGTATGAATACCGTCGGAAATTCATCATTACTTACGACAGATTTAATGCGTCGGAAATCCGTCCATACCCACTGACCAATCATACTTTGCCGACATCTGATTCCGTATGAATACCGTCGGAAATTCATCATTGCTTACGACAGATTTAATGCGTCGGAAATCCGTCCATACCCACTGACCAATCATACTTTGCCAACATCTGATTCCGTATAAATACCGTCGGAAATTCATCATTACTTACGATAGATTTAATGCGTCGGAAATCCGTCCATACCCACTGACCAATCATACTTTGCCGACATCGTGCTGTCTGAATTCCGTCAGTATTCCGGCGGTAACGGCCACTGTATATGATGGAATATCGACGGTTTAGACATATAACGTCTTCTATAAATACTCCCTATCGAGTTTTTTTATGTTGTACAGCTTCAAATTATAAAAAAAATGTCTTCCAACTCTCCTAATGAAGACTCAAACACAAAAGGCGTGGCTAATTTTTTCATTGTTCCAAAATACTCGTGGGAATCCGAATCCCTATGCGACGAATTCACTCAGCAAATTCCCACTTACTCATGGGAATTAGATACGTGCTCACCAATCGATGAAGAAGATTCCACAGCAACAGTAGTGCCTGACAGCCAGTTCGCGCCAAACATCCACAACATTTACGATAGGCAGCCACAATGTCTTCATCAAGAGCGGGATACCGAAGGTGAACCACCATGTGACTTGGTGGAAAAGTCAGATACTTACGGTGCAAGTACTTCAAACGTAGGTAAGGATCAGTCGTATGACTTTGAATTCGCGCAAAGCCCGGAACAGCCAAACTTAAATTTAGATGTTGATGAAATCAAAAAAGATTTGTGGAACGGTTTTTTAGAATCTCCAACAACGGATCATTACTATGACTTCCAATTCGCCCAAAGCCCAGAAAAGCCAAACATAAATGTAGACGTTGATGCAATAAAAAGTGAATTGTGCGACGGATTTGTAGATTCTCCAAGAAAGAAAAAAAAGGGAAAGAACATCATGAAATGGTTTTAACAAATGGTAAGTTCGGAGTGGAAACAGACATCTGATAGTCCTTTGGGGAGGTTATTGTGGACTTGTACCATAATTGTTAGGTGTTAAAAATTTGCAATTCCTTATTGTACTTTTTTAAATTCGTAACTAAAAATATATGTTTCATTGTTTAATGTTTTATTGGAGTTGCAATACTCAGATTTTCGTCCACAATCAGTTTTGTTTATGAAATGTAAAATGTTATAAGGAACACATGCACAAATGTGAGAGACTAACATGAATAAGCACAACTAATATTTATTCTGAATCTCCGGTAGAACCATCACTGGGGATTGAGTCTGAATCGTCGTCAAATTCTCCCCGTGTTTCCTCTTCGTCCGAATGCACTAGATCATCCTCGACATAAGTGACATCAACGACAAGGTCAATGTTATTCATCTCCTCAATAGGTGACATTTGTACACTTCTCGATGGTTGTAGAGCATCTTGTTCTGGAACGCCATAGATTTTGCCTCTGGGGTTTATTGGAGTTACTGTGACCCACAGATCTGTACGGTAGGCAACTCGAGGATATGGAATGTAGCAAACCTATTAAAATTAGTGGATATTGTTATTATACATGAACAAGAAACCTTAAGTATGAGTACATAGGTAAACATATTAGTGTAAATATTGATACCTGGTCTGCTTGAGACGCAAGGATAAATGGATCATAATACTGCAATCTGCGGCTTGAATTTATCGAAATAACACCAAGCTGGTCGACTCGAACCCCTCGACCATTGGATGGATCATACCAATCGCACATAAATACAATGCACCTCAAGTTCACCATTCCAGGATAACGGATTTCCAAGATTTCTTTTAAAATCCCATAGTACATGGTATCACCGGATTGCGCCGAAATACCATAGTCCGAAGTTGATCTTTGACGTCCTTCCTCATGGATCCTGAACGAATATCCCCTAGTGCAAAACTTTGGATATGAAATCGCCGTGCTGCGTAAACCATAAGAAACCTCCACTAACCATGTCGGGACTGATTGATCAGTTGATCTACTATCGGAAACCTAAAAATTATATTCGTAATATCTAATAAGTAAAAAATGAACGTGCAAACATATATGCAAAAGTAAGCGTAATTAATTATATTAACTTACATAACATTTCAACCAGTCCGCAAATTCTTCATCTTTCAATACAGCAAGTTCGGCATCTGTTTTACCATAATGGTAAGCACGTGCGAGAGACATGTATATCCTGTAACATAACAGTCGTTAGTTGATGAAGGCAAATAATTCCAGACATTTAGTTTAATAACTGAGATACCTTTCGTACTCCAACATTTCGTCACAGTTTCTGAGGATATACGTATGCAGATGTGTGACCTCCTGTGCAGATAGTGTGCGTTTCTTTCGTTTTCCACTTGCTCGACCAACTTGGGCAAACAACTCAGGAACAACCACGTCATAGACTGCTTTCTCACCTCCATCATCATGTCGGGCAGGGCGTCTTGCCTTAGTACTAACTTCCCGTGGAAAATAACATTCGGCAAATTGTGAGACTTCCTCGTTTAGGCTTTGTGCGACAATAGATCCCTCAACTTTGCTCAAATTTTTGACCTTTTTCTTGAGGTGGAACATGTAACGCTCGAACGGATACATCCATCGGTATTGAACAGGGCCTCCTAAGGCTGCTTCTCATGGGAGGTGAATTGGGAGATGTTCCATAACGTCAAAAAAAGATGGTGGAAATATCTTCTCAATATTACAAAGGAGTACTGGGATATTGGCCTCCAAGTTACGTATCCCGTGGACGGTAAGCGTTCGTGAACATAAATCTCGGAAGAATGCACCAACTCCTACAAAATAAAATTAAACAAGTTAGTACATATATAGTAATATAATGATAGACATAGACTAATGGGAGTAACAAATATACCTCCTATTGCTTGGTGGATAGGTTCTGGAAGAAGATATGTAAATACAAATGGAAGAAGACGCTGCATCACGACATGACAATCATGACTCTTCATTCCTATAAACTTCCCTTCCGTCGAATCCACGCAGTTACCTAGGTTAGATGCATAGCCGTCTGGAAATTTTACAAAATTTTTGAACCATTCAAAAAATACTTCTTTCTTCCTAGCGTCTAACCGGTACGCAGGCATAGGCAATCTACCGTTCAAAACATGAAGAGATGGCCTCGTACAAATCGATGGCAAGTCGATTCTAGACTTCCAATTGTCTTTGGTCTTTCCTGGGACGTTTAGTACGGTGTTCATGATGTTGTCAAAGAAATTTTTTTCCACATGCATGACATCTATATTATGCCGCAGTAGATGATCTTTCCAGTACGGTAAATCCCAAAAAATACTCTTCTTGTGCCAATTGTGATATTCCCCACAACCGTCGACTGGGTAATGACCATTTCCCCCACATTCAGGAGTTCGCTCTGCACCAAAATCTCGTAATTGTTCCAATATGCTATGACCATCTATCTCAGGAGGTGGACCATGAAACACTCGTACATCCGTCTTGAAATGTCGTTTAGACTTACGATATGGATGATTGGGCGGCAAAAAACACCTATGGCAATCAAACCATGAAGTCTTCCTGCCGTGCTGCAATTGGAAAGCTGAAATATTGTCTTGGCAATAAGGACATGCCAATCGTCCATGCGTTGACCATCCAGATAACATACCGTATGCCGGAAAATCGCTTATGGTCCACATAAGAACCGCACGCATGGTGAAATTCTGCTTCACTGAAACATCATAAGCCAGAACACCATGCTCCCATAACATCTGCAACTCATAAATCAATGGTTGGAGGAATATATCGAGCGACCGTCTTGGATGCTCTGGCCCGAGAACTAGAATTGAGAGAAACAGGAACTCGCGCCGCATGCACAAAGATGGAGGCAAATTGTAAGGTGTCACGATGACCGGCCACAATGAATATTTCCTTCCATGCTTGCCAAACGGGTTGAAACCATCAGTGGATAAGCCTATGTATACATTCCGTCGTTCACCGGCAAAATCTGGATACAGTGATTGAAAGTGTTTCCACGCTTCCGCGTCAGAAGGATGCGTGATATCTCCATCTTGACTATGCTCTGCATGCCATCTCATAGCCGATGCTGTGCGGTTTGATTCGTACAGCCTCTTCAACCTCTCCGTTAAGGGTAAATACCACATCCGTTTGAATGGAATCTTCACCCTGCCACTTGTATCCTGAAAACGGGGTTTGCGGCAAAATTTACATTTATTTCGGTTCTCGTCTTCTCTCCAGTATATCATACAGTTGTCGATGCAGACATCTATAACCTGGTAGGGCAAACCAAGACCGGCAACAAGTTTTTGTATCTCGTAGTATGATCCGGGGGCCAGATTATCTTCTGGCAAAATATCTTTCACGAACTCGGCGACAGCATCCACACATTCTTCGGACAAATTGTAATCAGTCTTTATGTTCATCATCCTAGTAGCAGACGATAACGGTGAATGGCCATCCCTACAACCGCTGTATAGTGGTTGCTTTGATGCGTCTAACAACTCGAAAAACCTTCGAGATTCTAAATTAGGCTCTTCACCCCTATCACCCTCATACCCACCCGACTGCATATTATTCTCTCTATACGCATCATTAACCATCGCAACCGTACTTACCCCAACATCTACTTCCGTTGTACGTTCCCCTACGACATCAGGAAAATAAGGTTGATTGCTACTAGTACTACCATATTCATAATTCCTTTCTCCATGTAAATACCAAACCTTATATCCCGGTCTAAAACCATATCTATATAAGTGATTCCAAACATTATGAACGGCAACACTAATTCTATTACAGCAATTAGAACAAGGACATTTAATATCCTGACCTTTTTTTGCTGCGTCTACATTACTGGGTAAATTCATGAACTCCCATAATCCTTGAGCGTACTCGTCCCTTAATAAGTTCGAGCCCTCTTCCGTCATTGGCTCGTCCATCCATGCCCGAAAATATGAACTCATCTTTATATTTTTTTTGTTTGTCAAAATTTTTATCTGATGGAATTGAATGAACCGTTCTGCAAACTTATGTATAATAGATTTCCGTCAAGCCACCGTCGGACTTCCGTCAATATGTCCGACATATGACCCCGCCACATCCCATCGGCCACCGCAGACGATATCTCAACCACTCAAACTTTGCCGACATTGTAAACCGTCGGAATACCGTCCTAGTTTCCGACATATATAAGCCGTCGGAAATAAGTCCGATGACTCAGACGTCGCCGACATCGGAAATTTTTACTTCCGTCCGATTTCCGTCGATGTGGCGTCGCCATTTTGCGACAGAAAAAAAATCCGTCTCTATTCCGTCGGTTTTTCCCGACGGCTTTTTTGTCCGTCGGAAAAAACCGACGGAATAGAGACGGATTTGGTTTTCCTCGAGAACCCGTCGGGATTCCGTAGGAGTTACCTGACGGAATTCCGACGGAAAAAAAATGTCCGTCGGAAATCTGCCTGTTTTCTTGTAGTGATAATATATATATGCATGCGAATTGATCCAGGACAATAGTGCATAATAATTTTGTCATGTAGTGTCTTCTGCATATATTAATTATTATAGTTCATGCATGTTCTGGTTAATTTGCTTTCTGGTTTGATTCGGTTATGTCGAAACCGAGACCTTGAATCATTTGGTTGATTAAGATTCTAATTTGATTAATAACTGATAATTTTAATTAGATTAAAATTTATTAATATACGATCCAATTATATACATATTAGATATATATTTTATATATGATATCAAATTATAATATAAACATAAATTGGATTAAAAATAATTCCTCAATATAAATATCAAGTGTTCTGGATGTCTTCCCGATCTTGTCAGCTGTCAAGACTCGTTTCATTGCGTGATAGGCTTGCAGTGCAAGGTATCTGCAGTTACATGAGTAAGGCAGTAGGTAATTGTGTTGATGGGCTTGCAGTGCATGGCATCAACTATTACATGACTGAAGAGATTGGTTTACTTGAATGGGCTATCAGAAGTTCTGGGCTCAGAGACATCAGGTGGTTAGAACATAAGATGTTTTATCCACAACCAAGAGTCATATTGGATATGATTAGCAAAGTGTTGCTTACCTATATAACTAAGATTTGAGTGACAGCCAGTGGCTCGCTCGGGTTTTAGTGAAATAAGGATCTTGGATCATTATATTCATTTGAGGAAACATAGTTTTGAATATAATGCAAGTTTTCTTAATTGTTAAGTTTACTCTTTTTATTGAACATGATAACTTACGCTCTACCTCTTTTGATCCAGCAATGTCTAGCTCAAACAACAATTTCTCCCTGAGATCTGTCCTTGAGAAGGACAAGTTAAATGGATCTAATTTTCTTGAATGGTATCGGAATCTGAGAATTGTTCTCAGACAGGAGAAAAGGGACTATGTCCTTGATAAAGTTCTCCCCGAGAAGTACCGTTCCAATGCCTCGCAGACAGAAAAGAATGCTTGGGATAAGCATTCTAATGATGTGGTCGATGTGACTTGTCTGATGCTGGCTACCATGAACTCGGACTTGCAGAAGCAATATGAGAACGTGGTGTCACCGATCGAGATGATCACTAGCCTGAAAGCGATGTTTCAGGAGCAGGCTCGAACTGAGAGATACCAGACGGTTAAATCTCTAGTTGAGTGCAAGGTACCAAAGGATGCTCCAGTAAGTCCCCATGTCATTAAGATGATGGGTTATATTGATAACCTAGGGAAACTGGACTGTCCCATTAGCCAAGAGTTGGCTACTGACATCATACTGCAGTCACTGCCGTCGAGCTATGATACGTTCATAATGAATTATAACATGAACAGCTTGACGAAGACGTTGACTGAGTTACATGGCATGCTCAAGACAGCCGAGCCAAACATCAAAAAGGGTGCCCCAAATGTGCTTATGGTACAAGGGGGCAAAAAGTTTAAGAAACCCGGCAAGGACAAGGGAAAGGGCAAGTCGGTCCAGGTTATGAACCAGGACAAACCTGCGCCTCCTCCTAAGTCCAAGGCTGGCCCTTCTGATGCTGATAAGTGCCATTTCTGTCATGAGCCTTGGCATTGGAAAAGAAATTGCAACAAATTCCTGGAAGGTTTAAAGAACAAGAAGAAGACGTACGAGACGACTTCTCCAGGTATTTATGTTATTGAAGTAAATGTTACCTCTTCAGGTTCTAACTCATGGGTATTAGATACCGGTTGTGGTGCTCATATTTGTACTAATATGCAGGCACTAAGCAATAGTAGGACGCTGGAAAAAGGACAAGTGGAGCTGCGAGTCGGGAATGGGGCAAGGGTTGATGCGTTGGCCGTGGGCACTTATCATTTGTCTTTGCCTTCGGGCTTGGTTTTAAATTTAAATAATTGCTACTATGTACCTGCGATAAGCAGAAACATCATTTCAATTTCCTGTTTGGATTTAGAGGGATTTGATTTTTCTATTAAGAATAAATGTTGTTCTTTTAATCGTGATGGTATGTTTTATGGTAGCGGTCCATTAGAGAATGGGCTTTACATTTTAAACCAATCAATGCCTGTTTATAACATAAATACTAAGCGGTTTAAGTCCAATGACGAAAACCCAACTTTTCTCTGGCACTGTCGATTGGGTCACATAAACGAGAAACGCATACAGAAGCTCCATAGTGATGGGCTTTTGGGCTCATTTGATTATGAATCATGTGAGAAATGTGAATCTTGTTTGATGGGCAAAATGGCAAGGGCTCCTTTCAACAAACCAAATGAACGGGCCAGTGACTTATTGGGCCTTGTACATACAGATGTCTGCGGCCCAATGAGCACAAGTGCTAGAGGAAACTTTCAATACTTCATTACCTTTACTGATGATTACAGTAGGTATGGCTACGTCTATCTTATGAGACACAAGTCAGAATCCTTTGAAAAGTTCAAGGAGTTCCAAAATGAAGTACAAAACCAACTTGGCAAAAGTATTAAAGCTCTTCGATCAGATCGTGGCGGAGAATACTTAAGTCAAGAGTTCACTGATCATCTGAGAGAGTGTGGAATTGTTTCACAGCTCACTCCTCCCGGAACACCCCAATGGAATGGAGTTTCTGAGAGGAGGAATCGGACCCTATTAGATATGGTTCGATCAATGATGAGTCACACATACCTTCCATTATCCTTTTGGGGATACGCTCTAGAAACGTCTGCGTTTACACTAAATAGAGTCCCATCAAAATCAGTTGCGAAGACACCACATGAGATGTGGACTGGAAATGTTCCAAGTTTGTCTTTTCTGAAAATTTGGGGTTGTGAGGCTTATGTAAAACATTTAATAGCTGATAAGCTCGCACCCAAATCTGATAAATGCTTCTTTGTTGGTTATCCGAAAGAAACCAAGGCGTACTACTTCTACAACCGTTCTGAGAACAAAGTGTTTGTTGCTCGGGATTGTACTTTCCTTGAGAGAGAGTTTCTTCATAAGAAGAATAGTGGGAGTAAAGTACTACTCGAAGAAGTTTGAGAATCACAGGAGCCTGCTCAACCTTATGAGGAAGAGCAGCAGGTGGAACCACAAGGAGTTGTGGAACCTGCACCTGTGATGCCTGAAGTTCGCAGATCCGGAAGGATCCGTCACGAACCTGATAGATACTATGGGTTTCTCGTGAACGATTGTCATGACCTGTTGATCATTGACAGTGACGAGCCTGCAAATTTCGAAGAAGCGATGTTGGGCCCTGACTCCGAAAAGTGGCTTGGAGCCGCTAGATCTGAAATGGGATCCATGTCTGAAAACCAAGTATGGTCCTTGGTAGATTTACCCGATGGCGTAAAACCCATTGAGTGTAAATGGATCTTCAAGAAGAAGATTGACGTGGATGGGAATATCCAGATATTCAAAGCTAGATTAGTGGCTAAAGGTTTTAAACAAATTCATGGTATTGACTATAATGAGACCTATTCCCCAGTCGCTATGCTTAAATCCATTCGGATACTCCTAGCAACTGACGCTTATTATGATTATGAGATATGGCAGATGGATGTGAAAACAGCTTTCCTTAACGGAATTCTGGAAGAGGATGTGTACATGACACAACCTGAAGGTTTCACAGATCCTAAGAATGCTAGGAAAGTATGCAAGCTTCATCGATCCATTTATGGATTGAAGCAAGCATCACGGAGTTGGAATCTTCGTTTTGATGAAGCGGTCAAAAAGTTTGATTTCATCAAGAATGAAGAGGAACCATGTGTATACAAGAAGACTAGTGGGAGCGGAGTTGCATTTCTCGTACTGTATGTAGACGACATACTCCTTCTCGGAAATGACGTTTCATTGATTCAGTCTGTTAAGACTTGGCTTGGAAGTTGTTTTTCCATGAAAGACATGGGTGAAGCCGCGTACATTCTTGGAATAAGAATCTATAGAGATAGATTAAATAGGCTTATTGGATTGTGTCAAGACACTTATATAGATAAGGTCTTGCACAGATTCAGTATGCATGATTCCAAGAAAGGTTTCACGCCTATGTTACATGGCGTTACTCTTAGCAAGAAGCAGTGTCCCTCGACACAAGCTGAGCGGGAGCGAATGAATAGGATTCCTTATGCTTCGGCAGTAGGATCTATTATGTATGCCATGCTCTGTACTCGTCCAGATGTTGCTTGTGCTTTAAGCATGACGAGTAGATACCAATCTGATCCAAGAGAATGTCACTGGACAGCAGTCAAGAATATCCTCAAGTATTTGAGAAATACTAAGGATAAGTTCTTGGTGTATGGAGGAAACGATGAGCTAGTCATAAGTGGATTCACTGATGCGAGTTTTCAGACAGACAAAGACGATTTCCGGTCTCAGTCTGGTTATGTCTTTTGTCTGAATGGCGGTGCAGTCAGTTGGAAAAGCTCCAAGCAGAGCACCGTAGCTGATTCCACTACTGAGGCTGAATACATTACCGCTTCTGAAGCAGCAAAGGAAGCTGTTTGGATCAAGAAGTTCATGACTGAACTTGGTGTGGTTCCTAGTATCTCAGAGCCTGTAGCATTGTATTGTGATAACAATGGAGCAATTGCTCAGGCTAAGGAACCAAGATCTCACCAGAAATCCAAACACATAGAGAGGAGATATCACTTGATTCGTGATATAATTGATAGAGGAGACGTGAAGATCAGCCGAGTTCCAACGGCTGAGAATGTTGGTGATCCTCTGACCAAGCCACTCCCAAGACCTAAGCATGAGAGTCATACGGTTGCTATAGGACTTAAGGAAATTAAGATGTGATCTTGATTTTAGTGGGAGTTGTCTTGTTTTAAGTTATGTTTTAATGTTCTTGTAATTAAACTTTGGTTATTTTAATGAAATTTGATTTCAGTATTATTTAACTGTGTTTTTAAATAATAGTCCCAAAGTAATTTATGACGTTCTATAGGTCATCAAGTTGAGGACTTGATCATGAAACCCTATGAGAAATAAACGACATAGATTAAATTTGTCCCTGGTCAAGGTTGTTAAAGTGGGACACTAACAACCGCGTGAGACTGGCATGTGAGGTGACTGATGACTGAGTTTCATGGAGTCATTAATAAGAGTATTAAAGTCAATCACATAGATATATGTTAGAGAACATATGATCGGACATGACCCGCTGATGAGAACTCTACAGGAAATTCAAGTGTCATGAGAGGTTCTCATAACGACTATAGAGTATAGTCCTTAGACCTGAGTTCATCATGATTTCTTACATATGAATTGGTCCGCTTTGACAGTGTCAAACGTTATCCATAACAGGTGACTATAAAGGCATTGATTGGGCGTATCATGAAGTGTGTGAAGGAACAGGGATGGAACGAGATGGGATTTGTCCCTCCTATATAACAGGAGATAAATATCTCAGGGCCCATCGAAGATTTGATACTGAGAAATGCGTGGCCGCGCTAAAACGAGGTGATTGTCAGTCGTTTGTTTTTATTAGTATAAATCGGAGTTCGATGAACGTGATACTGGCTATAATAAGGATGACACGGTTCTTGCCTTATGCCATATCGAGATATAGAGACGAAGGGATTATAGGAATAGATGATTCCAGTACAAGTGGGAGATTGTTGGGAATGTCCTGAAATCATTTGTACTTTAATCTAATTAAAGTTGAAATGTCAAGGTTTGACAATTGTATAATATAAGATGGTTATAATGTTTTGCTAGAAGCCGCTTATAACTTATGGACTTGAAAGCCCATTACTAATATTATTCAATCCTATTGGGTCACACGCCTAAGCAAACTAGATTAATATTATATTAGGTTTATGTATAATATATATTATATATATATATTATATATATTTTTCATATAAGATATGCAAATATATATATATATATATATATATATATATATATATATATATATATATTCACGTGCACTATGTGGAATAAGGAAACAATATTCATATAAAGATATGAATGATTGTGCGCACGTGAGAGAAGTAACTTGGGCGGCAAGGATTTGTTAAGTGGGCTTAGCCCAAGCCATTAGGTTACACGTTCATTATATATATATTGACGCTTTGATCATTGACTCATGATCTCTTACGCGGCCGAAACCTAAAACATAATAAAAGAAGAAACAGTTCTTCGCTAATTTTGAGATTAGATCTCTACGGCACTAGCATCCCGTTTGATCTAGTTTGTGTGCGTGTGGATACCGATAGAGGCACGGCATTTGAAGTGCTCTAAAACCTTGGTCAATCAAAATCTCTTTTCCGCTTCAATTGATCCAGGTATATCCAAAACTTTGTAGTCTAGATTTGATTCAATATTTACACGCATCCTGGAAATTGCATTCGTAATTAAAATATATAAAGCGTTGTAAACCGGTACGAATTCTAACACTTTTGTCCGTCTTCATTGTATTTCAATCCTGCCGGATCACGCAAGATTCCATCTTCTCCCGGTCTCAGTATGTGATATGCTCAAATTAAACCCTAGAGCTACTCTCTCAAATTAAGAGATCAATGCAATACTTTAGGTATCGAAATCCACAGGGAATCAGATTGCACAATAGATTTAAAGGTTCAGATTATGCTAAGCGAACTAATAAGAATGCAAGTAAATAAAACAATATATGGAACGGTTGTGAAAATCAATTAAAACTTAAAGGAGCTAGGTACAGGGAAATCGTAGGTGAATCAGATATGCAGACAAATCAATAGTTAGGAATATAAAGCACAGTTCTTGAACATGAACACGAATATAAAATTAAGCAGCTATCGCTGCAAAGATTATCTATGTCTAAATCCTATAAAGCCAACTGTCGTTGCGAATTCTAACAACCTAAACAAGCATTAACTTCAGGTTCAATTGTTTACAAAACCTTAAACCAAATTTCTTTGCGAAAATGAATTTTGCTCATCAAAGGCTAGTTCAAGAAATTAATAAAACTGTCGTTTCTATTAATTAACCTAAGATCAGATTTTAGTTCCCGAGGCTAAAATCAGCAATAAACACAGGTCAAGATGAAGAACATTCTACAGATATTATCCTAACAAGAAATCAGATCTAGCAACTCATCCAACACCTTTGAAAATCCCTAAACCTAACAAAAGAACTACTCAGACATGATCATAGAAGAAAACATGGTTTTATTAAAAGATATGTCTAAGAAATTAGTAAAAGAAAGCATAAGCCTAAACAATGGCTGAAAACACATATATACAGGTTACAAAAACGTCATGGGCCTAATTGCAAACATCTGGGCCTCCTGACGCAAAACAGAAATCTTCCAAAATTGGGAATTTGGCTTGACCGACCAGGGTGTCGATCGACACTGGCTATGGCGTCGATCAACACCAGCTTGAAATCCTTCGTGTCAAGCGACGGATCACTTGTGTCGACATGGTCCTGAAAACTTTAATCTGAATTTGTTACTTTGATTCCTCGTTCCATTTTGCTCCATAAGACTCCAGTAAACACCAATTAAGCTCCAAGCGTCCTTGTACCTAATAATAAACATAGAAGACTCGAAAACACCAAAAGACTCAAGATAAAGGACTTATATCATGGTCTTAAACGGGTAAAAACCATGATATATCAACTCCCCCAGACTTAGCTTTTTGCTTGTACTCACTCCTTTAGGAACCACATACCTTGCAAAGCTAATCCGGTGATACTTCGATGTTTCCTTAGAAGTATAGCAGTCCTCCATATTCACCGGTGACTTCCTTTTGTGTAGTGAGGTAAGACAAGATGACGCCATCTAACTCGTCGGCCCAGCGACCCTTCTTCTCGTCGAGGCGCTTTTTGAGACTGGCAATCAATGTTTTGTTGGTTGATTCTACCAAGCCGTTACCCTGTGGACGTCGCGGAGTAGACTTGTTAAGGCGTATCTTCCATTTTTCACAAAATCCTTTGAAACGTCCTGATATAAACTGGGACCCATTGTCTGTGATGATCTCGTAAGGAACACCATGTCTGCAGATGATGTTTTTTCATACAAAGTGCTCCACTTGCGCGTCTTTTATAGATATGAACGCTTCTGCTTCAACCCACTTTGAGAAGTAGTTCGTAAGCACAAGTAGCCATCGTCGTTGTCTTGAGGGGTGCAGAGGGCCAACAATATCCATACCCCATCTCATAAATGGATAAGGAGAGGTGATTGAAGAGAGCAGCACTGTTGGATGATAGATCTTAGGAGCGTGGCGTTGACACTTGTCACACTTGGTTGAAAACTTCACACAGTCTTTGATCATTGTCGGCCAGTAGTACCTGTGGTGCTTGATTTTTAGTGCTAGTGCTCGTCCTTTGGAATGATTGCCGCAAGAGCCGCTGTGAACTTCATGCATGATTTTGTGAGCTTCTTTTCCTTCGACACATACTAATAGTGTTCCTGACAATCTCCACTTGAATACGTTGCCATCTAATAGAATGTATTTGGCTGCTTGGGATCTCAGCTTGTGAGCTGCCCATTTATCGGTGGGTTTTGTTCCATCTTCAACGTATCTGCGAATGTTTTCAAGCCAGCGTGTATCGCAACCATATTCTGATTCACGCGAATCTTCTTCCATTGCAGTTGCTTCGTTTGCCTCGGAGGGGTTAGCATTGGCATCGACTTTGTCTGGTGGGGAGTGGGAACCACCTCCTAGTCGATTTGAGGCGCAGTTGAAGGACTACTGGGTCCGACTTCACTAGGGTCGACTGAGTCATTTTCTATGTCCACCTCATAATTCGGCTCTTGTCGTCCGTCAAGTAGAGGCTCGTTTTCTTCGACTTTGCTTATCAGAGTGCTGTCCGCTTCTTCATGGACTTCTGTGTTAGTGACAGTTTCTTCAGAAGTTGTTGTAGTGGTTTTTTCCTTGGCTTTCTTGGCTGCTTGAGATCGAGTCAAGATGTTAACCACTTATGGAATAGGGATACTTGGATGCTCTATAAACTCCACTGGGATGATTCGCATTAATTCCGGGTCAGAGGTTGAAGCGAGGACTGCAAGGGCATTGGCAAGGGTGTTATCGCCTCTAGAAATCCGAGTAAATGTGAATTCTGTGAATTGCGCGGCCAACTCCTGGACAACTTTAAGGTTTTTTTTTTGGTGAATGGCTGGGAGAATATCTCCCAGGATTTATTACTAACTTAAAAGAAAATTATATAGTCACCTGTCGTGGCCAAGAAGACCCCGACATGTCCTCTCTCAACAAAACATCAACATCCGATGGAACTAAACTTAACAAATGAACGCCAAATGGCAAAGAAAATGCATAGTTAGCTAATCCATCTGCAAGACGATTAGCTTCCCTATACACATGAGTAATACGGACTATCCAGTCCTTTGATAAAAAGCCATAGCACAACTTTAAGGTATGCTTCCATGCGTTCGTCCTTTGTAGCGTATTCTCCGCTGAACTGGTTTGCAACCAGCTGAGAGTCACAAAATGCCTGAATGTGGTCGAGTTTAAGTGTGTGCGTAAGTCTCATGCCGGCTATAAGGGCTTCATACTCTGCTTCGTTGTTAGATGCTCGGAAGCCTAGGCGGAATGACTGCTCCAGTATTTCGCTAGCGGGTGATGTTAAGCGAATCCCGACTCCCGAACCAGTTTTAGATGATGACCCATCGACATGAAGTTGCCAGATTAGGCTCAGACTCTCTTTAGCGATTGCCTCTTCCGGAAGCTCGATTAGAAAGTCAGCTAGGACTTGTGACTTTGCGCATATTCGCCCGCGGTACTCAATGTCATACTCGCTTCATTCGATTGCCCATTTAACCAATCGTCCAGACTAACTAGGGCTATGCAAGACAGAGCGGAGAAGGAAGGTGATGAGGACCACGATTGAATGTGACTGAAAGTATGGCCTCAATTTTCTTGCAGACATAATGACTGACAAGGCTAGCTTCTGCATTTGTTGATATCTTGTCTTGGCGTTGGTCAGAGTTTTACTAACGTAAAAGATTGGCTTTTGCTCGCCTCTCTCTTCACGAATTAGCACTCCGCTTAGTGCAGTATCGGAGACTACAGTGTAGAGAAACAAAGGTTCTCCTACTATTAGCTGTGCGAGCACAGGCGGGCTTGCTAAGTAACCTTTCAGATGCTGGAATGCCTCTTCGCACTCCTTTGTCCATTCAAACTTCTTATTTCCACGAAAAGTATTGCAGAAAGGCAGGCACCTATTTGTGGATCGGAAAATGAATCGATTTAAGGCAGCTACTCGTCCTGTGAGCCGTTGTACTTCTCTCTGCGTTTTTTGGGAGGCCATTTGGATAAGAGCGTCGATCTGCTTTGGGTTTGCTTTGATGCCTCGGTGGGTTACTAAGTAGCCTAGGAATTCACCGGAAGTGACTGCAAATCTGCACTTTGTCGGATTCAGCTTCATGTTGTGCAAATTTAGCAGTTTTAAACACTCTTCCAGGTGTGCTACGTGATCTTTTTCTTCCAGTGATTTAACAAGCATGTCGTCTATGTAGACTTCCATGGTGTTCCCAAGTTGTTCCACGAACATCTTGTTTACAAGCCTTTGGTATGTTGCTCCAGCATTTTTAAGGCCAAAAGGCATCACCTTGTAGTAGTAGATTTGGCGATCTGTGATGAACGCTATCTTCTCTTGGTCCTCTGGGTTCATCATGATCTGATTATACCCGGAGAAAGCGTCCATAAACGTCAGCAGCTTGTTTCCTGCTATAGCTTCCACCAATCGGTCTATGTGGGGGAGTGGAAAGCTGTCTTTCAGAAAAGCTTTGTTGAGGTCTGTAAAGTCTATGCATACTCTCCACTTCCCAATCTTCTTCTTTACAACGATGGGATTCGCTAGCCAGTCGGGATACTTCACCTCAGTGATTGATCCGACTCGCAGGAGCCTTTCTACCTCTTCGTTTACTGCCTTTGCTCTTTTTATCCCGAGTTTGCGTCTCTTCTGCTTAATAGGTTTGAAAATTGGGTCAACATTCAACTCATGGCAAGTCACATTGATATTGATTCCTGGCATGTCTTCTGCCGCCCATGCAAAAGTGTTGATGTTCTTCTTCAGAAATGAGATAAGGTCATTCTTGATCTTTTCGCCAAGTTTAGCGTCAATTTCTACACATCTTTCTGGGTGATCGTTGTCTATGCAAACTGAGATAATGGGATCGGAGGTGGGTTGGGCTTCTTCTAGGCGATCCTCGTTGAACTGTAGTTGCTACAAGAGTTTAGAGAGTTCTTTGACCGGCTCTCGATCCGTCTTCATCTTCTTGCGCTATGCCCTAGCACTGGGTTCCGTTACCGGATTACGGAGCTTGTGCTCGACGAGGAAACAGTTCTGGGACTCTCTTTGATAACCCCAAATAGTCTCCACTCCGCTTGGGGTTGGGAATTTGAGACAGAGGTGATAGGTAGATGGCACAGCGCGCATTGAGTTGATACAGGGAGTGCCCAAGATCACGTTGTAGATGGCTGGGTGATCAGCTACTGAAAATTCTACGATTTTTGTTATTCCACCAGCTTCGACGGGGAGTTTTATGGTCCCCATTGTTAAGGTTGTCTCAGAGAAACCGGTAACCGGCTTTGGTCTCCCTTCTAGAGTGGAGAGGTCAACACCAATCCTTAGGAGCGTTTCACGGAAAATAACATCCAAAGAGCTTCCTATATCGATGAGGATGTGAGACGTGTTGCAATTGTTGACGACAAGCTTGAGTACCAGAGGGTCGTTATGGGGGTGATAAATACTTGCTGTCTCTGCTTCTTCAAAAGAGATTACATCATTTGATAATTTAGACGGCTCAGACATATTCTTGCTGACTTCAGCTCTCCGCTGGTAGGCTTTGATAGAAGCTACAATATCCGAGCAGTACCGAGATCCTCCCATGATCATTAGTATATCTGGATGAGCTCCGCCTCCTGCTGGCTCGTTGTTTCTCCTTCTTGGTGCAGGTTGCTCGCCTTGCGCAGGCTGCTGCTCGTTGGTTTCCATCTCGAAGTCCTTGATTTCGATGTTGCCCTTAAGCCTCCCAGCGGCTAGCGCGGCAGCGAGTTTTGAACCAAGAACGCGACATTTTGCCATTGAGTGCCCAAAGGATTTGTGATATTCGTAGTATGCCTCTTCATCGAAGCTGCTCTATTCTCTTGTCCACGTGTTTGACCAGCTACCGCGGCCTCGACCACAGCCGCGACCTCGGCCTCGTCCCCCACTATAACCTTGGGATTCCACTTGGTAACTATGAGCGCCCTTGGATTCGTGATGCACGAATCCTGATCCCTGGTTACTCTTCTTAGCTTGCGACTGAACTTGAGTAGGTGGAAGGTGAGGCGTAGACTTTGATTTCCCTTGAGCTTGGGCGAAAATACTCTTTTCATCTTTGATTTTTGATTGTCACGAAGTCAGTTGCTCGATGCAAAGCGTCTTGAATTGTCACGGGTTCATTCAAGATCATTTCTCTCCAAAACTCGGAGTCGTGCCGTAATGACTTCTTGAGCGCCTCGAGCGCATTTTTGTTACTTATACCTTCCACTTTAGATAGCACTGTCTTGAAGCGCTCCATGAAGCTTCTTAAAGTTTCACTTTGACCTTGTTGCAGATTCCAGAGATCCGCGTCGGATGTTTCAGGTTCAATGAAGATGGCGTAGTGCTTTAAGAATGCTGCGGACAGCTGCTTGAAGTTATCAATGGAGTTCCTTTCCAGCTTTGAAAACCATTGAAGTGTTGCTCCCTTAAGGGGCTCCACGAAGAGAAGATAGCGCCCGACATCTTCTTCGTCTTCCCTGAAGTTAGCTCGTCCTAGCGCAATCGTGAATGCCGTCAGGTGTTTCGATGGATCTGTTTTGCCTTCATAGAAAGGCACTTTGAGTCGTCCTGGATCGGAGAATTTGATTTGCCTGATGCGATTTGTGAAAGGGGTGTTCTGGACCTCTGCGATTACTCGATCAAGTTCAGGTGCTTTGTTGACTCCTTTGTGCAACTCGGACCGAACGTCCCTCATTTCAGCAGCCGCTCGCTCTATGCTTCGTCGCATCTCATCCAGCTCAGCCTTCTGAGCCTAGAAAACTGCATGTCGCTCCTCTTCGACCTCGGACTACTCTGACCAGGTTACGTTGTCTTCTTCATCGTCGAAGCCTTTCTCTTGCTCTGCGTTGGCGTTCCTTCGTTCAGTGTTTCTTGTCGCTCTTCATGTAGCAATGTTCCTTGTGTTGCGTTCAGCTCTCAGATTCTCCGAATTATTTATCACAGTTGCCGTGACATTCGGCCGCTCAGTTTCAGTATGGGCAGTTGCGCCTTGCGGGGTTGGCGGAGGAAGAGGTTGACGTTGCCCTCTTGGTGGCTTGATTGGAGTTACGAAATCCAAAGACGTCAGAATTATGTGTGCTGCGGGCTGTCTGAATATACCTGCTCTTCTGTTGCCGACTCGATTTGCTGTTGCGAGAACGCGTAGTTCTTGATTGGTTTTTTCTTGCTCCTCTATTTCTTGAGTAGCGTCTCTAGCATCGTCTTCATACCAGTGAGGAACTCAGACGTCACTGCTGTGACTGCTGTTGCTGAAGTATCAGGAACAATCAGTGTGTTGTTTGTCGTTTCCCCAGTTCCAGTGTTGTCATCTCTCGATCCACCGCTGGTGTTATCGCGGTGCTGCTGATCGGCAATGCGTCTTTCTTCAGTGATGTGTTGCTGCTCGGCGGCGCGTTGTTCCTCAGCGATGCGTTGCTGCTCGACCGTGAGTTGTTAATTGTTGTCTCCGGGCATCTTTACTTGCGTGGTTTGCACTGTGATCTTCTTGTGTAAGAATGTCTTGCTAATCCCCTTTGTCGGCGCCAAATTGTATGAGTCGAAACTCGAACAATTGAATTTGTAGGGTTGTAGAGGAAATGCGAGACTCCTGAGTAAATCACAATGCAGAAAATGTGGACACTTGCGTTTGCTGTTAAGAGAGCTTTATTACTTTTGCTATCCAAATTCTTATTCCCTTTCTGGGTGAATACAATGAGCTATTTATAACTTTTTAGACTAGGGCTAATAATACAATTGGGTCAGGCACATTAAGCATTTAAATGATTTTTGGCCATTATCATTAAGCCCATTTTAATTAGAGCAAAAGCAAGGCTTCTCTTTTTTATTTTTTATTGGCCCATATTTATGGATTTAATGATATTATGGGCTTATCTTGAATTGGGCTTCTACAAGCCCGTTTCTGATTTCTTCAAGCCTTTTTGCAGAATCGTTATTGTCGTTACATCGATCTCTTAGGGGTGAAATCCAACCCATACAATCATGAAACCATGTTATGAATTTTGTACCCAAGAATAAGACGGTGTATAATTTTTTTTTATCTACATACTCTATTATGATATTAAGTAACTAACATCAATTTGATTCTGATAACCGCAAGTGTTAATCAATCACTTCAAAACATCAATTTGACTTTGATAACCGCAAGTGATAACCCAAATTAGAAAACTTTCACCTCCCCACCACCCTTCCTGACCAGAAAATCATCGTGGTTCCACCTCCGACGACATGTCGGAGGGTCCATACACCACTGGTAAGGAATTATTTTTCATAAAAGATATCTCTAAAAATTAATAATTATTAATTTATCGATAAATTAATATGTCTCTAAATTAATAAATTTTTAAAATCTCAACATTATTAAATTACCGAAATTTTACTGTACTTGACCAATAGCTACCATCTAAAAGTGATATAGCTTTCTAATAAGTATACATGCACATAGGTTTTAGATGAAAAGTCTTAAAAAACGTTTTTTGAGCATTTTTCTCTCCCATACACTTTTATCGATGTTTGCTCAATTAGAAGAGTCTCTCTTGACCTAATTACACCAACTTTTCTTTCCCAAAATAGAAAACTTTCATCTTCCCACCACTCTCCTTGACCGGAAATTCACCGTCTCCAGGAAATATCTTAGAGGTTCGTATCCCGCTTCATTCTTTTGCCATGGTCAGATATTGATTACTCATACTTATACCGTCATCATCAAACTCTCAGGATATCTCCTTCGAGGTAACAATGCCGATGCCACTCCACTCTCAGGAGGTCTCCCTCAAGCTCTGGCTCTATATAGGAAAAATACTTCCTTAGAGTAATCAACACATACGTGTACAAGCATCTGAAACTAGGAATACTTCCCATGATATTGACCTGACATTAATACTTCGACAACACAACTCTGCTCTTACCGAACACTTGGCAGATACGACCGACTTCCTGAAGATCCAAACCAAACTTCGAAGCACATCACCAAAACCAAAACTCCCTTGCACGCCACAGATAACTATTGATCTTAACTCAGTCTACACCTGACACCCATAGGGCGCATCATGTAACCCATCAGGAAAACATACCGCTCGTACTCTCGCACTCAAGAGAGGAACATCATCTCTCTAATTAACCCAAACAACCTCCCGATAACCGCACTTGCTCGACTCCGCTTACAGCTTCTGCTCCCGAGCCTCTCTAGAATCCAAACACCATGAACTTCATGCTCTTCAGGATTCCTCGGATACTACCAGATATCCACTATGCATGCAATAACAAACGCGTCCAGGTAATCCTCGATCCCGACGCCGCCTCTTGTGCTTACCACAGGCACCTTAAACATACAAAAGCATTACCACAACTCGAAATGCCCAATACTTGCCTAGTTCCATCCAGAACACACGATGCGACATTCTTAATCCATCCAGGCCTGGCGGTCAATCGTACAACAATCAAACAAGAACATGTACAATCGCCCGTCAGTCCAGACTATACCTAACCCAAACTAGGTCTGGCAGTTGACTGTACAACAATCAAACAAGAACATGTACAGCCATTCGTCAGTCCAGATTTGGATTTCCCGAATGCTATATCTGTTTCCAGATCTCAAACATAGGCCCAGCCTTACCAGTGCTACTTCGACTCACAACCTGAGCCTTCCGAACCGTCTCAAATAAATATTCGGAGAACCACTCTCTCCAAAAGAAATGCAGGGAAACCACTCTCCCCTCAAGAGACCCACCATCTCCTGATACTTATCCTGAGACCCACTTGTCCCAGATTAATCTGCATCCCCCGATACTATACCGTGACCCACTTGTCATCGGTAAGTAACATCCGGTACTACGCTGTGACCCACTTATCACAAGTAGACCGCCGAAGACCCACCGTCTTCTAATACTTATCCTGAGACCCACTTGTCCCAGATAAGTCTGCATTCCCCGATACTATACCGTGACCCACTTGTCATCGGTAAATATCCCATCCATACTACACTGAGACCCACTCGTCACAGGTAGATCCATCGGAGACCCACTTGTCTTTCTAAAACTTTAATGAGTTACTCAGGAACGTTACTGTCCCTAGAGTAATAAGTTCTGAAACGTCTATAAACATCTATGACTAGGTTTGCCCCACATGGCTAAACTCAATATTCCCCACCCGAAATATTATCCCAAACACGAATGACTAGGTCTGCCCCACTTGGCTACACTCAATATTCCCCACCCGGAATATTATCCCCAAACACGAATGACTAGGTCTGCCCCACTTGGCTACACTCAATATTCCCCACCCGGAATATCATCCCATCTCCTCTTCTGGTCCTGCTCAGGCTTACCGCTCTTGCCAGAACCCGATCCACTCTGCTGGAACCACTGCAACTGCTTGACCTCTCAGGTTCTCCCAATACCTGCAGTCATCTCAACCAGCTTCTCCCTCGCGGCGTACTTTGACACTCTACACCGTGTCCCCCAACTCAGCCCCAAGTCCCCTCAGGAACCTCTACACATGTGTCCGCTCGTCTTTCATGACTTTTTCCGCATAACAAGCAGCGTGCTAAACTCTGCATCGTACTCACGCTCCGTCATGTCACCCTGGACCAACTCTACGAATCTCGTCCTGAGACGATCCAACGCCTTCTGAGGAATATATTTAGCATTGAACTCCGCTACGAATTTCTCCCCATGTCCACACCGCATCAGGCCTCTTGGCCTCCATCGCTCTCTACCACTGATGCGGATCACCACTCCTCAGGTAATGAACTGCCAACTCACCTTGGTAATCCTTCGGACCTCTCACCAAACGGAAGTTGCTTTCCACTCTAATGTGCCACTCATTCGCCTTCTCAGGCCTAATTCCACCTAAAAAGAAAGCTAAACTCAAACTCTGCATCTGACCCATCCATTCCTAATAAGTCGGATGCAACTCGATCATCGCAGCCCTCTGCCGCACCGCTACCACTGAGCCACAACCGGACCCTGCGCTTGCATCGTACCTGGTAACCGCTCCAATATCAGTTTTCGCATCTATGCTAGATGATCATCTGAACTTTTGGCTCCTACTTTAGTAGCACCCGCACCATGGCCTGTTGCCGCACCAGTTCCTCTGACACCCATTCTGGTGCCATCAGCATTCACGCTGACTCTCGCACGGGTCTCGCTCACCGATCCAACTTGATGCTTCTGCGAATCCGCCACTTCCTCATGTGTAGCATTCTGGTAACACGCGCATCAACTCTATAGGAAGACCTTCTCGCTGGTTCCTGACCACGTACTCGGCCTGAATTAATAATCCCATAATTATTAATTCTCAACGGCTAATTCAACAATTATCCATAACAGCGGAAAACACAATCATCAATTCTAGCAACCTAACCAACAAGTTCTACTAGAATAAAACAAGCATAATAAATTCCCTAATCATCATCTTCCTATGTCATGATTCCGCGATCATACAATCCTTTTTCCTGCAACACATAAAACAAATGAGTTGCATAAGTATTTCATAAATACTTAGTGAAGCAGTCATCCAATCTACTTGGTTGCGTGCTCAGATAAATGGAACAACAAAACGCCACCAGAAAACAGTCAAAATTCATCACTCAAGAAAAGTCAACAAAAAGTCAAACTTTCATCATCTCTGTCGATCGACAGAACCCGTGTCTGTCGATCGACAGGCCCCTATCGAATCTATTCCCGAAAACACGCGCCCGACAACCCGTGCCCGAAATCCCGCAACACCCACGCGCGTTGCCCACTCACCCGTGTCGATCGACAAGACTACCCCCTGTCGATCGACAGAAAGCCCTCTGCCCAAACCTCCACCGAACTTCTCCGCTTTCTCCGACCAACCACCGCCCGGAACCACCGTGAAACAACCCCAAAACCCATAAAAACTATCCTAACATCAATCTAACACTTCATAACACCAGCAACAATCACACAAGCACGATTCAACCAACAAAAATCACAATCAAACACACAAAATCCATTTATCGTCAACTAACCATGGTCATGCACTCACCTTTGCCTTAAAAACGGATTTAATTCGGTTCGTACGGATGAATATCACGACGAACAGAAACACCCATGATCCTAAACGTTCTGATTCGATCAAAAACCACCAAGAACAACCGATTCATCAACAACATTTTCCTTAATCCGAAATACTTGTTTCTGTAAAAACAGAACCGACGCGATTTACTAAACTCAACGCTGGGAACGGAGTTTACCTCGGATTTTTGATCTGAACCCAGATCCGGAAACTGAGCAGAAAGATCTTTCCAACGACATATAAATCGTGGTCTAACTCTCCCTGAATCTCCGTCATACGTCCCCGCAATCTCACTGATCCTAAATTCGATTCTTCAGAAACCGCTTTCACGAAAACGGCGATATCTCTTAGCTTACTCAACCAAATTACAAACGGATTTGCCTCACGCATAACTAAGAGATAGGAGAACTTACCCTTAAAATTTAAGCTCAATCCATTCAGTTTTCACCGGCCAATCGTTCCCTCAACCAAACGAAATCGGAAGTTCATCTCCCAAAAACGTTTTCTCTTCAAACAAACACCAAGAACTCTCAATTCCTCTCTCAATCTAACACGATTTCACTTCTAAAAATCCATAATATTTCTCCTCTAGCCTCTGCAAACGCTAAAGGGCGATATATATAGAGTTTTCCAGCTTCAAAAAGCAAAAAGTCTCCAACAAAACCGAGCTGCCGACAGTGTGTCGATCGACATACTTTTAGTGTCGATCGACACGGTTCCCAAAATTCAATTCCTTTGAAATTTTGAAACAATTAGGAAATTGAGTTAGCTTTCCAATGAAATTGGTTTTACCTCATTCCGATAAGTATTACAAAACTTATCAACGATTTACTCGACGTATATCAAATCTGTCAAACATTTGGTTTGCGGAAGTTACAATGTTCACCTAAGTTATCCGTTCTATGTTCGCCTAAGCTATCCGCAACATATGGTGCACTCCTACTACTAGCACCATCATTATTAGTTTCTCCATGAAAAAACCAAATTTTGTATCCCGGCAAAAAACCATTGGTATACAAGTGATGCCAAACTTGTTCTACATTAACATTACGCGAATTGCAACAATTTAAACATGGACATTTTATCACCTTTCGATTCCCGACAACCGCCATGAACTCGCATATACCTCGTGCATAACTTTCATTTAATGTCTTCGACTCCGGATCATACATCTCTTCATCCATCCACGATCTATAATATCTAGAAGATGACATCTCACTCTCTTAACGATTTTTTCTAACAAATGTTTGGTTGGAAGTTGTTGTTGTTGTGAGTGAATGAAGATGTGTGGAATCATATATATAAAAACGCTGACCGTAGGAAATCTGCCGGAAAGACAACGGATATAATAACGGCTATAATAACGGCTATTTTTCTGACAGATTTCCTACAGACATTTGAGTGTCTGTAGGAAATCTGTCGGAAATTGTTAACGGTAATTTATTTCCGACAGATTTCCGACAAACCACCGGAATCTCCACCGGCGTCGGCACCGGCTAGTTACACGGTCCAAAAATCCAACTGATTTTCGACGTTCTTGTTATCAGTCGGAAATAATTCCGACAGATTGCCGACGGAATTGAAAAATTTCAGTTCTGTCGGAAATCGGTCGGTATACCGTCGGAAATCGGTCGGTATACCGTCGGAAATTCCGTCGGATTTGCGGATGTTTTCTTGTAGTGACATTAACAAGTTCTTATACATATTGGGGTTTGGACTCTCAATGATTGGAGTGAGGTGGTTGAACGTTAGTATGAAAAACCTCCAAGTGATTATCTCATTTTGTTATTGATATGGATTCAAATCTATTGAATTCAAGTGAAATACTATTATGAGGCTGTAAGTTTAACCTCATGATTACAAACATGTAATCCATCCCATAATCGCCACTGGAACAAATGAATCAACAAGTTCATAATGATGGAGTTTTCGGTTATAAGAAGGATAAGTGCCTAACCTTGATCCATTGCATTGTTAGGCATAATGATGGTTCCTTGATGATTGTTTGATCTTCTCCTTCCCTTCCTTTACTGCGATCTCCCCTTCGACGGAGCCGGGGTGTTCCGATTCCGATCACAATCACTAATCTCTCCTTTCGGTTTCTATGTTGTGTCTTTCTTCTCAAATTCAGAAAATGAGAACATGTCTCTGCAAAACTTCCTCCTCTCCCTTTATATATGAGGGCCCACGAAATTAGAGAGAAGGAGGAGGGAATTGTGTCTCTTAATGAGACACCCATTCATTAAGACATAGCATATAAAGTATACCTTAATACATATACATTCATATAAGTTATTCCATTATATATAAATGTACATGAACCTTTAGATTAGATTCTTTATTGGGTGGAGTAAGAGGGTTGACATCAAACCCATTCCGGTATCTTTTCTTTGATTCAGCCCATCACCGTATCCCGTTACATACCGGAAACCATAAACCTTACATTAAACTTAAACTTTAATAGTTGGACCGTTAATACTTCGGCCACACTAACGGAAGTATTCTTACATTCTCCCACTTGGCCGTGTATTAACTTAATGGTTCAACTTCCTTTAATGCGCATCCTTTCATTAAGTTTAACAAATTCTTTAAGTACCATAAAATCAGAACTCATCGAATGAGGCGGTCCCCTATCTTTTACTGCGATAAGTTCCCTTCCATCATCACAAATAAATTCCAACTTTACTACTTCTTTAATATTTGAGAGGTTACCTAATTCTCAAAATCCATTATGTTGAGATATAACTTTATTCTCAACTCATATGTTATCCAAACACTTCATGTACATATCCTAATGATAACATATTTAATTTGCAGAAAACACATAAACTTTATTGAATTCAAATTACTTCAGATAGCATCTTTACATTAGCATAATATCAATACAGCAAGGTCTTATCAATTATTCCCATCCTCTCTACATGGCTAGCGAATATACCAGGAGGGAGTCCTTTCGTTAACGGATCCGCAACCATCATATCCGTTCTTATATGCTCAATTGCTACTTTGCGTTTCTGCACTTCTTCCTTTACAGTCAAGTATTTTATCTCCATGTGCTTAGCACCTTTCGAATACTTGTCATTCTTTGAGAAGAAGACTGCTGCGAAATTATCACAATACATTCTCAGCGGCTTGGAAATACTGTCAATAAGTCCAAGTCCTGAGACAAAGTTCCGCAGCCACAATGCTTGAATTGTAGCCTCATAGCAAGCCACAAATTCTGCCTCTATGGTGGAAGTAGCAATGACGGACTGCTTTCCACTCTTCCATGATACTGCTCCCCAAGCTAATAGGAACAGATAGCCAAACGTCGATTTTCGAGTATCGACGCACCCGGCATAGTCTGAATCTGAGTATCCGATTACTTCAAGATTATCAGATCTCCTGTACGTAAGCATAAACTCTTTGGTGCCTTGCAAGTACCTGAGAACTTTCTTTGCAGCCTTCCAGTGGTCCATTCCAGGATTACTTTGATACCGACCCAAGACACCAACCGCGAAACTGATGTCTGGTCGAGTACATGTTTGAATGTAATTCAAACTCCCAACCACTGATAAGTAAGGTATCATCTCCATTTCTTTTCTCTCTAGTTCATTCTTTGGACATTGACCTTTATTAAACTTGTCCCCTTTCTGAACTGGAGCTTTGCTTAACTTGCACTTTTCCATCCCATATCTCTTCAAGACTTTATCTATGTATCCTTTCTGAGACAAACTTAACAATCCTTGTGATCTATCCCGGATTATTTCAATCCCTATCACATAGTTTGCCTCACCCATATCCTTCATTTCGAAGTTCTCTGAGAGATATTTCTTTACATCACTCAACATACTCATATCATTCGTAGCCAATAATATATCATCAACATACAATACTAGAATGATAAACTTGCTCCCACTGACTTTCATATAAATACATCGATCAACGATGACCTCTATGAAACCGTATGACAAAATGGTATCATTGAACTTTAAGTACCATTGTCGGGAGGCCTGTTTCAATCCATATATTGACTTCCTCAGCTTACACACAAGATTTTCTTTTCCTGCAGCCACATAACCTTCTGGTTGGTCCATGTAAACTTCATCCTCAAGCTCTCCATTAAGAAAGGCAGTTTTAACATCCATTTGGTGAAGCTCCAAATCATAATGAGCTACCAATCCCATGACAATTCTTAAGGAATCCTTCTTTGAAACTGGAGAGAAGGTATCCGTATAGTCAATGCCTTCCTTTTGAGTGAACTCTTTAGCAACAAGGCGAGCCTTGTACCTTTCTATGCTACCTTTAGAGTTCTGTTTGGTCGTAAAGACCCATTTACACCCAACGGTTTTGAAACCATCAGGTAACTCTACTAGGTCCCACACTCGGTTCACATCCATAGATGTCATTTCTTCATCTGAAGCATTTGACCACTTTTCAAAATTTTCACTTTCCATAGCTTTCCTGAATGTTTTCGGTTCTTCATCAAGACTAAGGTCACATTCATTCTCAACATCATAAACCACATAGTCATCTGTAATGGCGGATCTTCTTTGCCTTCCAGATCGCCTTAATTGTTCTTGTGGTACAACGTTCTGTTCTTGAGTGACGACTTGTTCATTTTTGGTTTCCTCTTGAACTAGTGGGTTCCTCCTGAACTAGTGGGTTCGTATGTTCTTCATTCTGCTGTTCTATTTCGATAGTGGGCTGTACACCGATAATAGGAACAACAACTTGGGTTGGAACTACGGGTGAAGAATATTCTACCCGAATTTCTGTAATGTTCACTCCCCTAGATTCTGAACTCCCACTAGATTCACCATTTTCAATGAACCTAGCATTTTCAGTCTCGACAATTCTCGTACTATGGTTAGGACAGTAGAACACAAACCCCTTTGACTTTGCTGGATAGGCAATATTAAACAAAGATTCAGAGAAGGTTTTATCAAGATTGAACTTATAAAGTGAATCACACAATGTACCATTACCATAAAAGTATCTGTTACGGTACAACGAAAACACACCATTACCAATCTCAAAGTTAAAACCTACATCATCCAACCTACTTACTGAAACAAGGTTTCTAGCACACTCAGGTACAAAGAGACAATTTTCAAGATCTACAAAACATCCAGTGTTGAAGATCAATCTATACGTCCCAATGCCTTCTATTTGCGCCTTCATCCTGTTTCCCATGAACAAGTACTTTTCAGTTCCTTTTAAAGGCTGGATCGAACTGAATCCCTGTTCAATATGAGATACATGAGTAGAAGCTCCAGAATCAAGCCACCAAGTATTTCTAGGCACTTCTACAAGATTCATTTCAGAACAAACATATAAATGTTCATTACCTTTCTTGTCGAACCATGCCTTCCTTTTAGGACAGTCTTTCTTGATGTGTCCCTCCTTCTTGCAGAAGAAACACTTGACATCTTTACGGATTTTGCTTTCCGGAGTCTTAAAGACAGCCTTATCCTTCCTTTTTCCCTTGCTTGATTTCTTGGAGTTTGCCATGGCACTTTTATGTCCAGCAAACAGTGCAACGTCGCTTCCTCCTGAACGAGCATGGCCTTTAACTCCTGAAGGTTCCACTTATCCTTAATGGTGTTGTAATTCACCTGGAACTGACCATACTCCATAGGAAGAGAGTTCATTATAAACTGAACTAAGAAGGACTCATGCACTTCCATTCCCATGGATGATAACCTTGATGCCAAGTTTGACATGTGAGTAACATGATCATGGATTGTCTGAGACCAATCGAACCTTTTCGTAGTCAACTCACTCATGAGACTACCTACTATCGATTTGTCAGCGACATCCGATTGGGATTGTTCTTTAATTTTCAAGATGAATTCCCTTGCTTTCTCTGTCTTAGGCATCGATGGCTTAACACTGTCCGCCATCGACATCCTTAGTAAATTCAGGCACAGCCGGTTAGAGCGCTCCCAAGTCTCATAACGAGATTTTTCCAATTCGGTGCTCTCATCCGTAATGGTTGCTGGCTCCTCATCCGTGAGAATAGCCTGGTCAAGGGACATTACACCCAAAGAGAACCTTATCTGTTCAGACCATTCCTCATAGTTGAGCCCATTGAACTTCACGACAGAACTTGCTGAAGCAAACGGAGCTGCAAAATAATTTTATATATGCTTACCATTAGTTCTATGATACTTTAATAGATTCATCGACAACAAATAATCTAAACACTTTCATTTGCATGTATTCAAGCAACCTTTAGGCAATACTTTAAACACATACACTTAAATTGATGCTTGTTTAGATTTTCTTTAATAATTAGTCAATCCATAGTTACAGCGGATAGCAATGCTACCTTTGGGTATACACACCATCAACCGTAACATGGGTGATTAATACTTTAGTTGTTACTCAATACACCCAATGATCCACCTTTGGGTGATCTCCTAGGATATACTAAGTAAGCAATTGATCAATCAAGTAACTTTTCATGTCATATAGCATCCTTTAATCATGATCAATTATGAATCTTTACTTTACCGTCACATTAAATATAACCAGACCACTTTGGTGATTAACAAGTTATACGTAATGTGAACTCTTTTCTTATAATCTTTATAAATAAATTTTATATATATTAACATTTCATAATAGATTAGCCTTTCACATTTCAGAAAGCAGCGGAAACGATTTACGGTTTTAAAAAAAAAAAAATTTTTTTTTTTTTTTAGGGTATGGACCGACCGGTCCGGTTTCCCGAGACCATTGTGCACCTCATGGACCGACCGGTCCGGTTTCCCGAGACTCATATGCATCTCATGGACCGACCGGTCCAACACATGGACCGACCGGTTCACTTTCCCGAGATCTTTATGCCCTTAATGGACCGACCGGTCCGGTCTCCAGTTCCTTTACGCACCATATGGACCAACCGGTCCAACACATGGACCGACTGGTCCGGTCCCTAACGGTTACCTTCATGTTCTTCGATGAACAGTCGCGATTTAAAATTTTCAAATCTTTAAAATCCCATAACTTTTGATTTACTTGATGGATTTTAATGAATTTTATACCGATGGATAGATAATTTCATCCTCTACACATTGATATAACTTTTAGATCATTTCCAGATTCAATGCGTTGATGAAATTCATTGAGAGAAAACGAGTTTTTTTTGGTTTTATCCATCAATATGCTTTATAGTGAAACAAATGATTCTAGGGTGGCTCTGATACCACATGTAAGTTTAACCTCATGATTACAAACATGTTATCCATCCCATAATCGCCACTAGAATAAATGAATCAACAAGTTCATAATGATGGAGTTTTCGGTTATAAGAAGGATGAGTGCCTAACCTTGATCCATTGCATTGTTAGGCATGATGATGGTTCCTTGATGATTGTTTGATCTTCTCCTTCCCTTCCTTTACTGCGATCTCCCCTTCGACGGAGCCGGGGTGTTCCGATTCCGATCACAATCAATAATCTCTCCTTTCGGTTTCTATGTTGTGTCTTTCTTCTCAAATTCAGAAAATGAGAACATGTCTCTGCAAAACTTCCTCCTCTCCCTTTATATATGAGGGCCCACGAAATTAGAGAGAAGGAGGAGGGAATTGTGTCTCTTAATGAGACACCCATTCATTAAGACATAACATATAAACTATACCTTAATACATATACATTCATATAAGTTATTCCATTATATATAAATGTACATGAACCTTTAGATTAGATTCTTTATTGGGTGGAGTAAGAGGGTTGACATCAAACCCATTCCGGTATCTTTTCTTTGATTCGGTCCATCACCGTATCCCGTTACATACCGGAAACCTTAAACCTTACATTAAACTTAAACTTTAATAGTTGGACCGTTAATACTTCGGCCACACTAACGGAAGTATTCTTACAGAGGCTACAATTAAGGATATTGCTTAATCGGTTGGATGAATTATCTCTTTGGCTTTTGATCATGAGAAGTCTCATAAAGTAGAGTTTGTGCGGGCTAGGATCTTTTTTGATGTAACAAAACTGCTGCATAATTCGATTAACGTTAAATGCCAAATGGAAAAGTGGTATAGATAAAACTAGATTATGAGAGGATTCGTAAGAGATGTTTTCAGTGCCAACGTCTTTCTAATAACAAACCAAATG
Source organism: Draba incana (assembly GCA_963576765.1). Taxonomy (NCBI): domain Eukaryota; kingdom Viridiplantae; phylum Streptophyta; class Magnoliopsida; order Brassicales; family Brassicaceae; genus Draba; species Draba incana. The sequence continues at coordinate 15,964,019 of OY755212.1, read as the reverse complement.
TCCATTTAGCCACCTTACCCATAAGATAGTTGTTGTTGGTAAGAAATGATCGATCTTAGGGCTATGCATGAAGGCCTCTCCAAGCCTTTTACCTGGTGATCCTTTATATGGGGTGCTCACATATGGGCGAATATGTATTGAGCAAGCCACGAGAAGGTCAAAGATAGCAAAGGATTTGCTAGATGAAATGCGTTAATACCTACAAGTTGATGATGTGGCAAAGAGGATTGATTGTGTCTTAAGAATCAAGAAATAAGTTGTTGACCTAGCTAATGGGGACTCGGTCCAGAGTTGAAGTCTCTGTTTGATTTGAATAAGGGCAAAGGACATGTTTGCAACTTTGAGAAACATGGAGATAATTTACGTAAGAAGTCTCGTCTCGTGGAATGCCTATGAGGCGGCTTCAGCTATTGATGGTATGGAGATTACTGGAAAAGAACTTGCTTTGGCTATTTTTTATCTTAACCTGAGTGACGGTTCTACGGGTTTTTCAGCGGGTACCTATGGAGCTAACTCTTTTGGGACTGCCACTAAGAGGGGTAAGTATCGCAAACGCGAAGGTGTTAGAGCACGGAAACAACCAAATAGGTTGTTAAGACCGTTAGGAACTCGTATTCTGGACCTACGACCAAAAAAACCACAAAAGTATCCATAATAACTACCACTAATTTTATCCAAATGAAACACTGTAATTTTCTATGAAAAATTCCATCAATTATCAATTTTTATGATTCTCTAGAAAATATTGTCTATGTTTACTGACACTCGGACCCAATTTTTTTGTTCAATGGAAGAATCTCAAGACATGATGAATAATCAATACTATACAGACAAAATAAGTCTCTCCATATTGTGACACCTCAGCATTTTTGTGTTAGAAAGAGCTGATACCTCATTTAAATTTTGTATTTGAAGAACCAATTAAACAAAACAAAATGACACATCAATTTTTTCCTCATCTTCCATAGTGACGTTTTCACTCATGACATTTGGACATCCCATTTTTAATCCAGAAAATAGTCTAATCCAATTTCCAGGAGAGAATTTAAGTTCCCTAGACCAATACATGAGACATTTGCTTCTATTGGAGAATGGTTTGATGCTGGTCAAATACGGTTTACGTTCGGTTCATTTAAATCAGCATCTACCAAAGATATTCTTAGATTTGAAGATTGTTCCTTTTTCGAAACAGAGGTCGTATCATAACAGAGTTATTCTTGTTGTATCTAGTTATAGATTTTCCTAGATTTCTAATTATTGTTAAATGACTAACTATAAAATGTATGCTTTGAACTTCATAATAAACTCAACGAATTCTCAGCTTTTATATCTCTTTATGGTATCAGAGCCTGAAAATTAAACTCAAAAATTTCTCTAAAAATCGATTTCAATGGCTACCGTTGGCACGAACACAAACACGAACACGAACACGACTGTGGAGGTGAGAAGAACTATCTCACCATACGACTTGACCTCGGCTGACAATCTAGGAGCGGTGATTTCTCATCCTCTGTTGAAAGGAATTAACTATGACGAATGGGTTTGCGGTATGAAGACGGCGTTGACATCGCGCAAGAAGTTTGGGTTCCTTGATGGGACAATCACGAAACCGAATGAAGGATCACCTGACTTGGAGGATTGGTGGACGATTCAGGCACTTCTTGTGTCTTGGATCAAGATGACGATTGATCCAATGCTGCGTTCGACGATCTCTCACCGAGATGTGGCTCAAGATCTGTGGGATCATCTGAAGAAACGTTTTTCCGTGATGAATGGCCCTCGAATTCAGCAAATCAAAGCTGAATTGGCTTGTTGCAAGCAGAGAGGACTTGCAATTGAGTCATATTACAGAAAATTGACTCGAATATTGGATAGTCTTGCAAGCTATCGTCCATTGAGGACCTGCAAATGTGGGTTATGTACGTGTGATCTTGGCGCAGCTCAAGAGATTGATCGTGAGGAGGATAAGGTGCACCAATTTCTTTTTGGCCTTGACGACCAGTTCCATGCTGTTCGTTCGAGTCTTGTCGCACGCGTTTGATATATCATGGTTTTTACTCATTTAAGACCATGATATAAGTCCAATGTTTAGAGTCTTTTGGTGTTTTTTCCATGGTTTTAGAGTCTTTACAGGTACTAGGACGATTGGAGCTTAAAAAATGTTTACTGGAAGTTTTGGAGCATTACGGAGTGAAGTGGCGAAGATGCGAGTTCGGAGTCAACATTTGGAAGATGTGTCGAGCGACGAGGACAAGTGTGTCGCTCGACACGAAGACTTAAGAAACAAAGAATCCGATTTTGAAGATGGTGTCGATCGACACCATCTATGGATGTCGATCGACACTCTGTTCTGTCAAGCCCAGATTTTTATCAGAAAAGTCCGTTCGAAGCCCGAAAGTTCCAGATGTTTACTTTTATGTCCCCAGTCGGTTTAGGACCTCTATAAATACGTTTTTTACAGTCATTGTTTAGGCTTATGCTTTATTTTCTTAAAAATTTTATACAAGGGTTTTATTATTCATGTCTATGTCTGAGTAATTCCCTTGTTAGGTTTTAGGGTTTTTCAAAGGATGAATAAGAATTGTTAGAGTTTATTTACTATGGGATTTTGCATCATATTTATTATTCTTCATCTTGATTGCTCTGAATTCTGATTTAGGTATGAATTAGATATCCTAGGTTGTTTAATAGATGAGACATCATTATTGAATTGCCTGAATTGAATCATAGGTGAGCAGAGATTCGATTCACAACGACAGTTGGCTTTGAATCTCTGTGAACAATCGAACCTGATTTTATTGCTTGTTTAGATCAATCTGATTTCGCAACGACAGTTGGTTGTCTAGGGTTTAAACATAGATAGTATTTGCAACGACATTTGATTTACTTTACAACAGTGTTTCGAGTTCTAGAATTGCACTTCATCAATCCCATAGTAACCTTATTCTACAATTTGTAATCATTCCTGCGAATTCCCTAAAGCCTAGCATTTGTCTCCCATTGATTTTAAAAGCACTACATTCACTTATGATTTACTGTTTTCTGCAACTTATTTACAATCTTATTTGCTTAGCTTAGTCCGAAAGTTTTAATCTATTGTGCAATTGATTCCCTGTGGATTCGATACCCCAAGTACTATAATCGATTTCTTAATTTGAGAGAGTAGGACAAAGGGAAATTTGACCCTATCAAATTTTGGCGCTGTTGCCAAGGAGTCATACCATTAGATTCTTATTACTAGGATTTTGTCTAGGTCTTTATTTTTCTTTGCTTTACTAACTATTCTTGTTCTTGTTTTTGTTTTGTTTTGAGTTTCAGGCGTAACAAAGATGGATGCGCACTTGATATTGATTCAGAGGGACGAAGGACTGTTTGATATTCAAGGAAATCCGTATAACGAGCTTGGACAGAAGCTTGATACTGAAGGAAACATCATCGTTGAGCAGATCGACGAAGAGCAGCAAAGACGCGACGAGGAAATCAAATTCGGACATGAAGAAAGATAGAGTGTCGAGCGACACGGCATTAGTGTCGCTCGACACCGCCAAAATCAAAGTGTTGCTCGACATGGAGAACCGGTCGCTCGACACATCACAGATGCTGGTATCGATCGACACTGCTTTAGTGTCAATCGATACCCTGTCCAGGAACAAAGGACTTTGGCTGATTTCAACAGTTTTGCGCGATTCTACGCGAATTAATCAGTGATTCGACCTCCAGCGCTTCAGAAGAATGATTACCAGAGGGACTATAGTGCTTCAACCTATCAAACGCCTCCACCTCCGTCCTCCGATAGCAAGATGGAGTCTATGCTTGCGAAATCCTCGAAGGACAGCAGAAGATGACAGTAGACTTAAATAAGAGGTTGATTCAATGTACGCAGATCTGAATGGGAAGCTCGAAGCTTTGAGTATTCATATTGAGGAGTTGGATGTTCAGGTTGCTCAAACTGCGGATTCTATCAAGTGGCAAGACAAATTTCTTCCTTCGAAGACTGATACGAACCCCAAGTGTACCTGCAATGCCATTCCACTGGAAGAAGAGGGTTACTTCGATGAGTTTAAAGCTATTTTTGAAACTTTAGAACCAGTGTCGATCGACATTGATGATGCGTGTCGATCGACACCAGAAGAAAAAGTAGCATCGCTCGACACGGGACTCGATGAGGAACAAGAGTTTAATAGTGGTGTCGAGCGACACCAGACCAGCATCGCTCGACACCAAGCCCAAGTCGGTCCAGAACTTCACGAATCGTCTGTATCTGTCGAAGAAAAGGTCTATACTCCTAAGCTTCAATTCCCTAGAGCTAGAGACTCCAAAAAGGAGGTTGAAGAAGCTTCTTCCATGCCCGCCATGATACCTCTGAAAAAGCCCAGGTGTGAACTTCCTGTACTTAATTCTATTTCTCCTGAATTCGTCAATAAGGATTTAAATTGTGAAAAAGCTGTTTCGCACTTATGCAAGCAACGAGTTTCTCGAAAGCTTAGTTTTTCTATTGATGTTTCTGTAGGAAAGAGAAGGAATCCACCCAAGGGGAAGCTTAAACGGATTCCAAAGCCTTTTGCAAAAATCAGGATCGTCATCCCTTCAGACTTAAAGGAGAAAGGAGAAGAAGTCATTCAACAGATGATGGAGAATACGATGAAACTTTTCCCAGGAATTGCTTTTGATAAGTCTGGGGGAGCTGGAAAGAAAGGTCGAACAAAGAACAGAGCTGCAACCATCTTAACGGATAAGGGAAGTACAATACTTCCCGAAGATCCAAACTCCTAGTCCTAACACTATCAAGCTAATGACTGAAAACAAGCGCTTAGTGGGAGGCAACCCACTTGTGAGTCTACTAACTTTTTACTTAGATTTTGATTTCTTTTTTACGTTTGGTTTTGTTTTTGGTTTTGAGTTTCAGGAGACCAAACGTTCGAATGCAAGTGAGAATGCTCTTCAGCACTATGTGTCGAGCGACGAGCATATCAGTGTACTACTCCCTCAAATTTCATATGCTCAAATTTCATACTACTCCCTCCCCGGCAACGGCGCCAAAATTTGATATGCTCAAATTTAACCTTTGAACTACTCCCTCAAATTAAGAGATCTGTTGTAGAACTTAGGGATCGAATCCACAAGGAATCAGGGACACAATAGATTATGTACTTTCAGATTAAGCTAGGCAAAATATAATATATGAATAAGCAAATAAAACAAGCAAGCAGAATAATAAGCTTTAAAACAATAAAGATAAAAGCTAGGTTCAGGGAAATCTCAGGTAAATCAGAATTGCAGGCATAAACAGATAATTAGGATTATTAAAGCTCAGTTCCTAAACATGAACACGAATGTAAAACAAACCAGCTGTCATTGCGAATATTATCTATGCTTAAACCCTAGACAACCAACTGTCGTTGCGAAATCAGATTGATTTAAACAAGCATTAAAGTTCAAATTCAATTGTTCACAAAACCCTAAACCAAATGTCTTTGCGAATAGGAATTCTGCTCATCAAAGACTAGTTCAAGCAATCAATAACACTGTCGTGTCTATCAATTAACCTAGGATCAGATTCTAGTTCATGAAGCTAAAATCAGCAATAAACACAAGTCAAGATGAAGAACTCTAATGATATTATCCTAACAAGCATATCAGATCTAGCAATTCATTAAAACCCTTGAAAACCCTAAACCTAACAGAGAAATTACTCAAACGTGTTCAATGAAGCACAAAACATCTTTATTAGAGATATCTCTTAAGAGTAAGTTCTAAGACAAAGTAAAATAAAGCTTCTGCCTAAACAATGGCTGTAAATACGTATATATAGAGGTCATAAACCGTCTCGAAACCTAAAAGTAAACATCTGGAACTCTTGGGCTTCGAACGGGCTTCTTCGATTAAGTTTTGGGCTTGGCTGAACATCGTGTCGATCGACACCAACTTCAAATTCGGATTCTTTGTTTCTTAAGTCTTCATGTCGAGCGACACCACTATCCCAGTCGCTCGACACAGCTTCCAAATATTGATCCTCAACTTGCATTTCGCCACTTCATTCCGCGAATGCTCCAAAACCTCCAGTAAACATCTTTCATGCTCCTAACGGTATAGTTCCTGTAAAGACTCTAAAACACTACCAAAAACACCAAAAGACACTAAAACATGGACTTATATCGTGGTCTTAAATGGGTGAAAACCACGATATATCAGCGTTCCCGTTCAGCCTTTGGAGGAAGTCTATAACATTGTTAGACAAGAAGAAGATCTCCGTGCGAGTGGAGAAGAAAGACCCAAGGTGACAGCTTTTGCTGTACAAAACAAACCACGTTACCGAAGCGATGAAAAGGAGAAGGGAATTTTATGTAAGCATTGTAATCAAAGTGGTCATTCTTCAGACAGTTGCTACGCTGTGATTGGTTATCCGGAGTGGTGGGGAGATAGACCCAAGAGCAGAACTCTACAAGGAAGAGGTCGTGGTGGAGCAATCTCAAGTGGTGGTTTTAACGGAGGAAGAGGACGTGGACAAGTGACATACGCTAATCTTGTGTATGTTCCAAATGTTGTGGGCTTGAATCACGAGCATGTGAACCATGTTCTCACTGATCAAGATTGTGATGGCGTGAGTGGTTTAAGCGAACAACAATGGCGCGCAATAAAGAGTATTCTCAACGCCGGAAAAGAAAACACCACCAAGAAGGTTTCTGGTAAGTCTTCTTTTCCTTCTTGGATTATGGACACATGGCGTCTCATCATTTGACAGGGAGGTTTGATGTATTGTCAAATGTTAGAGATATGGCATATGTGTTAATTATCATGGCTGATGGTAGACAGCAAGTCTCTCTTAAGGAAGGATCGATACGTCTAGGTTCTAATCTGGTTATGAAATTAGTTTATTATGTGGAGGAGTTAAAGTCTGACTTCATTTCTGTGGGACAATTAATGGATGAAAATAGATGTGTAGTTCAGATGGCTGATCAGTTTCTCATGGTTCAGGACCGCAATTCGAGGATGGTGACTGGAGCGGGTAAAAGAGTAGGAGGAACCTTTCACTTTCGCAGTACGGAGATCGCAGCATCAGTCACGACGGTGGAGGATAAAACATTTGAGTTGTGGCATAATCGGATGGGTCACCCATCTGCGAAAGTTGTCGGATTACTTCCTTGTGTTTCTACTTCTGTTTCTTCTCCTACTTTGAATAAAGCGTGTGAGGTGTGTCTTCGCGCAAAGCAAACAAGAGAATGTTTTCCGATTAGTTTGAATAAAACTTCCAAGATTTTGAGTTAATTCATGTTGATATTAGGGGTCCGTATCGGACACCGTCGCATTCAGGAGCACGATACTTCTTGACGATTGTTGATGATTATTCAAGAGGAGTTTGGCTATATTTGTTGAATAAAAAGAGTGAAGCAACTACACATCTAAGAAATTTATTTGCTCTCACAGAGAGACAATTTAATACGCAAGTCAAATCGGTTCGAAATGATAACGGGTCCGAGTTCGTGTGTTTAACTGATTTCTTTCAAAAGAATGGAGTTATACATGAGACATCTTGCGTCAGAACGCCACAACAAAATGGGAGAGTCGAGAGGAAGCACAGACATATACTCAACGTCGCTCGGGCTTTACAGTTTCAAGCGAATCTACCGATTCAATTTTGGGGAGAATGCGTTCTCACTGAAGGATATTTGATTAACAGGACACCCAACTCGGTATTGGGTTATGTTACACCGTTTGAGCGATTTTTTAATAAAGCTTCGTCCTATGATCATCTTAAAGTCTTTGGGAGCTTGTGTTATGCTCACGATCAATTACGTGGAGGAGATAAATTCGCGTCTAGAAGTAGAAGATGTGTTTTTATGGGGTATCCACATGGAAAGAAGGGTTGGCGATTATATGATCTTGAAAAAATGGTATTCTTTGTCTAAAGAGATGTGGTCTTTTCAGAGTCAAAGTTTCCGTATTCACCAGAGACTTCATTGCCTTTGGTCGATGAAGAAGAAGAGGGACAAGCTCTATGGGCCCCAATTGCTGAAGGAATTGTAGAAGATGATTTGGACCACTTTAATGAGTCCATTTTGCAAACGTCTCCTACGATTGTAATTGAATCTACAAGTCAAAATATTGGGCCCAATTCTTCACATAATTCGGTCCATATATAAGAAGAGATAGAAGAAAACGCTCCTGAAGCAACTCGCCATGTTGTTTCTTCACCACCGCTTGTTTCAACAGAAGAAATAATAGAAGTTGAAATTGGAGAACAACCGATGGGCAGAGGTCACCGTAAGAAGACGACCTCAGTCACGTTGAAGAATTTTGTGGTTAATTCTGTTGAGAGTAAACCTTTGGGAAATTTAGATGATGCGATTCTTTACCCAATCGCTAAGAAAGATGATGTTCATCGTTTCTCCGAAACACATATTGCTTATGTCGCTGCCGTAATCAAAGCACTGGAACCGAAATCATTCAAACAAGCGATGGAAGATGAAAGATGGTGAGATGTTGTTGGGTCCGAGTATGGAGCATTGGTGGAAACCAATACATGGACAATCGAGGATTTGCCTCTTGGAAAACGAGCAATTGGATGTCAATGGGTATTCAAAGTAAAATTTCAATCTGATGGGGATATCGAAAGATACAAAGCACGATTAGTGGCCATGGGTAACAAAGAAATTGAAGGAGAAGATTATGGCGAGACGTTTTCCCCGTTAGCAAAGATGGGAACGGTTCGATTGTTTCTCGATGTTGCGACTAAACGTGGCTGGGTTGTGCATCAAATGGATGTTCACAATGCTTTCTTACATGGAGACTTAGAAGAAGAAGTTTATATGAAATTGCCTCCGGGGTTTCAATCTTCCGACAAAAACAAGGTTTGTCATTTACGAAAATCTCTCTACGGTTTGAAACAAGCGCCTAGATGTTGGTTTGCTAAATTGTCAACCGCATTGATCGATTATGGATTTGACAAGTCTTTGGGAGATTACTCGTTGTTCACATATGAGAAAGGTACGATTCGATTACAAATTCTCATATATGTTGATGACTTGATAATCGCAGGAAGTTGTGTGAAAGCTACACAAGACTTCAAAGATTACTTATCATCGTGCTTTCATATGAAAGATTTGGGAGTTCTAAAATACTTTTTAGGTATTGAGGTGGCACGAAATGAGTCAGACATCTATCTATGTCAAAGGAAATATGCTCTCGATATCATCTCAGAAACGGGTTTGTTGGGTGCAAGACCAGCGATCCTCTTGAACAAAATAAAAATTTGGCTAGGTCTGACTCGCCGCGTCTACAAGATCCGAAACCGTATAGGCGTTTGTTGGGAAGATTGATTTATTTGAGTGTGATTCGACCTGATTTGGCATATTCGGTACACGTTTTAGCACAATTCATGCAAAAACCGAGGAGTGATCACTGGCTGGCAGCCCTTCGCGTGGTCCGATATTTGAAATATGATCCGGGACAAGGTATATTGTTGAGATCAGACGAAAATTTTCAAATCACAGGCTGGTGTGACTCGGATTGGGCAAGTTGTCTGTTGACGCGTAGGTCGGTTACTGGATATTTTGTTCAAGTTGGTAACTCACCAGTTTCATGGAAAACGCGTAAGCAAAAGACAGTGAGTCGCTCATCCGCAGAGGCTGAATATCGGGCGATTGCTAGTCTCGTTCAAGAACTTATATGGCTGAAGCGAATGTTAAGTACACTTGCTGTTAAGCATGAGCAACCAATGAGAGTACATTGTGGTAGTAAGTCTGCTATATATATCGCGACAAATCCTGTCTTCCATGAGAGAACGAAACACATTGAACTTGATTGTCACTTCGTCAGAGACGAGGTACTGACTCGTAACATTACTCTTCATCATTTTGCATCCAAATCTCAACTTGTAGACATTTACTAAGCCGATTGGGCGAGATGGCTTTGAGTATTTCCAGTCCAAGCTTGGCATACGGAACTTGTATGCTCCAGCTTGAAGGGGGTATTGGAGAATGGTTTGATGCTGGTCAAATACGGTTTACGTTCGGTTCATTTAAATCAGCATCTACCAAAGATATTCTTAGATTTGAAGATTGTCCCTTCTCCGAAACAGAGGTCGTATCATAACAAAGTTCTTCTTGTTGTATCTAGTTATAGATTTTCCTAGATTTCTGATTATTGTTAAATGACTAACTATAAAATGTATGCTTTGAACTTCATAATAAACTCAACGAATTCTCAGCTTCTATATCTCTCTTTAGCTTCATGTTCGTTTCAATAACTTCCTCCCTCTGAGAATGTCAAACCACTTCTCCTTCATTCATGAGGTCATCTAGAGTAGTTTTAATTTCCTGCTTTCAAGAATTGATTCATCATGTCAACTTCATCAAGTTCGTTTGTATTAGTTTAATTTGATAGCGCCTAGATTTTTAGATGTTTAGCTCTAAAGATCGAAGCTTAATGAAGATGAAATGAAACGCGATCGAAATATGAATCGAATCTGATTGGAAACTGGACTTGCAGAAAATAGAATCAGACGGAATTGAAGCGGAATCAAGCTTCGCCAAAGAAGCAAACATGAGCGAATGGATCAGTGAAGATGAGAAACGATATCCAATCTCGTTTGAAGAAGAAGAAAATGCGATGAAACAAAAAAAAAGAACATGATGAATTGATTTGAGAAATCGATCGATTGGAAAAAAGACTGATGAAAGGTGACGAACCGGACGGAGAAAAGGAATATAAATTGAATGTGATGTTCCGTAACGATAGATGCTCTACATATAATTTGTGATGTATAGAACTGCAAGCGCACAGATAGTAGATTAGGTTCGTTTTCACAGACTCTATGAGAACACAACATATTCTAGTTTCAAACTTAGATAGGCAGAGATCATTAATTAAAAGATAGTTAATTTAAGAACACGTTGACTTTTTAGTTGTTAAACTGATTGGGAAAACGCTAGGCGTAGGGAAATTTCTCTAGAAATCCGGATTAAAGTAGGAAAATACTAGGGAATAATTTAAGAACCGTTCTTGAACACAAATCACTAATTTATAGAAAACCAGCTCCCGCTGCGAGATCTAACTATACTTGACTTATCAGGAAATCAAATCCCTTTGTAGATCCTAACAATTAAGTATGCGTTCAAATAAGTTTGTTAAGTTCACAAGTTTCCTAATTAAATTCCTTTACGATTAGGCAAACTTGCTCATCTAAACTACGATCCAGTCAATAAACTACTTCTCCCGAATTTGTAAATCAACCTAAAAGCTTAACCGTAGGTGGCCAAACCAGAATCAAGTAATGAAGCACAAGTTAGATGAAGAACAATAAGGTAATTCCTAGTTTAAAGCATTTGTAACAATAATCCATCAATCCTTTGAAATCCCTAAACATAATTAGTAAATTACTCACACATAGAGAGATTGAAACAAGATATGATTATTGAAAAACTTTGCATAAAACAAATCAATAGATAAAAGCACAAGGGTTCGAATTCTTCTCTTAAAGCAGAGACTGGAATTGTTTCCCGGGTTACAAAACTCACAAGCTCAAATCTTTTTTTCTCTCAGAATAAGCGTAGCCATCAACAATGGCTAAAAATCCATTTTAAACATGTTAGGGATGACCTAGAACTAATTGGGCTCGAATAAGGAAATAACAAAGTCTCGGATAAACAAAGATAACGGAAATTGATATTTTTGCTCGACGATGGTGTCGACCGACTTTCACGACTATAGCTTAACGAAAATTAATTTTGGTCCTGAGAAGAAGAAACTTTATGAGACGGAATCCGAAATGAAACAGAGGATCCTAACCAGATTTCTAAGAAATCGAGGTCCGGTATTACATATCTAGAAGACGCATTAATAGAAAGCAATCTTCGAAGATTCTGCAAAAATAGAGGTGGTTTCTCAGGTGTCGATGTACGAGAGAAAGAGAGAGAGAATGAGAGATAAAGACAAACGATCGAAATCTTTCTTGATTTTGTCACATGCTAGCACATGGCCTTACATAGAGCTACTAAGGGCATGCACAGCGTGGCTCATAAGATTAAAAAAATAATAAATCTTCTCTTTTTACTCAATTTTATTCAAAAAAATATTCTCTCTCTTTTACTCAACTTTTATTAATATTATATTTAAAAACACCCACTTCCTTCTATTGATACCCACTTTTGAGTCTCAAAAGTAGCAACCCATTGATACCCTCTCTCCAACAATAACAACAATCTCCTCTTTTTACTCAAATTTTATTAATTTTATATTTAAAAACACCCTATTTTTTTACTCAAACACACTCTCTTTCTTCCTATTATTCAAATTTTAATAATTTTATATTTTATGATATCCACAAAATCTCACCATTGTTCTTGCTCTAAGGCGGCGAGAACAAACTCGAGCCGGTTTAATTGAAATTAAAACTTAACAAACTCGTTTAACTAAAATTCGCATAAACCAAACGAAATAGGTAAACCGGCAATTCTGATTTATTGAACCGGTAGCAATATCTTCGACTAGGGTTGGGCGTTTTATCTGAACCCGATTACCGAACCCGAACCCGACCCGAAAATACCCGACCCAAACCCGATCTTGAATGTGAAAATACCCGATCGGGTTTCAATTTCTTAAAGATCGGTTACCCGTACCCGATCGGGTTATACCCGATACCTGATCGGGTACCCGATTCTTTTTTTTTTTACATACACATTAGTGATTATGGTTGGATGTCATTGATTAATTGGTCAATGTTAATAATACTGTATGACAAACTCAATTCAATTTCTTATTGAAATTGAAAAGTTTTCTTATTTTTTTTTAATAACCAGGAGTGAATTGTTTAGATTTTTAAAATTTGGAGATGATTCCGGTAAAACCTTAAAACAGTTACCGTTCTTTTACACTTCACTGTTTTCACATTTTTTAAAAGAATTATAACTTATTCATTCATATGTAGCTTCGATTTCTTGACTTGATTGAGCATTGATTCCTTTACATTTCATATGTTCATTTTTAAGTCTACAGAACTATTTCGGGTTTCGACAAAAAAAAAAACCTATTTCGGGTGTAGTTCAGGTATACCCGAACCCGAACCGAACCCGACCCAAATATATGTAATACCCGATCGGGTATCATATCTGTTACACCATGGATTTGGCCCAAGGCAAAATCCCACTCACAGTCCATCAAGTAGGGAGGCCCAACTCATTATTATGCCAACTATGCTTAGTTACTTTATATCTTAGTATAGTTACTTTATGCTCATTAAGGGTTACTTTATGAACATATGGTTAGAATGTAACCATATGAATCAAAAGCCCTAATCTCAATGTACTATATATAGTTTTACCATCATTTGTGTACAACTAACTTGAAATATACTACACCTTTTCGCTCAAGTACATTTCATTCCTCCGAGTACACTCGTTCTCTAAAGAACACTGTTTTCCCTCTCGGTTACTGTTCATCCGAGTCCACCTTCTCATTCATATAAAAACCCTTCCTTCTTCCATATTATCAAAGGATCCCCGAACCTAATACAAATTTAGTGTCGATCTCGATCTTGAGTTCAACATTTGGCGCGCCAGGTAGGGGGATATTTGTTATCTTTCAAAGAGGATATCTTTTCACGCGATTATGGATCTAAACAAGGAAGCGAGCATGAGAACACACTCCTCGGGAACAAGCGCTCAGGGTGCTAACACTCTGGTGGCCCAACAAGCGACCCTTCTTCCCGAGCGAGGAAACTCTGACACCGTGAACGCGGACAGCCCCGATCTCATCTTCAGCAAGCACAACATGCCCGCCGATGGAGACCGATTCCTGCTCCCGAATCGAGCATACGTCAAGGAGGGTAGAACCAGCACACGGGAGCCCAGAGGAGTCCAAATGATCATGGGGGGATTCGACTCAACTCATAGTTCGGTCAGATCCCTCAAAAAGCATGAGAAGATAGCGAGAGCCAGCCAAGTCCACCTCGCGAGAAGTAAGACGGATATGCCGATCATCTTCAGCGAGGACAATACCGAGCACATCATCATGCCCCACAACGACCCACTCGTGGTCACTCTAAAAATTGACGATTTTGAGGTGAGCAGGATCCTAGTCGACACTGGGAGTTCTGTCAACCTAATCTTCAAAGAAACCCTGGAGAAAATGGGGATCCCAGTAGATCGGATCAAGCCAGGCTGTCAACCCTTGACAAGCTACGACGGCGTAACCACCATGGCAGTCGGGTCGATCAAGCTAACACTGTACTTGGGCAATACCTCCCAAGATACAAAGTTCAAGGTCGTAGATACACCAGCTGTATACAACGCGATCGTAGGGACCCCTTGGTTATTCTCTCTCCGAGCAATAGCCTCGGTCTACCACCAGTGCGTAAAATTCCTGACCACGACAGGAGTTTTCACTATCCGAGGAAGCCAAAAGATGGCCCGTACATATTTCATTGCTGAGAGGCATTTACGAATGTCTAATTTCCATGTCAGCCCCGTCGACGAAGCCAACTCCCCCGAGCCCAAACAGGAGTCTACTACCCAAGTGTTCATCGACCAATCACATCCTGCCCGCAGGATAAGTATTGGATCTGAACTCGATGCGCCCATTCGAGACGAGCTGATCAGCTTCCTAACCAAGAACGTCAACACTTTCGCCTGGACGATTGACGACATGAAGGGCATCAGCCCGGGTGTCACAAGTCACGAACTCAATGTCGACCCGACATACAAGCCAATTAAATAAAAGCGTAGGAAGCTCGGACCCGAGCGGGCCAAGGCCGTGAACGACGAGGTAGCCAAACTCTTGGAAGCTGGATCTATAGCAGAAGTTCAGTACCCCGAGTGGCTGGCCAACCCATTCGTCGTTAAAAAGAAGAATGGCAAGTAGAGGGTTTGCGTAGACTTCACCGACCTGAACAAGGCATGCCCCAAAGACAGCTTCCCGCTCCCCCACATCGATCGAGTAGTCAAGGCCACGGCAGGCAACGAATTGCTCTCGTTTATGGACGCATTCTTGGGTTACAATCAGATCGCAATGCACCCCGACGACCGCGAAAAGACCGCGTTCATCACTGATCAAGGGACGTATTGCTACCGAGTCATGCCCTTCGGCCTAAAGAATGCGGGAGCAACCTACCGGCGTTTGGTCAACAAAATATTTGCTGAACAACTGGGCGACACCATGGAGGTCTATATCGATGACATGCTAGTGAAGTCCTCAAAGGCAACCGATCATGTCGGCCATCTCGAGGATTGCTTCAAAATACTAGACCTCTACGGGATGAAGCTTAACCCAGCAAAGTGTACATTCGGGGTTACCTCCGGAGAGTTCCTTGGTTACATCGTAACCAAGCGAGGAATCGAAGCAAACCCCAAGCAAATTTCAGCAATCAGGGACCTTCCTTCCCCGAAGAACAAAAGGAAAGTCCAACGCTTAACTGGTCGGATCGCCGCATTGAACCGCTTCATTTCCCGCTCGACTGATCGAAGTCTACCTTTCTATCAACTTTTGCGAGGGAACAAGGAATTCATCTGGGACGACGCCTGGGAAAAAGCGTTCAAGGACCTGAAGTCGTACCTGACAACACCCCCAATCTTAGCCAAGCCCGAACCAGGAGAAACCCTATACCTCTACGTGTCAGTAACGGACGCGGCCGTGAGTGGGGTTCTCGTCCGGGAAGATCGGGGAGACCAAAAACCCATCTTCTATGTCAGCAAATCCCTCGACGGCGCTGAATCACGATACCCCATCTTGGAAAAATTGGCTCTCGCCGTGATCATGTCTGCTCGGAAACTACGCCCGTATTTCCAGTCCCATATAATCGCGGTCATGTCTTCCCAACCGCTCCGCACAACTCTGCAAAGCCGAGCCAGTCCGGACGCATGGCAAAATGGGCGATCGAACTCAGCGAGTATGATATCGAATTCAGAAACCAGACCAGCGCAAAGTCACAAGTTCTGGCGGACTTTATTACCGAGCTACCCACTGATAAGGATATGTCCGAGCCGCATAAAGCCGAGTGGATCCTCTATATCGACGGCTCCGTATCGCGACAAGGCGTAGGGATAGGAATCCGCCTCATCTCCCCAACTGGAGAGGCCCTCGATCAATCATTCCGACTGGAGTTCCTTGCAACAAACAACGAAGCCGGGTGGGAAGCCCTTATCCATGGGATACGACTGGCCGAGGCGGTCAGAGCATGAAGAATCCACGCCTACAGCGACTCCCAGCTCATAACAAACCAACTCAATGGCGATTACGATAGAAAGAGCGAGCGGATGGAGGCATACAGAAAAGTAGCCGAGGACCTGATCCTTTGGAGCCTGGTAAGCTTCCGAATAATCCAGATTCCCCGAGCGGAAAATGCCGATGCCGACGCCGACGCGCTCGCTACACTCGCCTCATGCTCAAGGTCCAAAGCGAGCCGCACTATCCCAATGGGGGTCATCTCGGATCCTAGCATATCCTTACCAAGAGGAATCAGCAGGGTCATGGCCATCACCGACGATAATGACGAAGGACCTCAGCCCCAGGAAGGTACCTCGACCGCGGTCTCGAAACCTGCTCCCGGCTGGAGAAAAGAGATCATCGCGTACATCAGAGCGAGGCGAGGCACCTACCAACAAATGGGCCGCCCGCAGGCTTCGAACCAAAGCGGCTCTATGTGATGATCGAGAGCAAACTATACCGATGGAGCGCCGCCGGAGCCCTGCTAAGCTGCATCGCCGGCGAGGAAATCGAAGCCATAGTAACTGAGTCCCACAAAGGGGGAGGCGGAAACCACTCGGGATCTCGCACGCTCGCCCTAAAAATCAAGAAGCTGGGCTATTTCTGGCCGACCATGCTCAAAGATTGTGCCGACCATGTCCGCTGTTGCGAGAAATATCAGCGCCACGGGCCAATGATCAAGTCGCCAACTGAGCCGCTTACCACAGCTACGATGGCCTACCCGTTCATGCGATGGGCAATGGACATCATCGGCCCTTTTCCAGTATCGAGGCAGTTGCGGTTCGTCATTGTAATAACCGATTATTTCACGAAGTGGGTCGAGGCCGAGGCATACGCGACAATCCGAGCAAACGATGTCCAAAAATTCATTTGGAAATTTCTCATATGCCGACACGGACTCCCATACGAGATCATCGCAGACAACGGGTCTCAATTCATCTCTAAGATATTCGAAGACTTTTGCGCCAAGTGGGCTATCCGTTTCAACAAGTCCACGCCAAGAAACCCACAGGGGAACGGCCAGGCCGAAGCCACTAACAAGGTCATCATATCTGAGCTCAAAAAGCGCTTCGACGATAAGAAGGGACTCTGGTCGGATGAACTTGACGGAGTCTTATGGTCACTCCGAACGACTCCCAGGGAATCAACGAAGAGGACACCTTTCTCACTCTACTACGGACTCGAGGCAATGGCCCCAGCCGAAGCCTGCGTACATAGTCTTTGTCAGGAAATCATGCCTAGCAACCCCGACCATAATGACCAGATGCTCCTCGATAATTTGGATTACGTCGAGGAGGAACGCGACGCTGCACTCCTCCGAATCCAAAACTACCAGCAGCTGGCGGCCCGATACTACAACAAGAGGGTCCGAAGCCGGGACTTTGCCATCGGTGACCTCGTATTACGAAAAGTATACGAAACACTAAGGAGCAAAATGCTGGGAAGCTTGGACCCAATTGGGAGGGTCCGTATCAGGTCTACGACATCATCCGCCCGGGCGTATATCGAATAATGACGATGAACGGAGAAGCTCTCGAGCGATCCTAGAACGCAAACACGCTCAAACGCTACGACCGTTTCAACAGGATCCAAGCCTACCCGATACAGCGATATATCACTTAATGAACCAGCCCGACTTTGGATTCACTCGGTACAAAAAAAAAAAAAAACTAAGCCTCGTATGCTTCTACTCGTTTCCGAATGACTTACTCATCTCCGGATGACTTATTTAGCTTCTACTTGTAATATGAACTACGTCTGGCTTGATCCCTATTCAACGGGTACGTAGGCAGCTTCCTCGGAAGTCCAGCTATAATCAATAAAATTTTATCAAGCTCCGAGCTCACTCACCGATCCGTTCGCATTCTCAAAAGCTCCGAGCTTACTTGCCAATCCGTTCGCATTCTCAAAAGCTCCGAGCTTACTTGCCGATCCGTTCGCATTCTCAAAATCTATGAGCTTACTTGCCGATCCTTTCGAATTCTCAAAAGCTCCGAGCTTACTTGCCGATCCGTTTGCATTCTCAAAAGCTCCGAGCTTACTTGCCGATCCGTTCGAATTCTCAAAAGCTTCGAGCTTACTTGCCGATCCGTTCGCATTCTCAAAAGCTCCGAGCTTACTTGCCGATCCGTTCGCATTCTCAAAAGCTCCAAGCTTACTTGCCGATCCGTTCGAATTCTCAAAAGCTCCGAGCTTACTTGCCGATCCGTTCGAATTCTCAAAAGCTCCAAGCTTACTTGCCGATCCATTCGCATTCCCAAAAGAGCTCCGAGCTCACTTGCCGATCCGTTCGTACTCTAAACAGCTCCGTGCTCATTCACATCGATGCTCTGGCCAAGTACTCGATCGGTCTTACTCGGGAGGCCCACCATAGCTAAACCTGAGTGGGATCAAAATACGCGTTTCTCATAGATGCAGTAGCAAAATAATCTACAATCCAAACTCGAGCAGTCCACCACAACTTCACCGAATATGATAAAAGTCGGGCCCAGTCCCGCATGAGTCCTAAGAACGTGTAAGAACTTTAAGCCGAACACTTCTCGCACGCTTAACCACGAGACGGACTCCAGTCATAAGCCGGGTTCCGACTCGCAGACGACTCGATCCGACCACTCCATCGCGCGAGCCCGGTCGGATCAAAATCAAAGTAACCCGGAGACCAGCTCTCCAGATGCACAAATCTATGCCTAAGCTCTAAAACTTAGCCGCATTAAAGAGCACAATTAAAAATGTCTAAGCTTTAAAACTTAGCCGCATTAAGAATATACGAGAATGCTTAAGCTAAAACACTTAATCGCATAAAGAAATCTCGAAATTTCATTAAAACCGAGAGGATCCGCTCCCCGGGCAAAACAAAAGTCACAAGTACATCAAGTGCGCCACATACGGCTAAACCTCACAATAAGGAGAAAACTACTACTAGCTAAAGAACAAGATAACATTCAACGAGGCAAGACGAGTATGTTGAGAAGAAGATATTGGATGTCAAAAAGCAAGACATTCCAATTGGTCCGCCTGGAAGAAGACAGCCTCGTTGTCCATTGCGGCTCGTTGCTCGTAGGAGAAGCTTTAATGATCCAGAGGATCATCCCCGACCTCCTCGCCAGCATCCTCGGGCGAATCAGACCGACAACTACCGAAGGCCTCAGTTGTCCAAGTCCCTTTGATCCCATACTCCTCAGGTCCGAGCGGGGAAGGCGGACAGTCAGCTTCGAAGCCACTCGGGAGGATACAGGGTCCCGGAGCGAACATGTACTCCTGGTCAGAAAACCCCGTCATCTCTTTCCTCTCGATCTCTCTTACGAGTCTGTCATATTTGGCCTGAACTCGGGCCTTGTCCTCCGGGAAGATCACCACTCCGACAACTACCATCAGATCCATGTCGTCGAGCTGGGTTTTAACTTAGCTAGCCCGGCTAACAAGACTGTCATAGTTCCTCTGCTCGAGGAGGTGCTCTCGGGCCCGAGTAAGCAACGCCTGCGCCAAGCCGACAAGCCTAGTATAAGTTTGTTCAGCGGCAGATCTAGCGCACGCGCGTCCATAATTCCGTCTGGATGCACGCAGGCGAGACATCTGGGACCGAATGTGATCGTTCAGCTCGGAGTTAGCGCGCTCAACGGCCCTAAGATGCGTCTTGAGGTCTTCATATTTCTTCTCGGTGAGAACCCTCGCATCAACCTCTTGCCCGACCATAAGGTTGAGCTTCTTCACCGCGGCATCCCGCTCTGCGGCGTACCTCCTCAGTCTCTCCAAATATGCAGAAGAGCCGCCTCGCGCCTTAAGCGACTCATTCTCCCTCGACAAGGAGGCCATGTCCCTCTAAAGAGACACATTCTCTCTTACGAGTTGGCCTATCCAACTCGGGGGATCGTCTCCCACCATCTCTAGCTCCCGGCCAGCTAACACCAGGGGCTGGGCCGATGAGTCGTCAGCCGCCCGAGTGACCGGGGCACTCTTATCCCTCGACCGTTTCCTCGAAACAGTCCCGATCGTTCTCGGTGACTCAACACCGAGCCTATCAGAGACATTCTCCCCATGTCCAGGAAGGGAAGATCCGCTTGGCTCGCCAGATGGCCCGCAATCGGCCGATGCCGCGATCCGACTAAAACGATTAAGTCGGAGAGGTGAGGGTTGATCGAGCGTGACCGTAACCGCTTTCTTTCCATAGGCGCGAGAGTCCGCACTCTCGGAACAATGCCCCGTTTCCCCAGTATGCGGCTATGACGCGCCGACATCAGGTGTTTCACCCGTCATCCAGCGGAGGTAGGTTTCCAAGGTCTTGTTAGTCACCTCAGTTTGGGGGCTTACTGTTACACCATGGATTTGGCCCAAGGCAAAATCCCACTCACAGCCCATCAAGTAGGGAGGCCCAACTCATTATTATGCCAACTATGCTTAGTTACTTTATATCTTAGTATAGTTACTTTATGCTCATTAAGGGTTACTTTATGAACATATGGTTAGAATGTAACCATATGAATCAAAAGCCCTAATCTCAATGTACTATATATAGTTGTACCATCATTTGTGTACAACTAACTTGAAATATACTACACCTTTTCGCTCAAGTACATTTTATTCCTCCGAGTACACTCGTTCTCTAAAGAACACTGTTTTCCCTCTCGGTTACTGTTCATCCAAGTCCACCTTCTCATTCATATAAAAAGCCTTCCTTCTTCTATATTATCAAAGGATCCCCGAACCTAATACAAATTTAGTGTCGATCTCGATCTTGAGTTCAACAATATCCCAAAACATCGGGTACCCGATACCCGAAATACCCGACCCGAACCCGATCGGGTACCCGAACGCCCACCCCTATCTTCGACAACATTCTTGTCCTCAAGAATGAAATTCAGAAAATTTTGCGATAGAACTCCCAGGTGGCCTATGCCGGAGACTCCCCTTTCCACTGGACATGAATTTTTGTTGCGGTGGAATTGCGACGGCATACCATTTTGGTTTCGAGAATGGCTTCGGGCGGTTTATCGTCATTTAGGTCAAGCCAGTACTGTGGAAGAGCTGGAGCGTCAGATGATGGATTGGGAAAGAGCTTCAATTGGCTGACATGGAAGAAGTTGTGGATCAAAGCCGAGGGAGGGAGCTCGAGTTTGTAAGCCACTGATCCGGCCTTATCAACCACACAGAATGGCCTATAAAATCTCGGGGAAAGTTTGTGTGGTATCTTCTTGTTCTTTAGGGAATTCTGACGGTAAGGTTGGAGCTTAAGGTAGACAAAGTCACCAATGGCAAAGGAGCGGTCAGAGCGGCGTATTGTTTCATATGGTTTTGAGCTCTGGTGAGGTGAAATTTGAGCATTGCGATTAGTTCTTCCTGTTTCAGCAGACTACGATCAACAACAGTGGAGAAGCTCTCCACAGGTAAGTAAGGGAGGTGGATAGACGGTGGTTGGTCATAGATAACCTTATAAGGAGTTCATTTGATCGCAAAATGGTAGGTGGTGTTGTACCACCACTCAGCTAATGGGAGCCACTTGCTCCAAGATTTTGGTGTTTCACCCGTCATACAGCGGAGGTAGGTTTCCAAGGTCTTGTTAGTCACCTCAGTTTGGTCGTCAGTCTGTGGGTGATAGGCGCTAGAAAGGTTGAGTTCTGAGCCATGAACACAAAAAATTTCCTGACAAACATCGCTGAGAAAGGTTGGATCTCTGTCACTTATCACGTTCAGAAGCATTCCATGCAGCTTAAAAATATTGTCCAGGAAGGCTTGAGCCACATCAACAGCCGTATAGGGGTGATATAGGGCTATGAAGTGTGCATTTTTGCTGAGGCGATCCACCACCACGAGGATACAGTTTTTTCCATGTGATTGAGGTAAGCCTTCGATGAAATCAATACTGATAGATTGCCACACTCCTTCAGGTATAGGCAGAGGCTGTAAAAGGCCCTGGGGAAGCTGCTTGATCGTATTTATTCTGTTGGCAGGTGGAACAATTTCTCACGTTTTGCTGGATTTTGAGGCTCATTTTGGGCCAAAAGAACAGAGATTTGATACGATGCAATGTAGCATCTCGGCCAGAATGTCCTCCAACAGGTGAATCGTGGAGCCATTGTAAAATTTGCGTCTTCACTGCTGGATCGTTACCCACAATGAGTTTATCTTTTCTCCGCAATTCCCCATTGATAAAGGTGAAGTGTTTGTTGGAAGTGGGATCCTTTGTTAATTCAGCAATGAACTTTCTCATGATAGGGTCAGATTGCCAGAGAAGCTGTAGGGTATCAAACAAATTGTGATCATATTGAGACATCACCATGTTGAGGAGTTGGGACCCAGGTACACTGGAAAGAGCATCGGCAGCAACATTTTCTTTTCCTTGTCTGTACTGGATCTCAAAGGTGAATCCCATTAACTTTGATAACCACAATCATTGAAAATGAGTTGATGGCCTTTGTTCTGTGAGAAATTTTATACTCCGCTGATCTGTCTTAATGATGAATAGTCCGTGTATTAGGTAAGAGCTCTAGGTTTAGACCGAAAAGACCACAACAAGCAATTCTTTTTCGTACACAGAGAGAGACTGGTTGTGAGGGCCAAGTGCTCTACTGATGAAGCAGATGGGGTGGTGTTCCTGCATAAGAACTGCACCAATTCGTTTGTTGGATGCATCCGTTTCCACGATGGAGACCTTATCAAAGTTGGGGAGAGCTAGTACAAGAATTGTTGTCAGAGCACGCTTTAGAGCGAGGAATACCTCAGTAGCGTCATTAGTCCACTTGGAGCTGTCTTTTCTCAGCAAGTTGGTAAGTGGTCTGGCTATAACACCGTAACCTTTGACAAATCTGTGATAGTAATTTGCCAGTCCCATAAAGCTTCTCAGTTGCTTCGGGTTAGTAGGTGTAGGCCAATCCTGAATTGCTGAAATTTTTGAATGATCCGTGCTAACCCCTTCTTGAGAGATGAAGTGGCCGAGGTATTCCACAGTTTGTTCCCAAGGTACATTTGGATGGTTTCAAGTATAGCTTGTTTTTCCTGAGTATAGAAAACACAATATCAAGATGTGGGAGATGTGAATCCCAGTCAGGGCTATAAACAAGTACAAAGAAAACAAGTATGAATTTTCTTGAATTTTCTTGAAATGTCTTGAAACACATCCACTGCAAGAAAACAGTTTTTTCGCGACTACGTAAATGGTTGCTAATTAGTCGCAAATCCAAGATTTGCGACTAATTAGCGACTAAAACACGTAGTATCGAATATTTCGACGCAAAATGTTTTAGTCGCAATTTAGTCGCTAATTTGCGACTACAAACGACTGTGTAGTCGTCGAGAAATTCAGTCGCAAAATAGTCGCTAAAATTTTGCAACTAAGTTGCAACTCATTTAGCGACTGATTTAGCGACTAATAGTTATTATTTAAAAAAAAGAAGTCAATGTATACTAATTATGTAATATTTAAAGATTAATTAATATACTAATTATATACTAATCTACAAACCAAATTAATTAAACAAATTTATATTAAACATTATGTTTACAATTCATGGGAGCAAATACAACATACTCATTAATTAAACATTATGTTTACAATTCACCAAGCAAAACTATCTTTCACTGTCAATACATAACATTTGTTGTTTCTTAGCTGGTCATGGAAGAGATCGGCTCCTTTTCCATCTGGTGACAGCTTAGCTTCCGTCCATTTGAGATAAACACTGCATGACTGCGAAACCTTGCTCCACGACAAAGGTTTGCCTTCTTTCTTGTATCTTGTTTCTTTTTTCCTATAAACCCAAAACAAAACTTGAATTCATATGCCAAGAGCTTGAACATACAAAAAATGCCAAGAGCTTGAATCAATAAATCTCACACTAATTTGGTAAGGAGCAAGGAGATCAACAACCTGAAAAGAAGCAAGGAGATCAACAACCTGAAAAGAAAGCAACAAATGTCAGTGTCTCGAGCTAAAGTATCTCCACACCTCAAGAAATTGAGACAATGATCTGAGAGAGGAAATCAAAGCAGCGAAAGTTACCTAAATGTGCCATTGAAAGAGACAGAATGCAACAACATCAGTTCCTCATCTTTTGAGCAGTCTTCAATCTAGCAGTGCAGTGTTATGCAAACAAAACGAGAGAAATTACTGTTTAAATACTTGGAAGAAATACGGATAAGTAGAGAAATTAATGGCGATGATGCAGATTTTAACCTTGAGATTGAAAACCAGTGTTCTCATCTTTTGATTGTACTTATGATAATACAATGCATGAGAAGCACGTGAAGCCTGCTCAAGAGCACATTCCCGAGAAACAGCAGCATCTGGCCACAAAAATTCCTGAACCTGTCACACAGTTTAAACAAAAAGAGTTATTCCAGGAACTACTAAATTCTGGATACAGTGAAGATGTGGAAGGTGACTCTAGAAACAAAAAGAGTGTTTACAGAACTAGAAACAAAATAGCTTAAAGGATCAAATCTTTCAAAATCAACATATCCCTGCACACACAAACATAAATGATTTTGTGGAATCTAAAAGTTATAGAAAGCTTCACGAGTTAGTTTCATCGGATTTAGCTGAGAAAAAATGACTGGATACTCACCAATGAGACTGGTTTCCTTGTTCTGCTCTGCCTTAGGCTTCTCCACTTCCATTGTACTTGCCTCTGCTGTCTTCAAACAAACCGAGCACTATGCCTGTCGAGAAATTAACAATTAACCCCAAATAAGTTTCAAAAACTCGTAGAGTAAGGCTGCTTGAAGCATATGAAATTACTTGGAGCTATAGCTGATGTAGAGGCGAGTACAATAGTGATTAAACTCAGATTTTCCAGGGAGAGATGAGATGAAGAAGCGCACCTGGAATGGCCAGCGGCGGGGAGGAGACAGCCTCATCAGTGGTGCTTTCACTACCAAGCATATAATGCTGCGAAGAGACTTTTGGATTGAAAGAGATTATCCTCACCGTCCCTCCATACCTCCATACTCCCACTGCACCTGCTTGTTTCCACTCATAAAACCCTTTCAAACACAAAATGCAACGATCTTTCATTATCATGTAGTAATTAACAATATAGTGTAGCCAAACCTTTTCGAGATCAGAGGCTCCAAAATTTAAAAGCTGCATATCCTCTACAGCCTTAAGAAAGTTTCTCATGTTCTCAAAATATTGAATAGCGGATTGAGCTGCCTCTTCTGCATACTGAATAGCTGGCGTAACAGGATTCTCCACAACCTGTTTCACAATAATTGTCACCAAATCACCAGAAAATCAGATATTACCTGCGATGAGTAATCTAACCAAATATAGACCACCGAAAGAAAGTAAACCTTAGATCATTGCATTAGAAGAGAAGAAAGATTATAAATCGGACCTTGAGAACCGAACTGGGATTGACTTTGTTGAGGACGTTGCAGAGGATGAGGCCGTTGCGGAGGGCGAGAGAGAACTCTTCTTCTGATGGTTTTTCCAGTAGTTCCGCCGCCGCGCCTTGGTCCATCTGTCTCAGGCATGCCACCGCTTGGTATCTTCTCAGAGCTCGGCTTTCTGGATTTAGGGCTTCGCGTTTGTGAGGCTAAGAACTCGATAGATGAAGAGAAATCAAGAGAGAATGGGAAAGATTGGGTCTGATTCAGTAGAAAATCGACAGATAATCGACAAAGTATCGATCTAGGTTTTCGTCGTAGAGAGAATTGGGAATTTCGGTGATAAAGCAAATCTCGGGACTTACGAATAAATGAAAGAGTTTTGGCGTAAACAAAAAACTTTGGCCGGGAATGCCAAAATTTGGCATTCATTTTTTTGCGGGCATTAATTTGGCCTCTTAGAGGGATTGCGGTCTCACAAGACATAATTTAGTATTACTTTTAATATTTTTTTTTTATTTTTTGAAACTCAATAAAAGACTAGTAATAAATTAGTCTTCAGTGGTGAGACCGGTGTCGTTATCATAAAAAAAATTGTTAATTTTTGCAAAATAGATAATTAAGTAATATTTGCGTCAGACGTGCATGGTTTGATCAATCTATACTTAGATGGATCAATCTCATTTTGGTATAAAAATTTACATTGGTCCGAAGTATTCAGATGGATCGAGCTATGGTTAGATTGTTCAATATTATTTAGTCTGAAATTTGTCTGGTTAAATCGATCAATCTTAACTTAGATGGAACAATATGCGCCAGTCTGAAAACTTAATACATATAAAAGCATGATGAACAAAACAATTAAGTAGGCTCTAGTTTTAACTTCTGTCATATTTTTGCCAAATATGTTCAACCAAATCGTCTTTCAATTGTTGATGAATTATTTCTTCACGAACTCGAGCTCGATTGACCATCACATTGTTCGCAGTTCTAGATGGCTGTCTAGAAAACGTGTAGTCCACATGTGAAGTCCCGCTCCCTTCTCCTTGTACGAATTCAGATAAATCGTACTGAGTCTCTTGGTCTCGTTCGTCTTCTACAATCATATTGTGCAATATGATACATGCTCGCATTATGTTCCCTATTCTTTCCTTATCCCAAAACAGGGCTGGGTTTCGAATAATAGCAAACCGAGCCTGCAAGACTCCAATAGCAAACCAAAAGAGTTTGAGTTTGTGTTTTATAAAGTTTGAGAGTGAGAAAGGAGTAATGAGAAAGAGGAAAGAGTTTGAGTTTGTGTTTTATAAAGTTTGAGAATGAGAAGGGAGTAATGAGAAAGCCGAACATATATTTATAAAATACATAAAAACAAAAAGCATGAGATAAAATTCAAAAACCACATAATTATTTGAAGCATGAGATACAATCCAAAAACCACATAATTATACAATGAACTAGCTTCCAAACTCTCTTCCTTGCTGACATACTAGCTTCTAAGCTCTCTTCCAAGCTCTCTTCCTTGCCGCCATGATTTCCTGCACATCAGTAAGCAAAGGAACACAATCAGATCAAATTAAGGAATGAGAACAAATTAAGAACAAATTAAGAACAAAGGAGGGTAACTTACGATTTTGGGTGGGCGTGTAGTAGGTTACGTCGGGTTTTAATACGGTTTATAACATGAAATTGGACTGTAAAATTGGTTTTGCTTCTTTTTTTGACTGGTTGATAGTCAATAATCAAACGATACAAACGATATTGCTATATACAAACGATAAAATAAGTGTCATACCCTTTCACCAGAAACTTACTGAAACACATCAAATGATGCCGGACCATTATCCCATAGTGCATGGTTAACTATCCAACATTTTCTAGTATATGTATCAGTAAGCAGTTTTAAGCTTCCAATATGTCACTTTTTGGATTGTTTTAGCAAATTCATATTCTAGTTGCAGAAGAAATTTAACTGATAACACAAACTAGATAGGCGGATTCACATGAAGCCATTTGGATGTTTTCTTCGGTTGTGGGTTCACTGTTGACTCCGGCTCCCGTATCAAAAAGTTCAACTTTCTTGTTGCTGAGTGTATTTAAGTACCTGAAGTCACACAACAAATCGACATATATTGACACATTCTGATCTATATAACAAAACATCTTAAACACATTGCTAAAAGAATTGGTGTGAGAATTCATAAGAAGTGAACTCTCTCACCATAGATTGTTTCTCATCATTCAATTGCTTATGTACTTGAGGAGAATTTCGAGCTTCCCCATCTTTGAGTTGGCGATCAAACTCCTTAACCAACCTAACAAGAAGCACATTACATTACAAAATTATAGACCTCTTGAAGCATCAAAACTTTTTTCTACACATAAACAACTGCCAAGACTTGCAACTTTAGCTCATATCAAAAATTCAATCACAGAGAAAGAAAACAATACCTTTTACACTCTCTCATCGTCTCAGCAAGTTCTTCTAATTGCTTGCTTTATCTAGTTGAATCCTTGATCTTATCCTACCTCTGGAAACCATTCCTGCAAATAAAATCCCATTTAGAGCAAAACCTAACTCTTATTTCAGAAGAAAACACATATAAAATCGATCAAAATTGTTTCTCTTATTTCTCGTATACGATTCTAGCTCCATTAACCACTATTTTGTAACCACATCTGATAATCCACACTCGAATCATAAATTACATAAAGAGAAGATAGTTATGAGAAACGCATACGCGAGGGCTCGAAAATGGTCACGGATTTCTCCATGGATCTGTTCCAATTGAGGGCTTATCGGAAGGTCAGACGCCATAACTGCCGGCAATTTTAAGATTCCGGTGTGAACTAAACGAACCCTAAGAAGAACAAAACCCAGAAATCCTTCCCGCTTAAGAAAAGCTTCACCTTATCCAAATTTGAAGAAACGAAAACGAAAACAGAAATGGAAAAAGATCGGACAAGGAAAACGCGGCAGAGAGAATTGAGGCAATAGGTCCAATGATTAGAGAACATGTGGCACGAAGAGACCGTCTCAGAAGTCTCTTCCTATTGAGACGGCTCAGAGCAAATAATTTTTTTTTGAATTATTTTTACTTCTTTTTTCGCTTAAGAGACCCTCTCCGTCTCAACGTTGGTGATGGCAATATTTTTTTTAAAAAATTAGGCCATAAGTCACGGTTCTCGGTTATTTCCCGAACAGAAACAAACCGAGGAACGGAAAGTAACCGATTAGAAAACAGATCATTTTATCCTTACAGATTTTTCTTTCAATTTTGTACCCGAACAATCATTATTCAGTTTCCAAATTAACCAAGAACCGAACCGAACAAAATAATTTAAAATTTTAAGCAATCTAAAATTCTGATTATGCAAACCAACATAATTATACCAGACAACTAAAGATAAAATCAAGGATTTCACATATTTAACATAGTCATCATCAGAAGACGATAAATTACTTTCGAATTCATCTACTGGTTCCGCATCTCCGACATCATAATCAAGATTGATTGGGTTTGGTCCTTCTACCACATTCTGGACTACGAGATCTTCAATTGTAGTCATTCATTACAGGTTCATCATTAATAGATTCTCATAGGTAATCCGTCAAACATCTTATGTTCAAACTTCATTGTTTGAGTTTATCACTCTCTCACAAAGCTTTAGGATTCATGTTAAAGATGGAAAATTTATATGAAATCCCAACAAACCAAGGCTACAAACTTAAAGATCCAACATTTCCTTACAGGGTTTGGGGTTTAGGGTTTAGAGTTTAGGGTATAGGGTTTAGGATATAGGGTCTAGGGTTTAGGGTTCATCTTCTAGTTTGTATTTATTGTACCATCTCGATGAAACACGTGTCTTTATACCAGTTTTTGCGACTAAAACGCAATTATTTAGCAACCCACCGAATTTGGTCGCTAATTAGTCGCTAATTGGTAGCTAATTTTGCGACTAAAAACAACAGTCGCAAAAATTCGGTACACTTAACCCAAAACATAAAACAGTCACTAATTGGTCATTAAATTCGCGACTCAGTTGCGACTAACGTTTTTAGTCGCAATTTCGCGACTACCAGTTTAATCGCAACTTGTAGTAGCTAAAACTGTGTTTTCTTTTAAGCCCAAAAGACATAACCAAGTATTCATAATGATCGGCGTGTGTTTTGAAGGCTGTCTTATGAACATCCTCGGGGGCCATGCGTAGTTGGTGGAAGCCAGAGCGCAAGTCGAGTTTGGAGAAGAACTTGGCGCCACCAAGCTCATCCAATAAGTCATCCAGCAAGGGTATAGGATACTTATCCTTGATTGTTTTCTTGTTAAGCCCCCTGTAGTCAACACATAATCTCCACGTGACATCTTTCTTTTTCACCAGCACAATAGGTGAGGCATAAGGACTCGAGCTATATTGAATAATGCCCTGAGTCAACATGTCTTGTACCAGCTTATCAATTACATCTTTCTGGAGTGAGGAGTATCAGTAGGGTCGAATGTTGATGGGATAAGCATCAGATTCCAGAGGGATTTGATGGTCAAAGCCATCTCTAAAAGGTGGTAAGCCATCAGGCTCTTCAAATATATCCTCGTAGTTACTCATTAGTTGATGAAGCTGTGGATCTGCGATTTTCTCTGAACCAGAGGCAGAGATGTGAGAGAGTAACATTCCTGGGTGAAGAGGAGTGCCAGAATTGTCTTCGTCAATAGACCAAATTTGGAGCAGTGCGATTTGTGGTTCCTGGAGGAGAAGCTTGTTCAAACTGCCACCAGAGATTACCTTGCAGCTTGCTTTAGCTGACCTGTGGAGTACATGTTTTAACCCGTTGTAAGTGAACTCCATTCGCAGGTGTTTGAAATTCCAAGCTATTGTGTCCAGATCAATGAGCCATTGGACTCCAAGCACCAAATCACAACAATCTAACTGGATGGTCCTAACCTCATCGTTGAAAGTATAGCCCTGCGTTTTCCAATCAAGATTGGAGCATTTCTAGTTCGAGTAGATGGTTTGGCCGTTGGCTACAACAATGGGCATTTGCTCAGTCTTTTCCATTTTACACCCGATGTCTTTTGCTACTTTTAGGTCGATGTTTTTGTGTGTACTTCCTGGGTCAATCAAAAATGTAAATTCTTTTGTTTCCAGTTTGCCCCACCAGTTTCATACAGTTATATGTAACATTTCCACTTATTGCATTAATGGAAAGCCTAGGTGTTTCTCCATCATGTTGCTAAAAATACTCTTGAACCGAAGTCATTTCTTCTTCTTCCTGTTCATAGACACACTCAACAATATGACCCATCATAAAGATTTGCCCCTTTTGTGTTTCATCTGGTGTCCGAGAACAAATTTTTCATCACAAAACATGCAGAGGCCCTTGGCCTTTCTCTCTTCCATTTCACCATAACTATAACGCCTGGTTTGTGTAAACTAACAAAGAGCTTTGGGAAAACTTGATTCTTATTCATCATATACGACAACCTTATATACAACTCTTACACAACTAGGTTAAGTGATCCTCAAGCTAAACTGAATATACACTTTCCTAATATACATTCTAATCATTATGACATAAGATATGGTTCTAGAACCATCTAGAACCTTAACACTCCCCCTCAAGGTGGAACGTGTAAGTTATGAACGTCCAACTTTGTTAATAAGTAGTCAAAGCTAGAACAACCCAATGCTTTAGTGAGAATGTCAGCGACTTGTTCGTTGGTACGAACATATGTTGTAACAATGAGTCGATCTTTAATGGCATCACGAATGCTGTGACAATCTTTCTCAATGTGCTTTGTTCTTTCGTGAAAAACTGGATTTGCAGCGATATGAATCGCGGATTGACTATCACATAGCATTTCCATCGGACCGTTTAACGAGATTCCCAAGTCAGCTAACAAGCCTTTAAACCATTTTAACTCTTTTAATGTTTTCGACATTGCTCTGTACTCCGACTCGGCCGATGAATGTGACATCGTGTTGCTTTTTCGATTTCCATGAGACTGGTAAACCTCCCAAAAACACAACATAAGCTGACAAAGATCTCCGAGTTAATGGACATGATGCATAATCGGAGTGACAATATGCTTGCACTCTCAAATTTCCATCTGCTCAAAGCATGATCCCTTGACCAAGAGACCCTTTAATATAACGAACCACTCTAATTGCTGCATCCCAATGCGCCTCTCGTGGTTCATGCATTACTTGCGTCAATACATGTACAACATAACATAGCTCTGGTCTCGTCTGAGTTAAGTACACAAGACGTCCTACAAGTCTTCTAAACGTACCTAGATCTTGCATAAGCGGACCGTCATCTGACAAAAGCGTGTGGTTTTGTTCCATCGGTATCGACAACGGCTTACACCCTAGTAACCCATCTCCGCTACAATATCAAGAGCGTATTTACGTTGTGACAGATAGAAACCCAATGAACTCCGAGCAACTTCTATACCGAGGAAGTATTTAGCTTTACCCAGATCTTTCATTCGAAAGCATTCACTCAAATATGCTTTGAATTTTTTCAACATCCCCAAATCACTACAACTGATGATTAAATCGTCCACATAAATCAACACCCGCAAGCTCATTTCTCCTTTAATAAATGTGAAGAGAGAATAATCCGTATACGATTGTTTAAAACCGAACTTCAAGAGAGCATTCGTAAGCTTAGCAAACCAACACCTTGGTGCTTGTTTTAATCCATACAACGATTTCTTAAGTCGACATACCTTGTTTGGATCATCACACTTAAAACCTTGTGGTACTTTCATATATACTTCTTCTTCTAAATCACCATGGAGAAATGCATTTTGCACGTCCATTTGATGAACTTCCCATCCTTTTGCGGCTGAAACTTTGAACAAAGTACGAATTATATTCATCTTTGCGATAGGAGCAAAGGTCTCATCATAATCCTCTCCTTCAACTTAGTGATTTCCGCATACGACCAACCTTGCCTTATGTCGTTCGATAGTGCCATTGGCGTGATACTTTAATCTGAACACCCATTTATTTGCAAGAGCCGTCTTCCCAACCGGTAAGTCTGCTAATTCCCACGTCCCGGCTAATTTATGAGACTCCATTTCACTAGAAATTGCACCGGTCCATTTATCATCCTGGATAGCTTCACGGTAACTTTTAGGTTCAACGCCTGCTGTAACAGCTGCTAAGAAAGCTCTATGGTTGGGAGAAAAAACTTCATCAGAGATATAATACTCAATACGATAATGTGAATTACCTTAAACCGTGTCGGAGGATGATTGAGGGCAAGGAGGAACAGGAGATGAGTGTTTATCTTTGTGACATTGCGCATTGTATGTGACGTAATCTTTGAGCTTAACAGAGGGAACTCTCTCACGATGACCTTTGCCTAGCACCAGAGCATTATCGCTTTCACTTGAGTTTGTTCCAACAGGTGCAGAGTCTGTTTCAACAGGTGCAGAGTCTGTTCCAACATGTGTATCATCTGTTCTGGCAGGCACATTCTCTGTTTCACTTATCTATGTTCCAACAGGTACATGATCTGTTATAGCAGGTGTATTATCAATACTTCTCCCCCTTTCATCTAGAATCTCAACTGGAGGTGACTCATTTATCAAACTCGGAATGCTGACCAAAGCATCACTCTCAACTTTGTTTGATCCATATGGAAAAGAAGTCTCGTCGAATACCACATCGCGAGAAACAAAGTACTCATTCTTTTCTAAATCGTATACATTCCACCCTTTCATGCCGTAAGGGTAACCGACGAAAATACATCTTCTACTTCTTTCTCCAAATTTATCCTTATCACATGAGATGCGATGCGCAAAACATAAACATCCAAATGTTTTGATTTGATCATAACCAGGTTTCTGTCCATAGAGACATTCATAGGGAGTTCTTCCTTTCAAGACACTAGATGGCGTTCGATTGATCACATGGCAGCCGCGAGAACACTTTCGCCCCAAAACTTAGTAGGTAGATTCGCTTGAAACAACAAAGACCGAGAAACATTTAGGATATGCCTGTGTTTCCGTTCTACTCGACCATTTTGCTGGAGAGTGTAAACACAAGAAGTTTGATGCAATATTCCTTGCTCGTTGAAATATTTGGATAAGCACATGAACTCAGATCCGTTGTCGCTACGAACCGTTTTGACTAACTTGCCGAATTGCCTGTTAACCATTGCGCAAAAGTTTGGTAGTATTGTTTTGACTTCGCTTTTCGCAAGCAACAAATATATCCACATAGCGCGTGAAAAATCATCTACTATCGTAAGAAAATAAGTTGCTCCGCAAGAGGAAGGAGTGCGGTAAGGTCCCCACAAATCGCAATGTATCAAACCAAAACAATCCAAAGCTTTATTAGAACTATCATAAAACACTTCACGAGTCTTTTTAGACTTAAAACAAATTTCGCATCCTCCAAATTTTCCAGAAGTATGCTTAACACCGGAAATAAAAGGCAATAAATGCAAAACACCGTAAGAAGGATGTCCCAATCGTCGATGCCATAAAGTATGATCTTCAACCGCTTTAACTTTGTGTCCTCTCGCAATTGTCACATCCCGATAAAGATAAACACCATCCCGTTCTTCACCTGCTCCAATCAGGGTCCTCGTAAAACGGTCCTGTAAAACGCATAAAGTATCAGTAAACACAGCAAAACAACCAGTTTGCTTCAATAACTTAGCAACGGACAGCAATGTGCAATTTAAATTTGGCACAAATAGAACATTTTCCAACAAAATTTGTTGCGATAAAGGCAAACGACCAGACTGTGTTGCAAGTACGTGACTTCCATCGGCAAACATAATGGGGGAAGGACCAATCTGATTTAATTTTGTAAGAATCGACACATCACCGGTCATGTGATGTGAAGCCCCTGTATCGAGAATCACTTCTCCAGTTTGATCCTTATCGTGTAACCAGTCCGGTATCAGAGTCGGTTTTTGTTGTTCCACTAGTTGAGTCAAGGACGCCCATTGTTCAGGTGTGAATTGTGGCATCGAGGAGGCGCTAGTGACGGATTGTTGAGCTAAATTAGACCAGAATTGTCCTCGACCAAGAGATCCTCTTCCTCGTCCTTGAAAAGACCCTCTGCCTCGCGTACCCGAACCGCGTCCTCGTTCACTTTGACTTCCATTCTTCTCTGTCCACCATTCCGGAAAGCCTACTATTTGCCAACAATCCTTTTTCTCATGACCATTGCGACCGCAATGATCACACACCGAGACACCACCACGAGTACGCGCAACTGTAGCCATGAGACCATTCATGGTAGGAGACTCAATCTGAGGCTCTGTTTTAGCCAAAAATCCCACAACGTCTTGTTTTGCTTCAATACGTGAAGACTCCATCCTTCTTTCTTCTCTAATAACTCTCTGGTATACATTATTTAGGTCTGGAAGTGGGTCCATGCCTATGATGTTCGTGCATACGTTGCCAAACCGAGCATCATCGAGGCCCATGAGGAACTGGTGCACTCTCTCATCTTCATACTCCCTTTTAATTGTTGTTAAAGCAGTGCACGAACACTTGGGAAGAGGTTTGTAACTGAGGAGCTCTTCCCACTTTACGGACAACCTTCCGTAGTAATCAATCACACTTGATCCATCTTGTCGACACGCGGCAAGCTCAGACTTAAGTTAGTAAACACGAACTGCGTTACCAATCGAGAATCGTTTCTTTAAATCGGACCATAATTTATGTGCATCCGAAGTAAAGGTTACAGTTGAGCGGATCTTTGGCGTCATCGATGCCCTAATCCACCCGACAATCATGGAATTCACCGTGTACCATGATTCTAACTCTACAGGATCTTGCGGCATAACCAGAGTTCTATTAATAAACCCTGACTTGCGCTTAGCCCTAAGAGCGTTTTCAAGCTCCGTTGCCCACTCGGCATAATTGTCTCCGGTCAACTGGACAGGAGATATCGACGTCCCTGGATTATCAGAAGAACTTAAGTCATAAGGAGACGGCGACGGTTTAGTTGTGACCAAAGATTTAGACTGATTTTCAGTCATCGTTAAAGAAAAGGTTTTGTGTGTTTTTAAGAGGTAATTTTAGATGCATCTGATACCATGTAAACTAACAAAGAGCTTTGGGAAAACTTGATTCTTATTCATCATATACGACAACCTTATATACAACTCTTACACAACTAGGTTAAGTGATCCTCAAGCTAAACCGAATATACACTTTCCTAATATACATTCTAATCGTTATGACATAAGATATGGTTCTAGAACCATCTAGAACCTTAACAGTTTGTTGTTATGTATTTAGATTTGTGGTTTCGTGTGGCTTGGTAAACGTCTTTTTGGTGGTGTCAGGGGTTGGGAGGAGAGGTGTGCAGTAAGATGGCTTCGAGTATTGGGTGTAGGATGGTTTGTTGTGTTGGCCGAAAGGGGTTCGGTTTTGTTTATAAGGTGAATGGTGTTGGGAAGATTCATGGAGTCTCGCTAGCCTTGCGGCTTCAGAGAGTGTAGGTAGAGGGAACTGATGGACATGGTATGAAAGGTGAGGTTGCAAGTTGGCGAGGAAGATGCTTAGGCTATGGGCTGGTGGTAGTGAGATTCTTGTTAAGGCATTTTCAAACCGATCAAGATAAACATCTACCGAATTGTTTCCTTGCTGGACTTGGCCAGCTCTGCGAGTGGATCATCGAAAGCATCACCGAATCGAGCAGATATATCCACAACATACTTGGACCATGAGGGGAAAATCCAAATCTATTATGGATGTAGTTGTGATGCCACTGTAGGGCCTTTCCATCAAGATGGATACTAGCAAGCTGAACGCGTTGCTCTGCCGGAGTGTTATTGAGTGAAAAAAATTGATCACAGCGATAGATCCATTCTTTCACGAGAGTTCCGTCAAATTTAGGGAATTTAACCTTAGTAAGCCGTGTTGATAACCCAGATGACGGTGGAGAGGAGCGTTTACTACTAGATTCGAGCGTGATGGCGTTACTCTGTTTTGGGTAAGTTTTCTCCGGTAGGTCAGGAGGTTTTAAAGAGTTATGCATAGTTACCACAGTCGATGAACCAGATGGAGTCTCCTCAAGGCCTTGCTTTTCCGGGTTTGGAAAGCGTGAGCACAACTGAGTCACGACTCGTTCTAGGCCTGCAATGTTCTCGTCGAGCTCTATTCTGGTGTCAGCGGAGCTTCTTCTCAGCTCTTCCTTCAGTGTTTCGTGGTTTAAACGTAGCACTTCCAACTGATCTTTCACGTCGGTTAACGCAGCTTGACGAGTCTCCATAATCGCCAAGGATCGCGTAGCTCTGATACCAATGAGACGGAATCCGAAATGAAAAAAAGGATCCTAACCAGATTTCTAAGAAATCGAGGTTTCAGTATTACAGATTAGAAGACACGTTAACAGAAAGCAATCTTCGAAGATTCTGCAACAATGGAGGTGGTTTCTGAGAAAGAGAGAGAAAACGAGAGATAAAACAAATGATCGAAATCTTTCTTGATTCTGTCACATGCTGGCACATGGCATTGGTAAATATAATTGGGGTAATATATGAATTTTATAATATTATTTTGGAATTGATGAATAGAGAGAGAAAGAAGAGAGAGATAGAGAGATGTTATATTTACCCATGAAATAGTTGCTATATTTATATACCCAAAAATGGTTTGGGTAAATATAAGAATTTTAGATTATTAAAAATCTCTTATATTTACCCAAATTTACCACCCATAAACATGGCCTAAGGCGGCGAGGACAAACCCGAGCCGGTTTAATTGAAATTAAAACTTAACCAACTCGTTTAACTAAAATTCGCATAAACCAAACGAAATAGGTAAACCGGCGATTCTGTTTTATTGAACCGGTCGCACTTTAAGAACAAAATTTTGATTAACTTTCGCGAGTCACCTCGTCACACTTTATTCAATAAGAGATCATTCCTCTCTTCTTGCTCTCCGTCCCTATCATCATCAATACACGAATCCCTCCTGAATTCTTGGTGAGCACTGTCGATTCACAGAGATTTCTTCTATATCAGGGGAATTTATCGTTGTTTCTTCTGGAATCGAAGGAGGATTTAGATTTTTCGTGCTGAGAACTCTGTGTTTCCGAATGTAGGGTTCGCAGAGATCTAATTTTAGATACGCACGAAGAGAGGGAGTCATGTTAGATTCTGATAAAGAGGTCGAGAATCAGATACTGGAAGCAGGGGAAAGACTTATTGACCCACCTTCTTCAGTCGACGAACTTCATTCTCTACTTGATGTGAGCTCCTTGACCATTCCGTTATATCTGCTTTTAGTTATCTCTTGTTCTTCTTCTTCGGCCTCGTGCAATGCTAAGTGCTTAGTGTGGATTCCTGGATACGAATTTATTGTTGCCGTGTGTCTTTTATCTTGCTGTTGGTTGTTGTTACCTTCGTTAAGCTCTGCGAACCTACCGCAATGCTGTTGACATCTTGCTTTGCGTGATTACTCTATTTCGAATATAGATTGTTCTCGATAATCCTTGTTGATTAAGCATGCATCTGTAAAGGATGGAAACGCTTATTAAATTCTGGTTAACAAATGCTGCTTCAACTGTTCTGCTCCTGCAAATGTTATTGGATTGGCTTCATTTAGCAACTCTATGTTTTTCCTTGCAAGGATGTGCGACTGAATATGAATCTGGGAGGGTTTAGTTTGCCTGGTTTTGTTATGTTTAGTTTACGGCATCTGATCTTTGATAGTTGACATTAGAGTGTTTATTGCTTAGATGGAAAGCAAATGCGTAAGGAACGGCACGTGTTGTAATAGTTTCCAGCGTTGTCTTGTGCTTCAATGCTACTCTTACATGCATGGATATATGATTTGCAGTTTCCAACATGGTAGGGGCACCTCTGGTGTGATAGTAACTTTTTTTTTTTTAATAGAAAAAACATCTTTCTAAATCTATAGAACAGCTTTGAAGAATGACATTCATACCATAAGATCACTAATTGATCTTCGTGCTTGTCAATCTGTACTATAAGTATGATGAATTACAAGTTTTACCTGTAGTTTTTTTCATGCTCTACCAAGGTTCTTTTGAATGGCAGCGCATCTGTTTTCAAATTTAAGTGTCTAGCAGGGATGTCGTAATTTTTTGGAATTCTTGAGTTTGATATTCCTTTTGTGTTTCACTGCAGAAACTTTTCGCCTGCCTGTCAAAGGTCAAGCAGTCACCTCCTAACTCAATGCAGAATGCACTCTCCCCTTTGATGAAAGCATTAGTTGCTGGAAAATTCTTGAAGCATTCAGATGCCGATGTAAAAGTTGCAGTCGCTGCCGGCATCAGTGAGATTACAAGAATAACTGATCCGGACGCTCCTGAACAGATGAGGGTATGTTATTGTTTGGTAGATTTTCTTGAGGAAATGGACATAAAGGTGATTTTTAATTGCTCAAGTGGATTCTTTATTGGTTTGTATTTTCCACAATCACAGGATAAACAGAGGGCAGCAGAAATTTCTACACCCGAGCGAACTGATGCACCTAAGGATGAATCTGGTATGTCAGGAGTCAGCAATAGCGTTGTGCAACGGAATGATTCTTCTGTTGATACTGAGTCTACAAAGAAGCAAGATGATACGAATGCTAAAAATGAGCCTCAACAAGTTGATAATCCTAGACTTGGATAATACTTCTGAAGGAAAGCCTGACGTGGAAGATCAAATTAAGGAAAAAGAACACAGTTCTCTAAAACAGGCGGATACACCAATAACTTCAGACATCAATGAGGATGCTGAACCTGGAGCACTCCTGGACAGCAATGATGTGTTAAGTTCGCCTCCTGATGATTCATCTATTAACGCAGCCATTTCTTCTGAAAAGGAGAATAAAGTAGGTGTGCAGGCTTTGCCAAC
Organism: Draba incana; assembly: GCA_963576765.1. Lineage (NCBI taxonomy): Eukaryota > Viridiplantae > Streptophyta > Magnoliopsida > Brassicales > Brassicaceae > Draba > Draba incana. Next base: position 15,924,658 of record OY755212.1, on the reverse strand, counting down.
TAAGACATCAGCTGTTGAAACTGTCAATGTTAGTTCTTCATTTAGGGCTGAGGATCTTGTTGAGGAAATCTGTCAGAAGAAAAAAGAGAGCTCAACGAAGGAAGCCAAACCATCTGGTACTAGTGCCACGGAAGAAGGTTTCGAAGAACCAAACACTTCTGACGCTAAAGTGACAAAAAGGTCTGGAAAGAAGGTCGCTTCTTCAAGTAAAACCAAATCTACTGTTGCTCCTTCAATGAAAAGCACCTCTAAAACAGCAAAGCAGTCAGAGAAAAAGACAGTTGAGGGTGATAATGTGCAAGAATCCGAAAAGAAAACTGGTGAACTAGCGACAGTTGCAGCCTCCATGGATAAGGACTGGAAACTAGCAACACAGAAACAACGCGAGGAGGTACTGGCTGCTAAAGCCCTAGCCGACGACTTGGACCTGTGTTTTAAGCTTCAAATGCAGGAAGCAATCACCGTTTCCTCCCTGGGATCTACTGCTGGAGATTTCTACGGTGAGGCTGATGAAACTAACTACACGGATCTCCTCTTGGATGACCTTATGCGTCTCGATATAGAAAGTACAGATCGTTTGTTAGCTCAGCAGATGATGAATGATGGCAAGCTTGATCTTGATCTCAACTTACGCGACAGAAACCTCGCCCACCAGATGCAGAATGATAAATCTCCGAAACAGAAAGGTTGCCAAAGAGAGTGGAAGCCTTACACCAGTGGAGAATCCTCAACCAGTAGTCACACCTTTCTGTTATACTCCAAAGGTTTGGTGTGTGAAGGGCTGATTAAGGATGATGAGAGGCAGTTTGGTGGGTTTGGTGTGTCCATATGCGACTCTTACGAGAAGCCACTATTGGAGATGAAGAATTCTCTCGGAGATGAACTGTTGGCACACCCTGAAGCTGCAGAATTGGCTGCCATAATTCATGGGTTGAAGTGGGCGTTGAATCTTGATCTAGGAAGTGTCATATTCTTCTGTGACGATTTCCATATCTTGGAATACGTAGGTTCTCTCTTCTTTTATTCAGAATCTGACATACAACATGTTATTCAGAGGAAAAGATAAGAAGTTTATGCCTCGTATTTTTCTGTGTGACAGGTAACAGGTAAAGTTGAATCAAACGAGCCTGCTGTAGCAACACTTGTGAAGGAATTGGCTCTTCTTCAGAGCAAATTCTCGTTTTGCCAAGCATCTCCTGTGCGCAAGGACATCACTTCTGTCGTGAAGCTCGCAAAAGACGCTATAGCTGCGCAAACCAGATGGACCGAAGACGGGATTGAGTTAGAGACTTGTCCGATTTGCTACGAAGCAGTTAAGCCTCAGGAAAAGTTCGAGGTTCCCCGCTGCTATCACCGCATCTGCCGTACCTGCATGAAAAAGCATGTCACAGCGAGACTGTCCTCTTGGAAACAAGCAAATTGCCAAGCAAATTGCCCTTACATGGACTGCGAGACAGAGGTTAAGATTGAAGACTGTGAAGGTGTTGCTGATGCGAATCAAATTGAAGTCATGATCCAGCGAAAGAGCGAGGAGACGATCAAAGTTGAAGACAGAATCTACTGTCCTAAGCCCAGCTGTTCGTTTCTAATGTCCAAGCGTCATCTCCTCATGCACACAAAATCTACCTTCCTTGATGCAGCGAGCTCAGGAGCCAGAAAATGCATCAAGTGTGAGTTTTGTTTCTGCAGCAGCTGCGAGACCGAGTGGCATTATGGCATGACATGCGAGGAGTTTCGTAAGACGAAGACTTACCGTACTTCAGATCGCGCAACCTTTGAAGCTGCAGCGGACAGGTTCGGCTGGAAGACTTGCGGAGTCTGTCAGACCAAGGTGGAACTCGCCGACGGGTGCAAGCACATGACCTGCAGGTACACTCTCATGGGCTTTTGTTATTATTATATTGTGTGTGACCGTGTGTGTGTGTGTTTGTTACTGAGATTATTTGTGTTTTTGTTCCTCTTGACTATTGTCTTTTTGGTATCAACAGTGGGCTTCTGTTATTATTATACTGTGTTTAGTGTGTGACCCTCTGTGTGTTACTGATTGATTTGATTATTTGTGGTTTTGTTCCTCAAAAATATCGATTTGATTATTGTCTTTTTGGTACTAACAGTGGGCTTTTGTTATTATTATGCGTATTAGTGTGTGACCGTGTGTGTGTGTGTGTTGAGATTGATTGGATTATTTGTGGTTTGTGTGCTGAGATTGATGTTGATTATTCGTGGTTTTGTGGTACATGGGCTTTTGTATTATATTGTGTATAGTGTGTGACCGTGTGTGTGTTTGTTACTGAGATTGATTTGAGTATTGTCTTTTTGGTACTAATAGTGGTCTTTTGTTATTATTATAGTGTGCGACTGTGTGTGTGTGTTTATTACTCTAGATTGATTTGATTATTTGTGGTTTTGTTCCTCACAGATATTGATTTGATTATTGTCTTTTTGGTACTAACAGCCGTTGCAAGCACGAGTTCTGTTACACTTGTGGGGCGGAGTGGGTAAAGAAGAAAGCTACATGCAAATGCCCATTCAGGGTTTAATCCAAGGTTTGACTATTATAGATCACTTAAAGTTTCTATCTTTGATTTCTTGAACTTTTGAGACCAAGATGGTTTGGCATTTTCTTCGTGTGATGATGTTGAAGATATTCCTAGACCTTTTTTTGTTTCTGTTCTGGTACACATCTAAACTGAATTGATGTTTTATTAGATGGATATGCCACTGAGTTTACGTAATGAAGCCTTGGATAATTTGTTTAATGTGATTGAGAATGGAGTGGAGCTGCTGTCGTCGATAGATAGATTCAAAATGAGTGGGCCATTGACTAAATAAATGAGTCCCTCACACAAGACAAAACAGACATAAATTCACAAGATATTGTTTTTTGTCCTTAATCGATTGCTCTAATTTGTAGCCATAGGTCACTTGAATAAAGTCTAATTATTCAAAACATGTCCAAAAAGGTAAGTATGGCTATAATCTTATAGATCATTAAATCACTTATAGTGACTTTTTGGCTTTTTGTAATTGAAGTATATTTAGAGCTTATCTTATGCTGAAGTACATTGAATTATAGTGTAGTGTCCTACAAATAACCTTTACACATTTCAATCACATTTAAGTAGGGCTGGGAAAAAATCGGAACCGAAGAATCGAACCGGAACCGACCCAAAATAACCGGTTCGGTTCAGTTTCGGTTCCGGCCAAAATATTTGGGTCGTGAGGTTTGGGAACTGCGGGTATCGGTTCGGTTGCGGGTATTACCCGGTTCCCGAAATAAAAGAGAAATCTAGTGTCCTATAATAACCACTAGGGGGATGACCCGTTCGGTCCCCGAACGACGGGTTGTTAAATAATTAGTTGGTTTATGGTGTTGTATATAGTATAAAGTCAATATTTTAATTGGTTGTTATTATTGATTATATTCGGAAAATGTACTAATCGGTGTGCATTAAGTGAATGAGGAAAATGTAGGAAATGGTCAACGGACGCAGGGCAACATATTAGCGGTATATGGAACGTGTATGCTTTAGTTTGAAAAAGTAGGGAACGGAGGGTAGATTGTAGTAATTGTATTTCGCAATATAGTAATCGGTCCACGGAGTCAGGGGAACAAATTTGGAAAGTATAGGACTCGGTTTCTAGTAATTGTATTTAGAAAATGTAGTAACCGGTCCTACACGCTCATATCTCTACCCCTCTCTCTCTCTCTCTCTCTCTCTCTCTCTCTCTCTCTCTCTCTCTCTCTCTCTCTCTCTCTCTCTCTCTCTCTCTCCGTCTCCTTCTCTTTTTATCTCTCCCTTCGTCATCTCTTTCACTCATACTCTACCCATGTCTCTCTCTCTCTCTTATTGTCCATCCATCACTATGTTTCTCTCTCTTCGTCTCTCATTGTCTCTCCTAATATTTAAGATTTTTTAAATTTTTAACTTTTTAATCAGTATAAATCATGTTAAAAATAAAAATATTTTTCCGTTTACCAAACTTTTCTTATCCAATAAATTAAGTATACCATCTTGGTTTGACAAAAATCAATTTCATTATAATCTAGGGATATTAGAATCCACATCAAAGATTCGGAACACATTTAGACTCATAACAATAGCAATGTGTAATTCTTTATAATATATTTTTATCCCTATTACGTCTACTCTCTCTCTCTCTCTCTCTCTCTCTCTCTCTCTTCTCTTTCTTTCTCCTCTATCACTGGTCTCTCTCATTTCTCACTCTTCTCTCTTTCTCTCTCAGTGTCTCTCCATCTCCTAAAAATAACCTCTTCTCTATCTATGTCTCTTCCAATCCCTCTCTCACTCTCCGTCTCCTGCCTCACTCTTTATCTCTTTCTCTTCATCAAATTATATCTTATAACAATAGTTTTGTACAATTTTTGCTAATACATTTTTATCCGTATCACGTCTACTTTCTCTCTCTCTCTCTCTCTCTCTCTCTCTCTCTCTCCTCTTTCTCTTTCCTCTATCACCGTCTCTCTTTTCTCTCACTCTTCTCTCTCTCCCGTCTCTCTCTCCATGCATCTCCATCTCCTAAAAATAAGCCATTCTCTCCTTGTCCCTCTCTCTCGTCTTCTGCCTCCCTCTCTCTTTCACCATCTCTTTCTCTCTTTATCTCTAGCATCTCTCCCCCTCCTTTCTCTCTCTCACTCCTAGCTTTACCCATGTCTCTCTCTCTTATGGTCAATCCATCTCTTTGTTTATCTCTCTTCGTCTTTCATTGTCTCTTCCAATATTTTTAAGATTTTTTAGATTTTTAACTTTTTAATCATAATAAAGGGTGTCTTTGTAATAAATCATTACAAAGATTAAAACTTTTTTTTTGTTTACCACATTTTTGTTATCCAATAAATTAAGTCTACCATCTTGGGTAGACAAAAATCAGTTTCATTATAATCTATAGAAATTAGAGTCCACAACAAAGATTCAGAACACATTTAGACTCATAACGATAGCAATACGTAATTTTTGCTAATACATTTTTATCCCTATCACGTCTACTCTCTCTCCTTTTTTCTCTCCTCTATCACTGGTCTCTCTTTTTCTCACCCTTCTTTCTCTCTCTCTCTCTCGTCTCTCTTTTAATGTCTCTCCATCTCCTAAAAATAACCTCATCTCTCTCTCTATGTCCCTCCCCATCCCTCTCTCTCTCTTCGTCTCCTTCTCTCTTTACCTTTCCCGTCTCTCTCCTTCCTTTCTCTCTTTCACTCCTATCTCTACCTATGTCTCTCTCTCTTATTGTCTATCAATCCTTTTGTTTCTCTCTCATTGTCTCTCTTAATATTTTTATAATTTTTTTGATTTTTAACTTTTTAATCAGTATAAAGGTGTATTTGTAATAAATCATGTCAAATTTTTTTTCGTTTACCATACTTTTTGGTATCCAATAAATTAAGTCTACCATTTTGGTTAGACAAAAATTAGTTTTATTATATTTTAGAGAAATTAGAGTCCACGTCAAAGATTCAGAACACATTTAAACTCATAAATAGCAATGTGTAATTTTTTCTAATATATTTTTATCCCTATTACTCTCTCTCTCTCTCTCTCTCTCTCTCTCTCTCTCTCTCTCTCTCTCTCTCTCTCTCTCTCTCTCTCTTCTCTCTCTCTCTCTCTCTCTCTCTCTCTCTCTCTCTCTCTCTCTCTCTCTCTCTCTCTCTCTCTCTCTCTCTCTTTCGTCTCTCTCTCTCTCAGTGTCTCTCCATCTCCTAAAAATAACCCTTTCTCTCTTTATGTCCCTTCCCATCCCTCTCTCTCTCTCTCTTCTCTTTCTTTCTCTTCTATCACTGGTCTCTCTTATTGCTCACTCTTCTCTCTCTCTCTTCCGTCTCTCTCTCTCAATTCTCTCCTTCTCCTAAAAATAACTCCTTCTCTCTCTATGTCCCTTCCCATCCCTCCCTCTCTCTCTCTCTCTCTCTCTCTCTCTCTCTCTCTATCTAATTCTCTCTTTATCTCTCCCATCTCTCTCTTTCTTTTCTCTCTCTCACTCCTATCTCTACCCAGTCTCTCTCTTATTGTCTATCCGTTCATTTGTTTCTCTCTCTTCATCTCTCATTGTCTCTCTTAATATTTTTACGATCTCTTAGATTTTTAACTAATTAATCAGTATAAAGAGTATCTTTGTAATAAATCATGTCAAAAATAAATAAAAAGTTTTTGTTTACCACACTTTTTGTTATCCAATAAATTAAGTCTACCATAATGGTTAGACAAAATTCAGTTTCATTATAATTTAGGGAAATAGAATCCACATCAAAGATTCAGAACACATTTAAACTAATAACAATAGCCTTGTGCAATTTTTGCTAATACATTTTTTATCCCTATCACGTCTACTTTCTCTCTCTCCCCTCTTTCTCTTTCCTCTATCACCGGTCTCTCTTTTGTCTTCTCTCTCTATGTCCCTCCACATGTTGGGGTCAAATCTCCCCTAGAAGAATTGATAAGCCTAAAACGACTAAGTGTACGATAAATCGGCCCAGTAATCAAGCTCAGAAGACGAAGGCCCATTAAAGGCCCAATAGACTGCTGTAGACTACTGTTCATACCGACCTATTTTCCTATAAATAAGCATGTACCCCCTCACATGTTGAGGATCCGAAAATCTTTGTAATAGAACAAAAACAGCTCTGATCTTTATAAATAAGAACAAACTAAGGACCCTAATTCGAAATCCGTCTTTGTGTTTGAAACCCTAAAGAAGCTCTATTTCATAAGAATCTTCACAAATTCTATTGTGTGAATTTCCAGCTCGCACAATTTGGCGCTAGAAGGAGGGGATCTACTCGCAACACTAGCTTCATACACGAAACAACATTTAGACGAACTCGCCAAGATGTCAATAACGAACCCGTAATCTCCAGTGACCGAAGGTGGTTCAGGTCCAAGGGAGCTCGCTGAGAGTGGGCAAGCAAGCGTAAACAGCCAGTCCGCTTTGGAGCTCGCCTCACTGTCTAGAAGCTCGCTTTGTCGCCTGGCGCTCCTTGCCTCGCTGTCTAGAAGCTCGCTTCGTCGCCTGGTGCTCCTCGCCTCGTTGACTGGCTCCTCGCTCGTCGTCTAGAAGCTCGCTTTGTCGCCTGGCGCTCCTCGCCTCGCTGTCTAAAAGCTCGCTTCGTCGCCTGGCGCTCCTCGCCTCGACGTCTGGCAGCTCGCCTCGCTATCTAGAAGCTCGCTTCGTCGCCTGGCGTTCCTCGCCTCGACGTCTGGCAGCTCGCCTCGCTATCTAGAAGCTCGCTTCGTCGCCTGGCGCTCCTCGCCTCGCTGTCTAGAAGCTCGCTTCGTCGCCTGGCGCTCCTCGCCTCGACGTCTGGCAGCTCGCCTCGCTATCTAGAAGCTCGCTTTGTCGCCTGGCACTCCTCGCCTCGTCGTCTAGAAGCTCGCTTCGTCGCCTGGCGCTCCTCGCCTCGCTGTCTAGAAGCTCGCTTCGTCGCCTGGCGCTCCTCGCCTCGACGTCTGGCAGCTCGCCTCGCTATCTAGAAGCTCGCTTCGTCGCCTGGCGCTCCTCGCCTCGCAGTCTAGAAGCTCGCCTCGTCGCCTGGCACTTCTCGTTTCATCGCTTGACTGGCTCCTCGCTTCGCTGTCAAGCACGACGTCGCTTCCTCTTCATCTTAGGGTCACTTCATATCTCCACCTTGCCATCATAGTGCTCCGATTCGACCTGGTGAACCTCGGTTCACCACATTTTGAGTTTATGACTCTCTTCACCTCGTCACTGAGTCAAAATTATGCAACTCGTCGTCACTACGTTGGCATCATCGTCTTCTCCTTAGGACTAACCCTGCGAGTTCCGTAAGCACCCAGCGAATTGACCTCGCGAGCTCGAAGCAATCTGACCTTGTTGACTTAGCCGCGTCTCGTCCGTTATTTCACCTTGCACTGGGCGATTTTGCTTGCAGCTCCTCCTTTCTCGATTTCATCTCGCTAGCTCGCAAAAGAACAAGGCAATTCACCTGAAAGCTACTCTTTCGTCGTGACTAAGCTCGTTGATCTCGCTCCTCACCATGACAAAAGATAGGTGGCGCAAGCTCGAATTGAAGAAATGATGTTTCGATTTCAATTCGCCATTTTCTTCGCGGCTTTGTTTCCACCGCCATCAGCTAGACGTCGCGAGCTTTGGCCAAGCAAAATCGACCTCGCAACTCACCGAAAACCACCTCACGAGCTTAGCCCACCTCGTCGCAAGCTTCGTCTCACTCTCGCCTCGCAGGCCTTGCTGTTGTTTCTCTAAATCGCCAGAATCATTTCGACGCCGCGAGCTCCTCTCTTTGAAATCATCACGCTGATTCACGTCCGCCTCGTCACTTCATCGCAAATGCTCCTTTAAGTGACCTTGTCACTACGTCGGTTCGTCAGAAGAAGATAAAATTCATTTTCAAGACCTTACTGTGAGAATTCGAGCGGGACGTCAATGAGAGCAAGTTTTTGCAACACAATTTCGTCTCAGCTTAGTGAGCTCGTCGTCATCTCGTCTGCCTCGCAAGCTTGATGAAACGACCAACTTGAGCACCTCGCCAACCAGGCAAGCTCGTCTTTAACGGAATCAATGAAGTGAGCTAGTCCCAAATTCTCAAGCCATGCGAGCTCGCTACCACATTACAACGACGAAGCGAGCTCCTTTGCTTCGAATCAACTCGTCAAATCGCCTCTTCCTTAAATCAAAGTGAAGAACGACAACATTTGACCTCGTCGAGTCATAATTCAACAAAAGTCGACCTCGACCTCGCCTGCTTCACCTCGTAGCCTCGCCGTAATCAAACTCGCGAGCTCGCTAATTCTTTGCAGGAACCTCGCGGCCTCGTCATTGCGCAGGATATTAATAAACTATTTGAAGCATTTCACAACTTGGAAGGCTAAACTTTTACTTTTACTATTCGTAAAAAATGGCTTCAAGGTGCGACAGATGCTTTAGAAGTGCTTCATGTTCTGTTAGGTTGACTCTAAGGTTGGGCATAAAACCCATACTCGGTACCCGAATCCGAATCCGACCCGAAAATTAGGATACGGGTAGGGTACGGGTATCGTAAATTACCCGATCGGGTTTCATTTTATTAATATTAGGGTATCCGAACCCGATAGGGTAAAATCCGATACCCGATCGGGTACCCAAATCTATACATACACATACATGATTATATATTTTAATCACTAAACCTAAGTCTAAAACACTCATTTCATCTTTTTTTCGCCTATAGCTTACATGATCGAGATCCTTGTGCTTTCGGATTAAAAATTATTATTCTTTTGTTTCCTTTACTTATTGTATGTGTTTATATATTAGTAAATTTACTACATTTGGGTTGTGTTTTGAATTTCTTTTCCGTTTTTTTACTATCATATCTTGGTGTTTCGTCAACTTTGGCATTTTTAAACTCAATTTGTGTTTAAGACTTGGTTTTTTGAATAATTTTTTTTTATCTTTTGATTAATTTTTTTTTTTTAGTATAATCATAAATACGGATACCCGAACCAATACCCGATACCCGCTACAACCCGACCCGTACCCGACCTAATTATACGTAATACCCGAATGGGTTTTATATTTTTCAAAACGGGTACCCGACGAACATAACTACCCGCCTCGAACCCGAACGGGTACCCGAACGCCCAGCCCTAGTTGACTCTGACCAAAACCAAAATGGGCCTCACATGGGCCAAAGCCGTATCAGAAAGAAGAAAAGATATTGGGCCAAGGCCATAAACTGATTAGGTAAAGTCGGCTAAGGAAGTATAAAACGCGGCGTTGGAGTCATCTTCTCCGATGTCACTTTTGTTACAGACGAAATAGAGAAAAACAGAGCAAGAGAGAGAGAGAGAAAAGATCGAAGCTGAGTTCATCGAGTTTTTTGCTCATCTTCTTCATATAACTTCTTTCTAGGTTTTCTTGTATCTTCGTTTGTGTTCTTCTTCATCATCTTTGTAACCCGAAATAATTCTTGTAATCTCTTTCTCGATAGTGGAATTCCGAGAGGACCGGCTCTCGGCGAGATGTACTAGTGAAGCTGGGAACTCGTATAAAGTCGCTGTGTCATTTCAATTCTGCAAAACAAAGCGAATTGGGTTAGATCGGAGATTGATCGGAATCGTTAATCGGAATAATAATTGGAGAAATCAAACCTATTTCTCAACAATTGGTATCAGAGCTTCCCAGGTTGTGCCAAGGAAGAAGATCGAGGAGTTACTGTGGATTTTGGAAAGATTATCAGGTTTGATAATCGGAGAACAAGAATCTGTAGAAAGAAGAAGAAGTATTAAAGATCTGTGAACAAGATCAAGTATCAAAATCAAAAGGAATTGAAATCTTTCAAGCTTACCTCAAGAATCGAAATCTGTTAAGTCTTCTTTGTCTTTGATCCTTGACCTAGAGTTTTTTGTGTGTTTCCAAGTTCTTGGTATTGCCTAAGTGTTTATTTTCTGTACTTGCAGGATAGAAACAATCACAAGATCAGTACAAGATGGATCCTACTCTAGGCAGATTTGAGATTGAAAAGTTTGATGGAAAAGGAGATTTCGGATTGTGGAAATACAAGTTTCTTGGTCAGTTGGAAATTCAGGGTCTTGCATATGTGTTGCAAGAAGATGTTGAAAATGTCAGTGAAGAATCTCAGGCCCCTGCTACACCAACTCAGACTCAAAGCACTCCATCATCTGGGCTAACAGGTTTACCAACTCCCTCAGAGATAAGAGAGTCAATGAGAAGAACAGAGGTCAGTACAAGCAGGAGAGATCCTACTAAAGCAGCAAAGGATTTAAGAGTAAGAAATCTTTTGGGAACTTGCCTCAGTGATTTGATTCTGAGAAAAGTGATGAAGTATAATACGGCTATAGAAATGTGGAAAGCACTTAAGAGAGATTATCAAACAAAGTCTCTTCCTAACATGATTTACCTTAAGCAACAATTTGCAAGCTACAAGATAGAAGAAAACAAATCAATAGAAGAGAATCTGGATTCTTTTCTTAAACTGATTGCAGATTTGGAAAGCTTAAGAATCACCAACTCTGATGAAGACCAAGCCATTCAAGTCCTGTCTGGATTACCATCGGCTTATGAGCCACTGGTCCATACTCTAAAGTATGGCATGGGAAAAGAAACATTGACCCTAAGTGAGGTTACCACTTCGGTGTATGCTAAAGAGGCTGAACTAAGGCAGAAAGGCTTACTAGGAAGAGGTAGAGGAAATTCAGAAGGTTTGATTGTGGAGAACAGGGGCAGGTTTTTCAACAGGTCAGAGAAGAATGGGAATTCTAAGTGGAAAGGTAGATCTAAGAGCCGTGGGAGATCTAAGTCTAGACCAAGGTTTAATAACAAGGCAAACAAAGGCACTTGTTTCAAATGTGGTAAAGAAGGTCACTGGAAAAGAGAGTGTCCAGATAACAACTCTAGAAGACCAAGTGAGACTGTTAATCTAGCTGAGAAGACTAAGAAAATTATTGTCCTATCAGCTAATACAGTAAGTGCTCCATTAGAATGGAAAAAAACAGTTGCTTTATCTGCAAGCACTGTTGAAACATTGGATGAATGGATTCTGGACTCTGGAGCTACTTTCCATATCACACCAGATAAGGATGTGTTATTTGATTTCAAACAGATCAAAGGTGGCAAAGTTTTAATGGCTAATAACACTATCAGTGAAGTTGTGGGCATAGGGAATGTCAAGATACTAACAGAAGATGGCACTACAGTTATTCTCAAGGATGTGAGATATATGCCTGATGGTGGAAGAAATCTAATCTCTTATGGCTTACTAGATAAGCTAGGCTGCAGATATGAAGGAGAAAATGGGGTTGTCACTTTCTACAAACAGAAGGATACAGTTTTCTCTGGCAAACTCATTGATGGTTTATACCATTTACAAGGTACTATCCTAAAAGGTGAGATTAATGCTACAGGAACCAGTAAGGATCAGACTAGTCTTTGGCATTCAAGACTTGGTCATATCAGTCAAAAGGGTTTAAATCAGTTGGTTAAAGATTGCTATCTACCTAAGAAGGATATAACTGATTTGGGTTTCTGTGAGAGCTGTGTATTTGGAAAGTCACACAAACTAAAGTTCAATGCTACTAAACACAAAACTCAAGGCATATTGGATTATGTGCATTCTGACTTATGGGGATCACCATCAACCCATAGCAGCAATAATGATTGTAAGTACTTTGTTACTTTTATTGATGATTACTCTAGAAAGGTCTGGATCTATTTCCTAAAGACTAAGGATACTGTGTTTGAGGCTTTTAAGGAATGGAAGGTTTTAGTTGAGACTCAAACAGGAAAGAAACTAAAGTGTCTAAGGACTAACAATGGACTAGAATTCTGCAACAACAGATTTGATAATCACTGCAAGGAGTTTGGTATTAAGCGACACAGGACATGCACTTATACTTCTCAACAGAATGAGGTTCAGAAAAAATGAACAAGACTATAATGGATAAGGTGAGATGTATGTTATCAGAAACTGGTTTGGATCAAAGTTTTTGGGCAGAAGCTGCATCAACTGCAGTCTACATCATAAACAGGTCACCTTGTACAGCTATTGGGTTTAAACTTCCAGAGGAAAAGTGGTCAGGCCAGAAACAGGATTTGAGTCACTTAAGGAGATTTGGTTGTCCTGCCTATGTTCATCAAGTGAAAGAAAAGACTAGTCCTAGAGCTGCTAAAGGTGTTTTTGTTGGTTATCCAGTGGGTACTAAAGGGTACAGAGTTTGGCTAACTGATGAAGGTATCTGCACAATAAGCAGAAATATTGTGTTTCATGAGCATGAAGTGTTTAAGGACACTACAGGAAAGTCTAAGGAGAAACCTAAAGTAAATGGGACTAAAAGGGTCTCATTTAGCAATGATCTGATAAAAGGACCAACACCTAGTGTATCATCAGAAGATGAGTCATCAGATCAAGGTGGAGTCTCTGCAAAACAATCTGGAGAAACTAAAGAGAAAGGTTCTACTGCCTCTGGGAAACATTCAACAGAAGCTAGTAAATCTACCAGAAGCTTAAGTCCAGATTCAGAATCAGATAATGAAATATCTGATGAAGAAGATATTGAAGAAAATCCTATTGAAGAAGAACCAAATCTAGAAGACTATATTCTGGCAAGAGACAGAGTTGTCAGAAAGAATAGAAGACCTCCGTCTAAGTATGATGATTCTAATTTGGTTGCTTATGCATTATCTACAGCTGAAGACATCACTATTGAAGAACCTAAGACATATGCAGAAGCTATGAGAAGCAAGAATAAGAGGTTCTGGAATGGTGCATGTGATGAGGAAATAAACTCTTTAATCAGAACTAAAACCTATGTTTTGGTTGAGAGACCTAAGGATCAGAAAGTAGTTGATTGCAAGTGGGTTTTCAGACTTAAAGCTGGTATACTTGGAGTAGAAGACCAAAGATACAAAGCTAGGCTAGTAGCTAAAGGGTTTTCACAAATTGAAGGTGTTGACTACAATGAGATCTTCTCTCCAGTGGTACAACATGTCTCTATAAGGTTAATGTTGTCACTAGTGGTTAACTACAACTATGAGCTAGAGCAGATGGATGTGAAAACTGCTTTTCTACATGGGAATCTAGAAGAAAGAATCTTCATGAATCAACTAGAAGGCTACATCAAGAAAGGTAATGAGGATAAGGTCTGTTTGCTAAAGAAATCTCTATATGGTTTAAAGCAGTCACCTAGGATGTGGAATCAAAGGTTTGATGGGTTTATGAAGACACAGGAGTTTCACATGAGTGAATCAGATCCATGTGTATACATGAGGGATGTTGACACAGATAAAGTTATCTACTTGCTACTCTATGTGGATGATATGTTAATTGCATTTGGCAATGTAACAGTGATCAATGGTCTTAAAGATAACCTAAACAGGGAGTTTGAAATGAAGGATATGGGCAAGGCATCTAGAATCCTAGGTATGGATATAATCAGAGACAGAGAGAAAGGAACTCTCATACTGTCACAGGAGAAGTATTTGGAAAAGGTTTTAAAGTCTTTTGGAATGATTGATGCTAATCCAGTTCTAACTCCTACTACATCTCAGATTAAGCTGAGTCGTCTACATAAAGATGAAATAGAAGAGGAAGCAAAGCATATGGAAAATAATCCTTATGCTAGTGCAGTTGGTAGCTTAATGTATGCTATGATCGGCTCAAGGCCTGATCTAGCATATGCAGTTGGGTTAATTAGCAGATTTATGTCATGTCCAAGCAGAGAACATTGGAATGCGGTAAAATAGGTTTTGAGATATGTTAAGGGTACACTTCAGAGGTGTTTAACATTCAAGAAAAATTCAGAGATTAAAGTTGAAGGTTTTTCAGATTCAGATTATGCAGCAGATTTGGATAAAAGAAGATCTATAACAGGCTATGCATTTCAAGTTGGTGGTAATACAGTTTCATGGAAATCAGGATTACAAGAAGTTGTAGCTCTTTCAACTACTGAGGCAGAGTATATGGCTCTATCCACAACAGCTAAGGAAGCAATATGGTTGAAAGGTATATGCACAGAAATGGGTTTTGGTCAAAACAAGGTGGTAATGAATTGTGACTCTCAGAGTGCAATTGCATTAGCTAGAAACCCAGTTCATCATGAAAGGACTAAACATGTGGATACTAAGTTTCATCATATCAGAGATTTGGTTGATAAATGAACTATTGTGCTAAACAAGATTCATACTACAGTTAATCATGCGGATTTCCTAACCAAGTCGTTACCTGGTCAGAAGTATCAGCTCTGTTGTGAGCTGCTCAACCTCCACTGAGCCTGACGTTTGGCTCCGGTAACTCCAGGTAAGTTTCTTGACCTCAACAAATAAGATTGAAACTGATGTTAGTTGGTGAGTACGTTTCAGGTAAACAGAAATGAAACAAGAAATTTACTAAGTAGAGGAGATGGAGTTACCTTATCGGAGCAGGAGCAGGTGTTTGATGAGATCTGTTCCAGGTGGAGAAGTTTCTGCATGTAAACAGCAGAAAAGGTTAAAGTAAATCTCAGTAATAAGAAAAGGTTTACGAGTTTGAGAAGCTAAGGAGTCAGATTTGTTACCTTTGGAGATTTGAAGCTGAAAGGTGATCTGAAGAGTTTCTCTGAAGAGATCTGACAAGAAAAAACATCACTGGTTAGTGAATCATCATTAAACAGAAGAGGAAATGAAAAGTCAGATGGTTATTGAAGCCGGAAGGTGAAAGGGTTTTACCTGAAGAGCTTTGAAGAGTCGCCGGAAGACGTCTGAGCTAGGCCTCCGATGTATCGGATACATGCAGAGACAAAGAAGAAGTAAAATAAGTTGTTTGGACTTGATACAGACGAAGAGTCATCAAAAGGAACAAGGTTCTACTTCAGAGACTTTCGAAACAAAGAAGAGTTCTGGGAAGAAGAAGTACCTGGAGATGATCGGCGATCTGATTCTCGGCGAAGAATCATCGGAGAAGACGGCGGAAATGAAGAGTCGCTCTTTCATGTGTCGAGAGAGAAAGAGAGTTAGGGTTTCCGATGCGGCTAAGTGATTTTTGGTCTGAGAGTCAAAGGTGGAGTTTTGTTAGGTTGACTCTGACCAAAACCAAAATGGGCCTCACATGGGCCAAAGCCGTATCAGAAAGAAGAAAAGATATTGGGCCAAGCCCATAAGATGATTAGGTAAAGTCGGCTAAGGAAGTATAAAACGCGGCGTTGGAGTCATCTTCTCCGATGTCACTTTTGTTACAGACGAAATAGAGAAAAACAGAGCAAGAGAGAGAGAGAGAAAAGATCGAAGCTGAGTTCATCGAGTTTTTTGCTCATCTTCTTCATATAACTTCTTTCTAGGTTTTCTTGTATCTTCGTTTGTGTTCTTCTTCATCATCTTTGTAACCCGAAACAATTCTTGTAATCTCTTTCTCGATAGTGGAATTCCGAGAGGACCGGCTCTCGGCGAGATGTACCAGTGAAGCTGGGTACTCGTATAAAGTCGCTGTGTCATTTCAATTCTGCAAAACAAAGCGAATTGGGTTAGATTGGAGATTGATCAGAATCGTTAATCGGAATAATAATCGGAGAAATCAAACCTATTTCTCAACATGTTCAACCATTACCTAAAGATATGGTCGGAACAAGCGGGATTTTTATAATGCAGACATTCGGATTACTAGGTCTACTAAACGTAAGTTGGCTGTGATTGAAGACGAATTTGCTAGAAGAAAAGCAAATCCCCCAACGTGTAATTTCCTTTAGTTTTGTTTTTCTTAGTTTAAGGTTTGTTAAACTATTGGTGTTGTTTTCTTTTTTCTTTGTTTTATTTCTTTCAACCGGCGCGATGACACGGTGAATTCGTCTCTTGATTTGGAATAAAACTTATCTTGGTTATAATTATATGGTTATTAAAATCTTGCAGTTATTTAATGATTTGAATATTACTTTTATTTTTGTTGATGATATTATTTTTCCAATTGGTAAAGTTCTTCAAAGATTTATTTGGCTCTTTTTTTCAACCGGTCATGAATCACTAAGCTCACAAAACTCAACGATCTTTTCATATATACAACTATGTCTCACGATCAAATAAGTTCACTTGCTCACTACAAAGGCACCGATTTCAATACATGTTTAACCCCAAGCATTTCACATCATAATATACACACATCTAAATTTTTTATCTCTTCAAAAGAAAAAAAAATACAACTATATTTACATTTATAGCAGCCATTAGAAAAAAATAATTGAGCATAAAAAGCAGTCCGCGCGTCATCAATATATTTTAGAGACAATGACAATAGAATAAGTAGTATGTCAGTTGTTTTATTTATGAAGTTTTTTTTTCGAATTTTTGGATTTTTTTGGGAGTTTCCTTGAAATTTTTTGAATTTTTTAGCATTTTCAAATTTTTAAGACTTTTTGAATTTTTTTTATTATAAAACAAGTGAATAGTTTTTTCTATATTTTTTAAATTTTTGATTTTTTTTTTCTATTTTTTTAGCTTTTATAGACTAATTAATGAGAAAAAAATCAATATTTTATTTAATCAAATAATGAAATTTTTAATTTTTAATTTTTTTTAAAAAAAATAAGGAAACCGAATTGTATAAGAAAAACCCTAATTAATGGGAAAAAATTAAATATTTTATTTAATAAAATAAGGAAAACATAAATTTTTTTAAATTTTGAAAAAAAAAATAAGGAAACCGTAATTAATTTTTTTTTTTTGACAACTGTAATTATTTAAATTTAAAAATTAAGGTCGAAAATTAAGAAATCACCACCGTAAAAAATATTAGTCGGTGATTTTGTTTTTCTTTTCAAGAAAACATAGAATTTGGTAAAAATCTGTCATAACAAACCTGCCACAACGTCATTGACCAAACTCACTTTTAGCTCAGCCCCCTCTAGTTCTCTGAGAGGCTTTGCTTTACTCCTTTTCCCTCAATTTGAGTGGACCCCTTTGCCGGCAAAATTAGCCACGGTATCAATCCATCGGAAACAAAATCTCGCTCTTTCCTTTCTCCTTCAATCTCTTTGAATTTCTCCCTGATCTCTGCTAATTTTCTTTCCTTATCCTCCTCAATCAACGATTCTGTGAGTCAGCATAATGAATTCCTACAATTTTATGGAAACTCTCAACTCTTTTAAAGGAAACCTTGCATCAGTCACGGTAAATCATCAGCTTCTCCTACCGGACTTTCTCCACCACCGCTGCTCAGAGAACTTTACCGACGCTGCAACAATGGCCGATTTCCTCCAGAAGGCGATCCGCTCCATGAGACTTGAAGATGATGAGCCCATTTCCCTTGGTGACGACCCCAAGTTCCGCGTCTTTGAAGCAAATTCCAATAGCATCTTGGGGAGGCTTTTGAATAGGGGTGGGCAATTCGGTTTATTTTCGGGTTTGGTTCGGGTTCGGTTCGGTTCGGTTTATTCGGTTCTAGGAAAACAAGAGCCGAATTCAAACCGAACTAACTTCGGTTCAGTTCGGTTTGGTTCGGTTTAATTTGGTTCGGTTTAAATATGGTTTAGTTTTAGTTTGGGTTGGTTTCAATTGATTTTTCTGGAAAAAAAAACAAAATATTTCAAAAATTTTGTTATAAAATTTAGAGGTAACTAGTTTAATATACACACATTATTGATAAATTTAATCAATTGCAATGGTATTTCAATTTTGGAAAAGAGAAATAGAAAAAAATACGATAGTTTAGAGGTAAAAAGAAAAGCAAAAATTTGATAGGCTAAAAATTTACTATTTTAACATGAAAAATTAATTATTTTAAGAAAATAGAAAAGAAAAATAAATTATTATATGTGATCTAATAAATCTAGTTATAGAAATATATCTATAAAATTATAATATATATAATGAAATAATTAGATAAAAAAGCATATTGGTTTATTTTCGGGTTCGGTTCGGTTTATTCGGTTTTAGGAAAACAAGAACCGAATTTAAACCGAACTAACTTTGGATCGGTTTGGTTTGGTTTGAGTTCGGTTGGTTCGGTTCGCTTAATTTGCCCACATAATTTATTGACTGGCATAAATTAACATTTATATATAGCAAATATGCTTTTTTATTTTATTTTACTACACCTTGTTTAGAAAAATAAGAAATATGTAAAATGAGTAAATGATTGATTTTATATAAAAAGAAATAAGTTATTATTTGATTCGGATGCAACAAAATTATTAATATAAAATATATAATTCTTACTTGAAGTATATCATTCGAAAAATATTAATGAAACTAGTGACATATTTAAAATAAAAAATAAAAAATTCAGAAAAAGTTATATTCACAGAAACCATAAAAATATTTTTGATTTATTATAGAGTAAATAGACCTTACATTGCCGCTAAAGAATTTTCATGATATGCCACTTCACACTCATGTCATTTTTTAAAATTTTTTGCAAGAATGCTACTTATTTTTTAACTTAACATTTTCAGATTTTATTTTTTGCCAGACTTTTTTTACTAGAGAGAGAGAGAGTCCGATTGTAATTGGTTGGGCTTTAAAAACTTACAGCCTCTACAACCTTTTTCATGTTTTACTTTAAGAGAGAGAGACATGGGTTGGCTGCTTATTTCTCTCCTAGTATAGTCACTCAACGTATTTCTCCCCAAACTTTTTATCTCTTCATTTTACTACACAAACTTTGTAATCTCTTCATAAAACTACAGACTTTTTTTTCTCTTCGCAATTAACCAAACAAAATTGGTTAAGCTAAACCACTCGTTAAACCATCATTAAACCGACTCTTTACTCTCTCATCTCAATTTCACCAAACCGTCATCCAGAAATTTTGAAATCTCTACTCAATTCCAAGTCCAAAAACCCTAATGTTCGTGCAAAGAAACCATATCAAAGTAAGAAAAACGAAATTATGCTTCCAAAATCAGGTAACAAAGTGAATGGAAACATGAAATTCTAATTTTTCAGTTCTCGCGATAGAAGCAGTAACTAAGAGCTTGAAGAAGACGAGAAGATGAAAAAAATTGAAACAAAATCGATCGTACATTACAAGCTGCCTTTCTAATTGTACATTAGCTTTTCTCTCTAACTCTTCCATGTTACTAATTCTTTTTCTCTTTCAGCTTCCCTTAATCTCTGAAAACCCCCAAAACAAAAACGAATCAAATCTTTGAAAACTCCATTAAAGTAATCTACTTGTAACATACCCACCAAAAAGGATTCAAATTCCTAATTGCTAATTACGTATTAAGCTTTCAAGTAGTCAACTTCCATTAAACCTAGAATTTGACAGGAATGAGAAGTGAAACAGAGAGACATAAACCTCAAATAGACGGTTCGAATCAGCATCTTCTTCCTCCTGTGAAACGGAAGACTAAGTAGACTCAAAGCTCGATGTACAGCAACTAATCAAACCATTTCTTCGTGAAGGAAAAAGTTTGAATTTAGCTTCCGTTGGTTTTCTTCTCCGACGAACATTTGGATTTAGTTCTTCGACGATGCGAGGTCAAAATTCTGGTGGCATAGGTTGATTGGCCCATCCATGAAGGTTCTCCGGTGAATCGTACGGTGGTTTGCGGCGGAGGAAATAATTTTTTCCGAATTTGGGTTTTTTTTTTTTGGGTCAGTTTGGTGAAATTGAGATGAGAGAGTAAAGAGTCGGTTTAATGATGATTTAACGAGTGGTTTAGCTTAACCAATTTTGTTTGGTTAATTGTGAGGAGAAAAAAAAGTTTGTGTAGTTTTATGAAAAGATTACAAAGTTTGTGTAGTAAAATGAAGAGATAAAAAGTTTGGGAGAAATACGTTGAGTGACTATATTAGGAGGGAAATAAGCAGCCAATCCGAGAGACATTCCTATTTTTTAATAATTTTTTTTTTTATAAAAAAAGAAGGAATAAACAAATTTTTAAGAATGGTATTTTTGAAAAAAAAAGTTTTTCAAAAGGTGGCATGTAATTCCTCGTTGAAAGTATTGTATTATTATTTTTAATAATTATTCAGATATTTTGATTGGACGCGTTATTGGTGTTATTAATTTAAAGCTCGAGGTTTCCTTGCTAGTCGACGAACAAAAGCTCTCAAAAGAAGCAACAGTCTCGCCGGAGAAGAAAGATGTCGTGGCAATCGTACGTCGATGACCATCTCATGTGCGATGTTGAAGGCAACCACCTCACTTCCGCCGCCATTCTCGGGCAAGACGGCAGTGTCTGGGCTCAGAGCTCCACTTTCCCTCAGGTTTTCTTCTCAACTGACCTAACCGAGCTGATTCAATCGTCTATTTTAGGGTTTTTTTTATCTTGGAATCGGATCTGATGAAACTTGGATCTGGTTTGATTTCTTAGCTCCGATGATCGATTCAGTATTTTTGTGTTCCCAATTGAACAATTTGTAATCTCTGAATTATTCGATCCAATGATTCGTCTGATTATGAGAACTGAAATCGCGTGTGTTTGGGTGCTCATGTGGATACACAATCTATATCTCTTTACAATTCACCAGATGACAAAAATTCCATTTTAAACCCAATTTGTTGAATGATTTGCTTTTGTTCAGTAGTGTATAATCATGTAAAGGTTTGTTCTTGGTTATGTTTTAGTTGAAGCCTGAAGAGATAGAAGGAATCAAGAAAGACTTTGAGGAACCTGGACATCTTGCCCCAACCGGGCTATTTCTTGGTGGCGCAAAGTACATGGTTGTTCAAGGTGAGGCAGGAGCGGTCATTCGAGGGAAAAAGGTAACGTTTTCAATAGAACCAAACTCGAGAAGACCCTTTTGTGATTTCATATAGTTAAGTTCAAGCTTACTTCGCCCCTTTGCAGGGACCTGGTGGAGTCACTATCAAGAAGACCACCCAAGCCCTAGTCTTTGGTCTCTACGATGAACCGATGACCGGAGGCCAATGCAACTTGGTCGTGGAGAGGCTTGGGGATTACCTCATCGAGTCTGGTCTCTAAGTTTACACAAACTGCCTCAAACCAGTTTCAGTTTCAGGTTTCACTTCACTACAGAAACACTTGTCTGCCCTGTATTGTGATTTGATTGTTGTTGTGCATCAAACAAAGTTAAATGATACTCTTATAAGAACAAAGAAACAATCATATCTATTTTGGTTTTGCATCTTATGATGGTTTTGATGTTTTTCTCTTCCTTGTACTCTATTTGATAATGTATCTCTGGCTTTCGATTTGAATAATGAAATAATTGCAGTTTGTATAACAATTTGAATTTGTGAAGTGGTTGCTTGCACATTCACACTTATTTTCGATCAGCTTGTATAATTCTACCTGGTACTAGTTCTCTTAGTTTGTGATTCGAATTGAATTGCATTTTGAACCACACAAATACATCACCAAGCTCGCCTATTCGGCTCAGCAGGGGGAAGAAATTACCGGTTCAATAGTTCAGCCAAATTCCAATTTAGTTCACTACTCAAAACTTCATAGACAAAAGAAGGTAGAAGTACATACATGTACACAGTCACCAAAGACTTGCACAAACTGCAAAGCACGGAAACAAAACAGAGATGGCAACGGAAACCATCATTTGCCTGTATCCTCCATTGCTCGACGAAGGCGAAGCCAAGGGGGAATCGATGGCAGTTATGTTTCCCGTGATATCACCCGCCATTGTTTTGTTCATTCTGCACAAATAACAATGTCAGGTTTCATTATATTCACAAGAATGATAAGACCAGGGAGAGAGCGAGAGCGAGAAAGCTTACCCTTGAGAAGCCGGAGCAATCATGTACAAACAGTTACCATAGCCTGCAATTGGATAAACATTTTGAGAGCTCAAGTGAGACTACAATGGCTTTACAATTACTCTACAGATATATTTAGAAAGTGTATGTATGTTAATACTTACTAGGGTCCTTGTCGACTTCAACGCTGACTCCTCCAAAGCTGCAATCTACGCTACTTGCTCCATTCTGTTGGTAATAAGTGTTGAACGCATACGATGCGTGTGAGAGAACAGTATCTGGCTCAAAGCAAGGTTGGTTTTGTTGAACAGCGGAACAATCAACATTCCCAGGTCCGCAAGCCCAGTCCAACGCGGTCTGCAATTCCGTCACCGAAGCTTGTGATGAAGCAATGCACCATTTCTTGGTTCCGCCTCCTCCTCCGATGATTACAGTTGTACTGTTACCCGGACTTGAACTTGGACTAGGACTTGTACCTGTGGTTGAGTTTGTTGGAGAAACAGGTGTAGCGCTTTCCCCGGTGAAGTCCAACGCATAAACATCTGTTCCGTTTGCGTAGAACATTCCCCAGTTTCTCTCAGATTCTATCCCAGGCTTCCTGTTCTCATTGAACAAGGAGAATAAGTACACATCTATCTCTTCCCCAGGCTTTGCAGGAGTACCTAACCAAAAGAAAACAAATCAGTTGTATGAAATGTTTCCAATAATCTAAAGATCATAACTCTGGATCATAAAAAGGTTACCTGGATCGCCAATGACATGGTGGATGAGGTTGGTATTGTAAGCCAGAGCATTCTCAGGAGTTGCAGCCGTCTCTTTAGGCGAGCCTTTACTCGGCCAACCCGACTCAGTGACCATAACCTTAATGGTCTTAAAGCTCATAGCCGTCAAGGCGAAATAGATAGCGTCAAGCTGAGCATCAAACATGTTGGAGTAAAGCAAACCAGTGGCAGGGTCAACAACCTGCGAAGATGACTCGAATAGAGCGTACTCTAACGGAACCTTTTCAGTGGAATCTCTGTAAGCGTAATACGGATACAAGTCGATCATAAAGGGAGACTCGTTCTCAACCAAGAACTCAAGCATTGGTTTCAAGAAAGCTGAATGCTTCTTGTTGAAAGAAGCCGATGAAGGTGGGAACGAGCGTGACAAGATAGCAAGGGAATGTGAGCTCGAGATCTTGATTTTTTTGTCCAAACCGGATTTCTTAAGAGCGGTGTGGATGTTCCGCATGGCAGGTAAGACTAGACCAGTGGCATTGTCTGGAGCTTCGGTTACTTCAAGACCGACTGAAATCGAAGTGATTTTGGTGGATGGGTAATAAGGGAGGATGTTGTTCTTGAGCCAAGTATCTACATTGGATTGGAACTGAGCAAATGCGAGTAGATCAGCGTTAGGGACACCGATCATGAGCTCGATTCCTGTGTTTGCAAAAGCTTTGAGAACGTCGATGTTGGCATCGTAGATACGGACAAATTTGATGTTGAGATGTTGAATAAGCTCAGATACTTTGTTAGGGCTAGGAAGATTATCTGCATTTCTTCCATAACATATCCCTACCTTGCTTGCCATACCAAAATCTGCAACAGTTTCGACATTAGATCCCAAAACAAACTCTAAAAACGGGGTATTTTTGGTTCCCAAAATGTCGGTTCCAAACACCTTAAGTGGTTCAAAACTAACAAATTCGAGATTTTCAGACAAGAACACAAAAAAAAAGCAGTAAACTTTGAATGAACATCCACAAGACGAAATAAAGAAACCCAGAAGAGAAAATCAAAAGGTAAATTATAAATGCAGAGCCAAAGATATTAATGGAAATCTGCCCAAAAGACATACCTCGAAAGGCAAGAATGGAGACAAAAATCCATAAGATTAACTTCAATCTTTTGCCCATTTCCTTCTTTCTAAGACAAAATCTACAAAGCTTTCAACTTTCACTGAAGTAAGTAAGTGTTCTTCTTCTCACTTAAATCCAGAAATGTAACGTCTCTCTCTGTGAAGAACGCTTGAGTAAAGGAGCACAGAGTTCTAGAGAGAGAGAGAGGTGTACGTTGTGCTTTCTATATCAGAGCTCGGATTCCAGCTAAAAATATAAAATGGGGTTCATAGAAACGTCTCGAATCCGTGAATTAAGCGAGCATGTTTGCTCTCTCTCTCTCTCTCTTTCTTTGACTGTTGCAGATTTACTGCTTCCTCGAATTTTTATTTTTTTAAAATTTTCTGAGTAATAACTAAGAATGAATCTAAATAAAAAAAGGAAAATAATACGAAAGCATATTTAGATCAATGGGTTCCAGTGCAAAGAGTACGGACAACAGTGCTCTGTTTTTTGTTTTCAATTAACGGTCCAATCCCCACTGAATGCAATTTTTGCATTTACAAAAATAGTTTGCATTTCAAACCAATTGAAAATAAAGAATTTTGGTGATATGCCAATTTTGATATGCAACTTTATGGTTATGCCCAATTTTGATATGCAATTTTATAGTTATGTCATCGTTTGAAAATCTTTGCAATAATGTCATTTTTACTTGAACTTAACTTTTATATTTTTTGGGTTAGGGTTAACTATTTTATATTAGGGTATAACTTTTGGAGGTAAAGTCTAGCGTTTGGATTTTGAGAAAGAGGAAAAAATTTAATGATTTTTTTATATACAAATGGTTGTTTGCAATAAATTTTGAAAGGTGACATATTTGAATTTTTTTTTCAAATGTGACATGTTTGTAATTCTTCCTTAGGGGGATTTACCAAAATAGGGCACCCTTAGTTTATGCAGAATTAACTATAATTTTCTTAAATCTAGGAATAAATATTTTGCTGCCTAAAATGAATATTTGAAACTATTAATATTTTCCAAATCTATTTCCTTAAATTAGTCTAAATATTTTTTTTTTTGCATTTTTTTTCTTAGTAAAAATTAGTGAGAAATTCGAAATTAAATTATCTAAAAAATACAAAATGTGTCACAACCTTTCCTCAAACTCGTGACATATACATTGTAACCGTGTCATAGTGTAACCAGTTATGCTATGAATTATTTGTTATTCGTTCTACATCTATGAAATACATAAATGACGGAATGTTTTGGTTTGTATTTAAAAAGTTGTAAAAAAATGTTAGTTAAGTTACAGGTCGTTAAATGTTCTATCTGGTAGTAAAAATACTAAATACGATAGCAAACAAAGGTTTATGTGTAAAATAAGTTACACTTTCCTAAAATGTAAGAGTAAATATCGTTGTTACCGAAATTTTTTTTTTTAAAAAAATTATTTGGAAAACACTTTTTGCCGTAATCTTCTTCTTTTCCGTCGCGGTTCCTTCTTCAAAAACACTTATTATTGTTTGATTTCTTCATTGGTTGATCCTTTGAATTTTGTCCTTCGATTTGGCAAATATGTTGCACATGTATGCAATTTGTGGCGAATTGATCATTAATGACAGATGGAGCTTTACTGTTGACGAAGAAAAAGGTGCTCAATTACTGGTGGATTGATAACCGCTATTGAAGATTTAAAGAATATGGTGTCAAAGGATTACGGAATCGACCAACGCCATGTTACGATCGAGTGCAGTTTTCTACCTAAGGATTTGATTAACAAGTTAGGGTCTCCTCCAGTAATCATGCCAAGTAAGAAATTTTGTTGCATATGTTGAGAATAATGCACGATACAACTGTGTGTGACGTTTAAACCAAGAGTTGATTTTATTTTCAATAAAGAGGCCGAGAAATCAACGGAATCTAGTGCTTTTGTGGCTAAAATAAATAGAATCACATGTTCATGTTGATGATGATAGTAATGTTGTGTTACTGCTTGAAAACACAAAAAAAGGAGTGATAAACCGATTCGATTATCTTTGGACACTGTTGTAAAGAAGGGCCAACGTTTTGATACCAAAATGATTTTAAAGGCAACAATGGAAATGTGTCCAATGATGCACAACTTCGACTATAAAGTTTTTAAATCTAATAACACATGGTGAATTTTTTTCGTTTTTGCGCGTAATAAGTCATGGCCCAAAAGGTGAATAAGAATTTGTTTTTGGTTTCTTCTCCATTGACAAAAAATCATAAAAAAAATCTCCTTGGTTTCTCCAAATCTCATTGATCTCGACCACGATCCAGTCGCAACCGTGAAATCCGTCGCCGGTAACAATGTCGACATCCGTTTCCGGTCACAATCTCGCCTCCATAGCCGTCGCTATCCTTTTGAGACTATCAAGGTCTTTTTGACCTAAATCCTCCTTGAATTAGAGGGATTTTCGTTTTTGTGTTTATAAATCCTTGTCCAATTCTCTTCTCTGACTTAATTTCGTTTTCCCTCTCTTATGCTCACCGGAGAAAGACTATCTCCGACGGATCTTCAGATCCAAGTTTGGGAGATTCAGGCTCTCTCTGTTAGCAAAAGCACTCCCTTTCGCTTCTTCAACTAGCAATCGCACCGGCGACTATGGAATTGACATTCCCAAAATCATATTGGCAACCTTGAAGAAAACTGAAAATCAAGGTGGGTTTGCATCGTATTTATCTATTCTTTTGTTCCCTGTGATTCATGTTCCTCCGAGCAGTGATTCGGGAAAACTCGTAATTAGTCTTGATCCTGTGATTTTGCAGACATCACATCCTCAGAACCGTCTCTGCTTGAAGATGAACTCGATCGCCATCTGAGTCTCAGATCCTCTCTGATATCTCCTCTAGGTAATCCCTTCTCTTCTGCTTCTTCCGTTTTCACCTAAATTAATTTCTTCTGTATCTGTAGTTAACGCATAAATGTGTTTGATTTATTAGCTTGTTTCTTCTTGTGTTTCAGTGAGTGTAGCAGTAAGTGTTGAGAATGATTCGAGATTGTGGTTCTGGACTGGTCCAGTCGATGAAGGTGTGGAAGAAGATTTTGAAGAAAATATTTCAGAGAGACCATAGCTTCAGCCTCATGGATTTTGTTGTGTACATAGGGTCATTGTTAGCTGAAGAATATTAGAATCAAATTAATCTCCTCCATCAACAGGAAAGATACAAATTCTCGCTAGCTGGCTTTGCAGTTTGGAATGATCATGAAATTTGCTTGTGCCATCCCTCTTGCTTTTGCTCTGGTACAGTTTTAACATTTTCTGATACTAATTTTCTCGATAACATCTATACCGTTGTGTTTATCTCTCTGCATTGAGTGATTTATTTCTTTTTGTTTCAGTTTCTAGTTGTAATGTCCATGTACACAAATTCGGCACTCTTGGTACGCTTATACAACCGAGAAGGTAAATAGAAGATCGGATCGAACCAGGAGGACTTGCTGCAATTCTCATCATGGAACATGTACTCTTGCTTCTGAACTTTGGTCTCTCCCGTCTTGTGTCTGAGGAGCCTGCTTGTGTTACAGCCAGTCGTGTGAAGAATGTGACACAAGCACAAGACAATTTGCCTCCATGAAAAAACCTGAACAATAACAAGAAGAAGACTAAGGAGTACTTTTGACATGAAAATCAGAATCAAAGAACACCAAAAAGGCTCTTTGTGCGTGTGTGACAGTGTAATGTTACATTGAGTCCTTGTGTGCATAAAAATGTGTTATATTTTGGAGACTTGTATTAACAGATTAATCTTTGGTTTTGTGTGTAACACGTTAAGCTATGAAGAAATGAAATTAAGATATATATGATTATGGGTTATAACTTATAACCTGAAATTGTCTTCCTCTTTGTGTTTCATACTAAGACAAAAAATACAATTGAAAAAAAAATAGTACAAAATACAAAATAAGAAGGTAAGAAGGTTAGTGAGTTTTTTATTTAGAGTTTAGGGCATATGATTTGGGGTTTAGGGTATAGCTTAATACTTTTTAGTGCTATTAACAATAGGAATATAATATTTTTTATGGACTAATGAATGTTTGATTTAGGGTATAGGTTAATACTTTTTAGTGCTATTAACGATGTTTGATTTAGAGTATAGAGATTCATATTGTTAACCCAGTAACTCTGTATTCTTTCTCAAAAGTTAATGTAACAACAAAATTCAAAGGTCTTAATATTTTAGAGTTTAGGGTTTAGTTTAGGTTTATGGTATTTTAATTTGTTTTAACTATAACTTATTACAAATACAATAACATTCAAGATAAATCCTTAATTGTGTACATAATATCACCATTATTGTGTTTTCACAATATGTTTTGTTACACAAACAAGAGATGATTGTATATGTTTTCATATGTAACATTGGTGGTTACCTTAGGTTATGATTTTGAATATTAAAAAACGTTGTAATTTTTTTTTTTTAATTTTGAAAATTAAGAATAATCCTAATCTCTCTACAATAATTTAATTAGCAACACTTAATTATTCTTCATTATTTAAAATTGCAAAAAGCTTATTTCAGTAACAACATCCAATTAAAAACAGTCATTCAGATTGGCGAGCTAATCTTGTCCGTTTAATGCTTCCAATCTTTCAACCTCTTCCTTCTTTTCTTATTTGCCGACAATGGTAACAAAACATTCATCTCTCTCTCTCTCCTTCTCTCTACGATGAATCCATTAGGGTTTTTTTTCAGAAAGGAAAAGGGTCTGATTTGATTTTCTAGTTTATTTCTTTCAATCGTCCTCAGATCTCTAAATTTTCTGTCTGATTTTCATTCCCTAACTTTGTTTCGGGTTCTAATTAACTGGTCAAAGGAGGGCGAGAGAGAGACTTACTCAAGAGAGGGAGGTCGAGATGATGGTATCCATTCGATGGAGAAGAGAGCTGGCCGGAGGTGTATCGACTGCGATTAACTCCGACACTGAGTAACCACTATTCGATATCTTCTGATTCCTAGTTGAAATCAAGTTTCCATTCAGTCTTCGTCATAGGTAAAAGTCTTGTCATTACAAATCTAGCTTTTTCTAGTGTTGTTATGTGTAGACTTCTTCGGTAATTTGTTTATTTGGCTTTAGACTTAAAAACCATAAAATAGTTTAAAGAAGCTTGATTGTATTGAACATAATAGCGAAGTATTTATACAAGAGATTAAAACCCTAAGCATGAAGAGATTATGATAAACTAAATAGAGATAAGCTAGGAATTAGATACATCATTATCCTAATAGGAGTTATATTTATCTCAATAAGACTTATGGTGTATTATGGATTTTAATTCGAACAACTAATATGAGTTTTCATAAATAAGAAGTTACTTCTCTGCTTTACTCTTAATCTTTTGATTGTTGGATATGAATTATCTGATAGATGAATTGCTACCTCCTTGTTTCACGCTTTTAAAGTCAAGCGTGACATTAAAAGGTCACTTACCAATGATTTGAAGGTCCATGGTGGAATCTTGGTGTGGTTCCGCAAGACCAACAAGACAAGTGGTGGTCTGATTTTGTGGTAAGAGTTACATAGATTGTTTTCTTTATGCTTGTTTTAACGTTTATGGTAGCAATCAAGTGATGTGTTTTAGGGGAGTCACTGTGCCACCTGTGCCTGATCAGCCACCAAATCCATCTCCCCACACCCAAGCTAGCGATTCCTCTTTCAGTCCTTCTCCATCCACATCTCCCAGCACCAACGAGCAGATGGATGCTCCAGTACCAACCAACCAATGAATGTACTTAGCATTCAAGGGTGTAACGTGGTTAACGATCTTCTTGCAATGACTTTTGTTTCCCTAGGACTTTTGTTTGTGAAAACATAAGACATAAACACAAAATATATTTTGTAACCTTTGTTAGGACTTTTGTTATGTCTCTTGTTTTCACGTTACATATGTAATATTTTCGGTTTATCGACTATCATGTCTGGCTTTTGTAATGGTATCGTGACTTTGTAATGAATGTATGACAGTTTCTATCATCTTTTGGAATTTAAAATTTCTTGTTATAATATATTTAATTTAAAATATTTATCTGTTAATTTGTTTGTTAAAACAAAATACAAAACCTTATAAATATAACCTTAGCTACGACAAATATGTACCAATCTCCCAAGCTAAGTATAGCCACAACTTTAGTTTCGTCTAATTTGTAACCAAGTTTGTTGCTATGTTCGCCACAAATTTGCGAAGGAGAATCCGTGGTTACAATCTGTAGCCTCATTGCTACGAAAAATCCCTTGCTAATCTGTCACTAATGAGCAACGGAATAAGTCGTAGCCATTTCATCGCTATTGGCTACGATTTTCGCTCTTGCTAATCCGTCGCGAATTGGCGACGGAAAAGCGATAGATCAAGCTTCTCGTCGGGGCTGAGGCAACAAAATTCATTTGTCGCAATCCGTAGCCTGCCTAGTTTTCGCGACGGATTATGTCTTGTTGCTACAGAATAATCCATGGCTAATACATTGAATTCTTGTAGTGCAAATCCATTACTATATTGAGGAACTCAAACCGATTTAACTCATTTATGTAGTAGTATTTTGGTCAGTGATAAAGTTGGGTTTAAAAACATTTTATAAAGTTATTAAAAACATTTGTTTTTGTAAATATAAGATATATATCACTCAATTACATTTTTTAGTCATACATTATAAGCTTTTTGGTTTTGTTATTGTAAATCAATTATTTTTTATTTGTATATTTTGTATGCTCTTAAAACGTAAGACTTATCATATTAAGACTGATTAAATTTTTTAGTGGACATATCATTTATCTAATATTTTTTTGGTATGTATGATTCAAAACAATATATATTTTCTATATAATAAACTGAAATTTATATCCCACGCTTGGCGTGGGTCAAAATCTAGTTATATATGAAGTGAAAAAGGAAAAAAAGGTATTAATAATTTACTTTATATAAAGATATTTATAGGAAAAAAAACAAATACAAAATCACTAATAATCATTGACCACCCATGAGAATCCATAACAATCCTTAACAAATATTTGATAAGAATCTTTGAGACACATATCTCTCAATTTTAAAATCTACACAAATCCACTCCCCAATAACACCATTTACTCTAGTATGCAGCCTAGCGTACTAAAATGCAAGATTTGCTCCTTTGGAATGGCCCTCTCTCATCTCCTTTATTGGTTTACCAATTGAATCAAAAGTTTTCCACGCTACAACTCAACTAGGTTGGAATTTTAGGGGAGCAAGGAATGATAATACTGAAACATTTTTGCTTCACCTAATTTCTGTCCAAGTAAGTGACACAAAGGAGGAATCCCCAAATGTTTTGATCCCAAAAAACAGTTTTACCTTCAAGGTTATGTTTGGAAACGATTAAGGCCAAATAGAGATCATGTGCCATGGGACAATTATGTGGGGCATAAAGGGATGGTGCCCAAACTGGTCTTCTCTATGTGGCTAGAATGCCAAGACTGTCTTCCTCAATTCTCAAGACTCACAACGTAAGGAACGGTGGAGGATAGAACATGCTTGCTCCTTTATTTTTCACTTAATGTAATCTTCCCTATAAAGAAATACAAATTGGTAACGTTTGGTAATTGTCTTAATAAACATATAGTCACTTTATAATTTGTAACTTTTTGGATTGTACCAATCACAAAAACGATACTAAATTTTTTACCAACAGTGATATACTCAGTTTTTTTTACAACTTTATTTGTAAAACTTTGCACTATGCTATAAAGCATACACCTCCAGTTTACAGCTGAGAAACTTATACCGCTTTCGATTACCAATCGGACCGAATGAAAAACTTGGCGTATGACAAAATCAAGTAAATTCATTTGCACTGTTTGGGGTTTTTTTCAACATCTTATTTGCAGTGTTTTTGTTTTAAAACATGGATTATCCGATAAATCATTTGCAATATGATAAATTAAGTAAATTTACTGTTCGTTTATTCGATAACCCACTATTTTTCATAATATATATGATATTCGTTTAAATCAAGTGATTTTCATAAATGTTTTGGTTATCTAGCAAATAAACCATATTTTTCAATAATTAAACAAACCATATTTGATATAAAAATATCTATTAGTATTATTTTCCCCCCGATCTATAGAAACTTTGGAAATAAAAGTTGATGTTAGTTAATTTACTTCATTTAGCCATAAATTAATTTTAAATTCGTAATATAAATCCAAATTTTTAGCTTTCATTATGCAATAACTGAAAAATTTCTACTGAAGCTAAAATTTCTGAAATAAATAAGAAAAGGAAAAATATGACGAATTTCAAAAAAAAAAAAAAATGAAACTTGTTAAGTAATGTACTGAGAATTCTTAAGCTAAACTAATAATGAAGGAACGTGTCGAATTGGGGTAAAACTCATCCAACCTTTAAATTCTGGGCAAGTCCGAACACGCAAAATTACTCTCTCCTTCCTCCGTCGCCGGAGACGATACTGCTTTTCGCCGGAATTACTCTCTTCTTCCATGTCCGAAACTAGCTGATTGTTTTCCCCAATCGAAGGACAAGTAATATTTCGATGGGGAATAAGATCGCTCGGACGACACAAGTCTCGGCGACGGAGTATTACCTCCACGACCTTCCGTCGTCGTACAATCTGGTCCTGAAGGAGGTTTTAGGTCGAGGTAGATTCTTCAAGTCGATCCTTTGTAAGCACGACGAAGGATTAGTGCTCGTTAAGGTTTACTTCAAGCGTGGCGACTCGATCGATCTCCGGGAGTACGAGCGCCGTCTCGTCAAAATCAAGGATATATTTCTGTCTCTAGAACATCCACACGTCTGGCCTTTCCAGGTTCGATTCGATTTTGGAGTAATCCTGCAATTGTTCTTTGCATAATTTTGTTAGGGAATGAAGAACGGGTTTAGGTTAATTGGATTTAGTTGGTGGTTGATTATTGTTGTTTCCTGAAATGTTTGCAGTTTTGGCAAGAGACTGATAAAGCGGCTTATCTAGTGAGGCAATACTTTTTCAGTAATCTGCATGACCGATTGAGTACTCGGCCTTTCCTCAGTCTCATAGAGAAGAAATGGTTGGCGTTTCAGGTCTTCTTCTCGCTCTTGCACCAAGAATAAAGTTTTTTTTTTGGAATCGTCCTGTTTTCTGAACTTTGTTTCTTCTGCAGTTGCTTCTTGCTGTGAAGCAATGCCACGAGAAGGATATATGTCATGGTAAGCTCTAATGGTCCGAGAGCATGTGATGTTTATGATGGTGAACTCAGTTATGATGTGTGTGAATTTCCACCTTTTTAGGTGATATCAAGTGTGAGAACGTATTGGTCACGTCCTGGAACTGGCTTTACCTTGCTGATTTTGCATCTTTCAAACCCACATACATTCCTTATGATGATCCTTCTGACTTCTCCTTCTTCTATGACACAAGGGGACAGCGACTTTGTTATCTTGCTCCAGAGGTACTATAGAACCATTATCTAAACTCATTTCATTTTACGTAGATCTGTCAGATTGTTCTATTGCTCATCTGCGCAGAATAGTATTAGTCCGTACCTGTTTCCCCCCCACCCTACCCCCGTTTCAAAAGTCCTTTTGTTTGTGGTGTACCATGGTTGAATTCTTTTGATACCACTACTAAGAAGTGGTGACAAGGAACCATCAACAACAAACCACCCTTTCTTGTTGGTCATATTTCTAGGTTTTTTTTTCCATGTATGAACAGATTGTTGCTTAATTACAGAGATTCTATGAGCATGGAGGCGAGACACAAGTAGCACAAGATGCTCCATTAAAGCCGTCCATGGATATATTTGCCGTGGGGTGAGTTGTTATACCATCTGTTTTTGTATCTATTGATTCTGTTCAATCCTTTTTTTTTGTACATCAAGATAAAGAGGGTCCTATCGGTTCAAGCACACATACTTTTTCATGATGGGAAAACATCTTCTTACCTTAAATCATTAGCACATGTATATTTGAGTTGATTATACATTGTAATAGTTTTGTATTCATGCTTCAGGTGTGTTATAGCAGAGCTTTTTCTTGAGGGTCAGCCACTCTTTGAACTGGCTCAGCTTCTCGCTTATCGTAGAGGGCAACATGATCCTAGCCAACTCCTTGAAAAGGTATGTCCCATTGCATCTTCCTTTTTCATTTTCTCTCTATGGGTATCAATCTCTTTTCCTCTCCGTCTCTTTCTTTCTGAAGACCTTTTCCCCATCGGTTCTTCTGATGTTCAGATCACATTTTTTCTCATTTTCCAGTGGGACTTGAGACTTTTGTGATTATAAGTTAGATTTTTTTTTTTTTTTTTGTGTGGCTGATTGTTCTGCCTTTATTTCTTTTCATCTGTGTTCTTTCTCTTTTAAATGAATTCAGATTCCTGATCCAGGAATTCGCAAGATGATTCTTCATATGATTCAGTTAGAACCCGAAGCACGCCTATCTGCTGAAAACTACCTGCAAAATTATGTGGGAGTTGTTTTTCCAAACTACTTCTCACCATTTCTTCACACTTTATACTGTTGTTGGAATCCACTTCCTCCAGATATGAGGGTAACCATCACAATTTCTTGTATATTCTATCTACATTTGGCATCAACATGCTTCATATATTTTCTGCTTCATTATCTTTCAGGTAGCAACTTGCCAGGGGATATTTCAAGAAATACTTAAAAAGATGATGGAAAATAGGCCAGGTGATGAGATCGGCATAGATCCTCCTGTAAGTTCAACTCCAGTAAATGCAAGCAAGGTACAGGAGACTTTTGCAAATAACAAATTGAACGCATCAAAGGATTTGATTAGGAATACTGTAAACTCCAAGGACGAGATCACTTACTCTATTTCTGATGCACTCAAGAAAAATCGCCATCCTTTCTTAAAAAAGATAACAATGGAGGATTTGGGTACACTGGCATCTCTCTATGATAGCCATTCTGACACTTATGGCACGCCTTTTCTACCAGTAGAGGTTAACATGAGATGTGAAGGAATGGTTCTGATTGCATCTATGCTCTGTTCTTGTATCCGCAATATCAAGTTACCTCATTTGAGGAGGGAAGCTATACTTCTATTGCGGTCTTGCTCTTTGTATATTGATGATGAAGATCGCTTGCAGCGTGTACTTCCATATGTTGTTGCCTTGCTTTCTGATCCAACAGCAATTGTACGGTGCGCTGCCATGGAAACTTTGTGTGACATTCTGCCGCTTGTCCGAGATTTTCCTCCCAGTGATGCGAAGATTTTCCCAGAGTATATATTTCCGATGCTCTCCATGCTTCCTGATGATCCAGAAGAGAGTGTGAGGATATGCTATGCCAGCAATATTGCAAAACTTGCTCTTACTGCATATGGATTCTTGATACATTCTTTCCAGTTGAGCGATGGAGGGGTTCTTAATGAATTAAATTCGCAGCAGATCTCCACTACACCTGCTAGTGAGACCCCCAATCAGTTGCAAAAGGCAAATGGCAATGTGAACCTTGCGCAGCTTAGAAAAACTATTGCTGAAGTTGTTCAAGAGCTTGTTATGGGCCCAAAACAAACTCCAAATGTTAGAAGAGCACTCCTACAGGACATAGGGGAGCTCTGTTTTTTCTTTGGTCAGAGGCAGAGTAATGACTTCCTACTACCTATCCTCCCTGCCTTTCTAAACGACAGAGACGAACAGCTAAGGACGGTATTTTTTGAAAAAATTGTTTTTGTATGCTTCTTTGTCGGCCAGAGAAGTGTGGAGGAGTATCTCTTGCCTTATATTGATCAAGCTTTAAGTGATCAGACAGAGGCTGTCATTGTCAATGCATTGGACTGCTTATCCACATTATGCAAGAGTAGTTTCTTGCGGAAGAGAGCTCTCCTCCAAATGGTAGAGTGTGTTTTTCCTTTGCTGTGCTATCCATCTCAGTGGGTAAGGAGAGCAGTTGTCACTTTCATTGCCGCAAGTAGTGAATACTTAGGTGCAGTCGACTCTTATGCTTCTATTGCCCCAGTAATATGCCCCTTTCTCAGTAGACCACCTGCGTCAATTGCTTCTGAGGAAGGTCTACTTTCATGTTTAAAGCCCCCTGTCACAAGGGAGGTAGTTTACCGTATCTTTGAATATTCCAGGAAGCCAGAAAATGCGGCGAAACAGCGAAAGATGTGGCTCAGTTCTTCACCACAATCCAAAGATTGGGAAACTATTTATTTGCTTAACAAAGATACTGGGGAGTTGAACTCAACAGAATCCGGAGCCGAACTTAAGCAAAATGTAGAAGGACAAAAACCGATTAGGAATGCATCACAGCCAAAAGAAGTTCAAGGAAAGTATGCAGAAAAGGATGCTAAATTGAGAATCCCCAGAAACCCAAGACTCCATGCTTCTAACACTGTTGAGCTTCGTGATCCCTTGTATCCAGAGAAGTTACAGTTCTCTGGGTATATGGCACCGTACGTATCTGGTGTGAATAGCTTTACTGAATCAGAGGGCATACCTCTCTATTCGTTTAGCATGGACAAACGAGCAGCTACAAATCCTCCTGTGGCTTCTGAGTCTTCATTGCAGGGAATGGGTTCATTGTCAGTACCATGGATGGATTCCATGAGTAAATCATTTAACTTAGCTAGTTCGGTGCCGGTGCCTAAGCTGGTTTCTGGGTCTTTCCATGTCGGCACCAATCCCAAACAATTTTACAGAGTGGTACATGAGCCAGAGAGCAGAGAAAATGATCAAATGTCCTCAGCCATCAGTAAATTTCAAGACCTCGGGGTATCAAGCTCCTCGAAAAGTGCTTCTGTAACTTCAGAAGATGCTTCTTCTCCAACAGATCTTGTAGGAGAATCATCTCTGTCAAGAACATCAGTTGCGGATTCAGGTTGGAAGCCTCGTGGAGTATTAGTTGCTCACCTACAGGAGCATCGCTCTGCTGTCAACGACATTGCCACTTCAAGTGATCATAGCTTTTTTGTTAGCGCATCAGATGATTCAACAGTGAAGGTGTGGGACTCTAGAAAACTGGAAAAAGACATCTCGTTTAGGTCAAGGCTAACATATCATCTCGAGGGAAGCAGAGGGATGTGTACAACAATGCTTCGGAATTCAACACAAGTTGTAGTTGGAGCCTCTGATGGTGTGCTACATATTTTTTCCATTGACCATATCTCCAGAGGCTTGGGAAATGTAGTGGAGAAGTATTCAGGCATTGTTGATATTAAAAAGAAGGATGTTAAAGAAGGCGCCCTAGTTTCTCTCTTGAATTATACTGCTGATAGCCTTTCTGGTCCGATGGTAATGTATAGTACCCAAAACTGCGGAATCCACCTTTGGGATACGAGATCAGACTTAGATGCATGGACACTGAAAGCAAACCCTGAAGAAGGATATGTGTCTTCTTTGGTTACAAGCCCTTGCGGAAATTGGTTCGTGTCTGGGTCTTCAAGGGGAGTGCTTACTCTTTGGGATTTGAGATTTCGTGTTCCCGTGAATTCATGGCAATACCCTATCATATGCCCCATAGAGAAGATGTGCCTCTGCTTTCTTCCTCCAAGCGTCTCAGTGTCGACCACTATGAGACCTTTCATTTATGTTGCTGCGGGCTGCAACGAAGTTTCACTTTGGAATGCAGAGGGAGGTAGCTGTCATCAGGTAATGTTGTCGTACGATTATATTGTACCTTGACTTCAGCTATTGAACCATGTAGAGTTATGGACTACGCTTTTTCTACTGGGGTCTTGCAAGGTTCAGTACAAACTATGAACTACGAGAGATTGAAACAAATGTAGCTAGTATAATAGTGATTGTGGGCTTGCTTTTGATATTAGTCCATGAAAGAAACTCAGTTTTGATAGATTAAGCCATATCATTGAGCTGTAGACTGAGTTGGACTTGTAAATAAGATGTTTCTGTTGGGGTTGTGTAGGTATTGAGAGTAGCCAACTATGAAAATGAGACGGATGTTTCCGAGTTTCAATGGAAGTCCCCAAGCAACAGGATAAATCCCAAGCCGAATCTTCGCCAGAACATGAGCTCCAAGTACAGAATCGAAGAGTTGAACGAGCCTCCTCCTCGCCTTCCTGGTATCCGCTCCTTGCTTCCTTTACCGGGAGGCGACTTGTTAACAGGTGGTACTGACTTGAAGATTCGGCGTTGGGATCACTCCAGGTCCGACTTCTAAAAGTTAAACATTTGTTTTTTTTTTTTTTTTTTTTACAAATCAAACGTTTTTTACGCCTCTTGTAAGCAAAAACTAATACCAATACTTGTTTTCTTTGTTTTGGAATAACACAGCCCTGAGAGAAGTTACTGTATCTGCGGTCCGAGCTTGAAGGGAGTTGCTAACGATGATTTCTATGAACTCAAATCCAACTCCGGCGTCCACTTTGTTCAGGTCTATTGATTAAATATCTTTGATGGGTTGTGCGATAAGCTGCAAGTCCCAAATGTTGCATTTTAAGGTTGATGAGCTTTTAATTAACTTGAACCTTGAAATCGTGTTTGTTTCTTTGGCAGGAGACAAAGAGGCGGCCTTTGGTTACCAAACTGACGGCAAAGGCGGTTCTTGCAGCGGCTGCAACAGACACTGCTGGTTGTCACCGTGACTCTGTACAGTCTCTGGCATCTGTGAAACTGAATCAGAGACTGTTGATATCAAGCAGCAGAGATGGAGCCATTAAGGTCTGGAAATAAAAGATAAACATGAGGACCTTTTGTGTAGAGTGTTATAGTGTTTCTTTATTCTATATTTTTAATTGTAACATCAAATGCTAAAAGAAATTTTTTAGCCTTGTAATCTTTCTATTCTATAAGCTTTTTCCTGTATAGATTGGTTCCAGTGTAATGGTTCACTTCATTTTCTGGTTTGTATCTGACTGTTAAAGCTGGTCCAGAAAAGGTGTTTTAGTCTTTCTCTGAGACAAATTAAGAAGATATAAATGTTCCTTCAGTCTGGACTACCCGGTGATTCTACATGACCAATTATTTGTATTACATAGTTTTTCATCAACATATAAGCACACTACATTTCTAACTCTATGGTATCAATCAATCCTTTTAGGCAGGCGCATGACAAAACATTATAGAATGCTATTCACGATGCAAATTCCGTTTGTGGGCATTACTGAAAGAAAGTAAAAGATAAAAAATAGATTTGACTGAGAGAGAACCAAATCGGTTATCTATATAACAAACCGGATACTGCAGAATTTGAGCAAAACTTCTCCAGACCAGCTTCGCGTTTTGATGAATTGATTTGAATCAAACACAATGAATAGAAGGGGAAAAATCTCAAAGATAAATAGCAGAAAAAACGCCTAGAGAGTGGATTAAATAGAAGTCATCTATCATCACATGTCGATGAGGATTGGGAAATATAAAGTTTAGATAAACTCTAACAAAAAAGAAACCAAAATTCAATAAAACATAAGAAACCAAAAAAGCTGAAATCCTTCCTTTAGAAGATGCAGCTGCATCAACATGAAACGAGAGAGCAAAAGAAAAGGGCAAAAACTTCAACCTTCCACAGAGTGCTTCATCATCTACTTCTCAGACGAGTTGGGTCCTCTCTTCTTGCCAAATCCAACAACTGAAAAAGAAGAAGAAATAATGAGGATATTACTCATTCACAAAGTAAGTGATAAAGTTTTCTCAAACATTTTTCCTAGAGAAAAGATGATATTCAACTAACCGCATTTAAATTGATACAATAGCAGAATCAAATTAAAAAAAAATAATCTTTCATCAAAATGGAAAAGAGCGAATGAGAATGATCAAAAGTCTCCCAAGAATCATTTCAGAAGCTAACAAGACTAACATGGTAGCATAAAAGGAAAAAGACTTGATACAGATACACTAACAATACTATTCAAAATCTTTCAGTGAATAAAGTTACCCAAACTTAGCCTAAATTACCAAGAAACCAAAGGACCTTGAACAATTTCACACATGAGAACCGAGACACTAGGGAAAACTAACAAGCAAGATCTATGAATCAAAAATGTTACCGGCGGTGACGAATCGGCGATTGTGTTGCATCCTTTTGTGGGCACGGCCACGTGGCTTCTTCTTCTTGTCCTGTTTAGCCACTTTCGGCGTCTGTCCTCTCACCTTACCGGCACGAGCCAAGGAACCGTGAACCTTACCTAACCATTTCGAACAAATCAAACATCAATCACAAAAGAAAAAGAAAACTTGGAAAATCGAACAAGAATCATAAGGCAAAAGAGCATTACCCATGGTTGTTTGCAAGGATTCTTCTGACGACGGACTCGGCGCTATAAACTTTTCTTCCCCAGGATTAGGGTTTTCTTATTTTAAGTGATGAGCACGACTATATGTATGGAGTGAGGCCCATTACTGATTTCTTAATGGGCCTATCTCTTGATTAAACTCTTTCAATGCTGCAGAAGAAAAGCTTTCGTAGTTGTGTATCATTTTTTCTGCTATTTACTAAAGTATTTGCTGAAATTTTTGGATATGACATTTACGTTTAGTTTACAGCTCTTTGTTGCATATGTGGATTTTTTTTGGGGTGCTAATGTGATTGATGAAACTTTAAAAGGGTGATTGATCTCCATTCACAAGGGAAGATTGATTCCTAATCTTTATCTACACGAAGTTCCGATCACTTTTCTTTAGTACACAAAACGAAACTCAACTATGTATATAAGTACACAAGCTCTATAACTACATAAACTTTGTAAATTCTGTCTAAAACCCTCCAACAAATTAAAACTTCCCGTATTCTTTTCAATTTAAATCCGTGAGAAGAGAATGAAAAACTTTAGCACTTGGGAGTTTTAGACAAAATTTACAAAATTCGTATAGTTTTAAATAGTCAAGTTTTGTTTTTTTTGTAGTTTAACAAAGAAATCGGAACTTCTTGTGGATAGAGATAAAAATCAAATTTCTTCCAGTGTGGCTAGAGATCCATCACCTAACAGTAGTTGTGAAGTATCCAAGATTTAGAGTTGTAACTTTTCTACCCCTAGTAAAAAGATATTGCTTTTTACTTTTACCTGAATGTCCTAAACTATGCAAATTTAATTTTTTTTTTGTCGGCATGCAAATGTTACTCGAAAGTGTTTCGTTTCTAAATTTTCAAAAAAAAAAAAGTGTTTGGTTTGGATTCTATCTTTTGGTTTTTACCTTTTTTTTTTTCCATATGAAATATTATATTAAAAGACTTTGAGCCAGAAAGCTATATATTACATACCAGAAAGTGAGGCACTAAAATTAATAAGCCCTTCACTTATGGCATAAAAATAGGCTCTATTTATAAACATGAACTTCCCAGCAAACCAACAAGGGAACACAAACCAACAAGGGAACAAAGAGATTACAAACGAAACAACCTTAACCCTCTATATCTAAGGCCTCCTCAAGAAACAAATCATGTAACCACACCGGGTAACCCACAAGAAACATACGAATGGATTCTCCTATCCCTTGTTACACTTTGTGCTATCTTGTTTGCCCCTCTATTTGATCCAGATCGAGCCAACTCGACTCTCCATTCTTTCATTCCAGCCATAATTTGCATAAAAGCCTGAACATGATAAACAAAATTTGGCCATGCTTTTGGTCTTAACACCGCACCCATCACCTCCGCAAATTGAGATGAGAATATCACCTTGTTCTGTCTATGACTAATCAGACTGTTTGCACTCAACAACAAAATATGAAGCTTGAACTCGTCTTCGGTTAAAAAAGGACCAAAGGCTCGTCTACTATGCAATAAAACCTAACCCTCTTTCATCTCTGAGAACCCAAGATCCTCCTCCACACATATCTTTCTGGTTCCAAGAATAACCAACATTGCATTTGTTCCATCCCTCTGGAGGTCTCTTCCATTGACTTGAAAACGTCCCATAAGAGGAATTGGTCACTCTTTGATCTTCAAGCTGGACTTCTTGGCACATAAACCACTCCTCTGAATCAGCCTGCACTTTTTGAACTGTAACTAAAGAATCGTAGGCCTTCCCCTCTATAAAAAACATTCCTATTTTTTCAAATCATTCAAAGAGCCCAAGTGATGGATCTGATGATGCCAATAGGAATACT
Source organism: Draba incana (assembly GCA_963576765.1). NCBI lineage: Eukaryota > Viridiplantae > Streptophyta > Magnoliopsida > Brassicales > Brassicaceae > Draba > Draba incana. The sequence goes on along the minus strand of OY755212.1, from coordinate 15,882,683 downwards.
CCTAACATCTTTCAAAGCTAACAAATAGAAGAAATTGGAATATATGGACAGAGAATGGAAACCTTCTTGAGGACAAGGCACATTGGACAATGCCCAAATCTGTCTAGCTACCGAGCAAACAAAAAGCACATGATTGGGATCTTCACATTCCAAACCGCATGTCTGGCATCTTTTATCAAGACGAATCCCTCTCTTTGATACTAGGTCTACCACCGGAATAGCATTACTAATAGCCCTTTATAGAAAATTTCTAATTTTCAATGGGGGCTTTTAACTCCCATATCATATCAATAAGGCCATTAATAGATGGGGATACCGATGCCACATTAATCAAATCTTTATTCTTTTCTTGGTTAGCCATCCAATAACCACTTTTCACCACATAATCACCACTCCTAGTATGCTTCTAAACCCAATAATCCTTTTACGAGACCACTGGTTTAGATCTAGTTATATTATTAATATCACTTTGAAAGAAAATATCCTCTAAACCTCTTTTCTTCACTGGCCATTATTTTGATCAATAAAATCACTAACCATTAAATCAGTGTAAGTGATACTATTCTTCATTAGAGGAATACACATTCTACCATCATTCAAAAAAGGGTCACACCAAACTCTAATGGATTTCCCATCGCCAATCATTTTCGAAATTCCTTTCTCCAATAACTCTCTGCCCCACAAAACACTTTTCCAAGCAAAAGATGGCCTAGGACCAAACATAGACTGCAAGAAATCCTCATTCTCATAATAACGGCTCTTGAGAAACTTAGTACACAAACTATTTGGGAAATGCATAATTCTCCAAGCTTGTTTCGCTAACAAAACTTGGTTAAAACATTCTATGTCCCAAAACCCCAATCCTCCATTCGCCTTTGCCAAGAACATTTTCTACCAGCTTATCCAATGAATCTATCTCTTTTCCTCAACAAAATTCTACCAACCCTAGCACAATGCCCAAATCTGTCTAGCTACCGAGCAAACAAAAAGCACATGGTTGGGATCTTCACATTCCAAACCGCATGCCTGGCTTCTTTTATCAAGACTAATCCCTCTCTTTGATACCAGGTCTACCACCGCATGTCTGGCATCTTTTATCCAATGAATCTATCTCTTTTCCTCAACAAAATTCTACCAACCGTAGCACAATGCCCAAATCTGTCTAGCTACCGAGCAAACAAAAAGCACATGGTTAGGATCTTCACATTCCAAACCGCATGCCTGGCATCTTTTATCAAGACGAATCCCTCTCTTTGATACCATGTCTACCATCGGAATAGCATTACTAATAGCCCTTCATAGAAAATTTCTAATTTTCAATGGGACTTTTAACTCCCATATCATATCAATAAGGCCATTAATAGATAGGGATACCGATGCCACATTAATTAAATCTTTATTCTTTTTTTGGTTAGCCATCCAATAACCACTTTTCACCACATAATCACCACTCCTAGTATGCTTCCAAACCCAATAATCCTTTTACGAGACCACTGGTTTAGGCCTAGTTATATTATCAATATCACTTTGAAAGAAAATATCCTCTAAACCTCTTTTCTCCACTGGCCATTATTTTGATCAATAAAATCACTAACCATTAAATCAATGTTAGTGATACTATTCTTCATTAAAGGAATACACATTCTACCATCATTCAAAAAAGGGTCACACCAAACTCTAATGGATTTCCCATCGCCAATCATTTTCGAAGTTCCTTTCTCCAATAACTCTCTGCCCCACAAAACACTTTTCCAAGCAGAAGATGGCCTAGGACCAAACATACTGCAAGAAATCCTCATCCTCATAATAACGGTTCTTGAGAAACTTGGCACACAAACTATTTGGGAAATGCATAATTGTCCAAGCTTGTTTCGCTAACAAAACTTGGTTAAAACATTCTATGTCCCAAAACCCCAATCTCCCATTCTCCTTTGCCAAGCACATTTTCTACCAGCTTATCCAATGAATCTATCTCTTTTCCTCAACAAAATTCTACCAACCCTAGCACAATGCCCAAATCTGTCTAGCTATCGAGCAAACAAAAAGCACATGGTTGGGATCTTCACATTCCAAACCGCATGCCTGGCATCTTTTATCAAGACGAATCCCTCTCTTTGATACTAGGTCTACCACCGGAATAGCATTACTAATAGCCCTTTATAGAAAATTTCGAATTTTCAATGGGGCTTTTAACTCTCATATCATATCAATAAGGCCATTAATAGATGGGGATAACGATACCACATTAATAAAATCTTTATTCTTTTCTTGGTTAACCATCCAATAACCACTTTTCACCACATAATCACCACTTCTAGTATGCTTCTAAACCCAATAATCCTTTTACGAGACCACTGGTTTAGACCTAGTTATATTATCCATATCACTTTGAAAGAAAATATCCTCTTAACCTCTTTTCTCCACTGGCCATTATTTTGATCAATAAAATCACTAACTATTAAATCAATGTTAGTGATACTATTCTTCATTAAAGGAATACACATTCTACCATCATTCAAAAAAGGGTCACACCAAACTCTAATGGATTTCCCATCGCCAATCATTTTCGAAATTTCTTTCTCCAATAACTCTCTGCCCCACAAAACACTTTTCCAAGCAAAAGATGGCCTAGGACCAAACATAGACTGCAAGAAATCCTCATTCTCATAATAACGGCTCTTGAGAAACTTGGCACACAAACTATTTGGGAAATGCATAATTCTCCAAGCTTGTTTCGCTAACAAAACCTTGTTAAAACATTCTATGTCCCAAAACCCCAAACCCCCCATTCTCCTTTGCCAATCACATTTTCTACCAGCTTATCCAATGAATCTATCTCTTTTCGTCAACACAATTCTACCAACCCCTAAGGCACAAAATTAGGCTCTATTTATAAACATGAACTTTCCATCAAACTAACAAGGGAACAAAGAGACTACAAATGAAACAACCTTAACCCTCTATATCTAAGGCTGAACATGATAAACAAAGTTGGTCATGCTTTTGGTCTTAACACCGCACCCATCAACTCCGCAAATTGAGATGAGAATATCACCTTGTTCTGTCTATGACTAATCAGACTGTTTGCACTCCACAACAAAATATGAAGCTTAAACTCGTTTTCGGTTAAAAAAGGACCAAAGGCTCGTCTACTATGCAATAAAACCTAACCCTCTTTCATCTCTGAGAACCCAAGATCCTCCTCCACACATATCTTTTTGGTTCCAAGAATAACCAACATTGCATTTGTTCTATCCCTCTGGAGGTCTCTTCCATTGAGTTGAAAACGTCCCATAAGAGGAATTGGTCACTCTTTGATCTTCAAGCTGGACTTCTTGGCACATAAACCACTCCTCTGAATCAGCCCACACTTTTTTGAACTGTAACTAAAGAATCGTAGGCCTTCCCCTCTATGAAAAACATTCCTATTTTTCAAATCATCCAAAGAACCCAAGGGATGGATCTGATGATGCCAATAGGAATACTCCTAACATCTTTCAAAGCTAACAAATAGGAAAAATTGGAATATATGGACAGAGAATGGAAACCTTCTTGAGGACAAGGCACATTGGACAATGCCCAAATCTGTCTAGCTACCGAGCAAACAAAAAGCACATGATTGGGATCTTCACATTCCAAACCGTATGCCTGACATCTTTTATCAAGACGAATCCCTCTCTTTGATACTAGGTCTACCACCTGAATAGCATTACTAATAGCCCTCCATAGAAAATTTCCTTTCCTGTTCAGCTTTATTCAAAAGATGTGTGAGACCGTTTGTGCATAGATAGAATAAGAAAGGAGAAAGAGGGTCTCCCTAGCTTAATCCTCTTTGTGGCACAATCATTCCATAAGGCTCATCGTTGATTAAAACTGAGTATGTAACAGAGGTAACCGAAAACATCACCCATTTAATTCATTTCCTATGGAATCCCATCGCTTCCAACAAGGAACTTAAAATAAGACCATTTAACTCTATCATATGCCTTGGACATATCATATTTTATAGCTATGTACTCCTTTTTTATCCTTGGGTGAGTTCTCAAACTATATTCATGGGCAATCTGATATGCTCAAATTTACCCTAAGCTACTCTCTCAAATTAAGAGATCGTAATAGTACATAGGGATCGAAATCCACAGAGAATCAAGGAACACAATAGATTATTAAGTTCGAATTAAGCAAGCAGAATGATGATATTAAAATAAAACAAGTAAACAAAACAACCAGATGATCGATTGTAAAATAATTAAAATAAAAGGTAGGCGCATGGAAATCTCAGGTGAATCCAAATTGCAGATATGAATAGATAGTTAGGAATTATAAAGCACAGTTCTTAAACTTGAAACACTAATACACAATCAATCAGTTGTCGCTGCAACGATGATCTATGTCTAAATCCTAGAAAGCCAACTGTCGTTGCGAATTCAAATTAATTTAAACAAGCATTAAAGATCAGGCTCAATTGTTCACAAAACCCTAAATAAAATTTCTTTGCGAGAAGAAACTTTGCTCATCAAAGACTAGTTCAAGCAATTAATAACACTGTCGTGTCTATCAATTAACCTAAGATCAAATTCTAGGTAGCTAAGCTAGAATAAGTAATAAACACAAGTCAAGATAAATAACTTCTAATGATTTTATCCAAACAATTAAATTGAATCTAGCAATTCATCAAACACCCTTGAATAACCTTAAACTTAACAAGAAAACTACTCAGACATAATCAAAGAAGCAAACATCATATATATTAAAGATATCTCTTAAGATTCAATAAAAGTAAAGCGTAAGCCTAAATAATTGCTGCGAATACATATATATATAAGGTTCTTAAACCATCATAACACATAATTGTAAACATCTGGAACTTCTCGGCAAAAATAGAAATCTTCGAATTTGGAAATCTTGCTCGTGACAAACGGGTGTCGATCGACACCAGAGGTGTTTTTTTATTCTGACTTTGAAACTTTGACTCTTCATTCCGCAATGCTCCAAAATATCTAGTAAACATCAATTATGCTCCAAACGTCTAAGTACCTGTAAAGACTCTAAAACACAAGCAAAACACCGAATAGACTCTATAAAAGAGACGTATATCATGGTCAAAAAACGGGTAAAAACCATGATATATCACAATCATAATGTTATCGGATATTAATCTTTCTGCCACAAAAACTGACTGAGTAGGCACCACTAGTTCTGAAAGATAAGGTTGAAGACGCCTTACCATCACCTTAGATATTGTTTTGTACAAGACTAAACATACCCTGATAGGCCGCAAATCACCCATCTTGAATGCATTAGGCTTCTTAGGAATAAAGCAAAGATGAGAATAATTCCATTATGTTGGAAAATACCCCACAACAAAGAATTTTTAAACTTCCCTTGTAACTTGTTCCCCAATAACCTCCCAATACTGCTGGAAAAAGACCCGTCATAGCATCTGGACCGGGTGCATTCGACGCATTTATTGAGAAAACAACATCTCTAATCTCTTCCTTTGAAACTTATCTAATATGTTGCTTATTCATAGACTCGGAAACCTTAGCCTGAAATCCCTGAAAGATCTCTTGAAAGTTCACTAGAACCGATGAAGAAAATAGGTTATTAAAATAATCAGAAGCCACCTTGGCCTTTGACGCCTCAGCTTTATGCATATTACCATTGATATAAGTCTTTTATCTAGAGCCTCTTGGTGTTTTAGACTATGATATAAGTCCTAACTATCATGGTTTTTACCTGTTTTAGGCAATGATATAAGTCATTATTAGGTACAAGGACGTTTGGAGATAATTGGTGTTTACTAGAGCTTTATGGAGCATTGCGGATTGAGCAGACAAAGTCGCGAGTTCGGATTGAAGAAATACAGAACATGTCGAGCGACAGAGACTAGCTGTCAATTGACACAAAGAGTTTATAGGTGTTGATCGATACACCATCAGTGTCGATCGACACGACCTTCAGACGGACTAGATTACCAGATTTGGAAGATTTTCGTTTTCGCACCAGACTAGCCCAAATGTTTGCAATTAAGCCTATGTCGGTTTTGTACTCTATAAATACTTATTTTAAGCTATTTTTTATGCCGTGCTTTATTTTCTATTAGATATTTTATACTAAGGAATTATTATTCATATCTATGTTTGAGTAATTCCCTAGTTAGGTTTTAGGGATTTTTCAAAGGATAATGAAGAGTTGTTGAATTTATTTACTTTTGGGATTTTGCTTTGAATTGCTTTGAATTATGATTTCGGTCTGAATTAGATATTCTAGGTTGTTTAGTAGATGCGACAACATTATTGAATTACCTGAACTGAATCATAGGGGAGCAAAGATTCGATTCGCAACGACAGTTGGCTTTAGATCTTTGTGAACAATCAAACCTGATTTTATTGCTTGTTTACATTAATCTGATTTCGCAACGACAGTTGGTCTTCAGGGTTTAAACATAGATAGTATTTGCAACGATAGTTGATTTACTTTACAACAGTGTTTTGAGTTCTAGATTTGCACTTCATCAACCCCATTAGTAAATTTATTTTTCAATTTGGATTTATTCCTGCGAATTCCCTAAGGCTTAGCGTTTGTCTCCCATTGAATTTGAATCATCTATTTGCATATTACCATTCTAATCTTTGAGTTTTTCCAAGCTCTTTTTAACTCTATTTGCCTTTACTGAAGCATGAAAGAACTTGGTATTACCATCCGCAAATTTAACCCATCTTCTTCTACTCTTTTGGGTCCAATAAGTCTCTTCTTCATTGTAAGCTCTAGCCAAATCTTTCTTAACTCTATTCTACACCTTAAAGCATGGATGATTAGAAGATTTTTCCCTTTCCAGCTCCTCCTGAAGAAAATTAATCTTGGATTTGGAATTCGTATTATTTCCTTTCTTCCAAGCACTCAAAGCTTTTCTACATCTTCTAATCATATCGAAACTAAATTCCTATCCCCTTGGCCACATCATACCACACTTTTTCTATACATTCTTTTACTCTATGCTTGTGGAGAAACCTTATATCAAACCTGAACTGACCCCTATAAACGTCTTGAGAGGATAAAATCTTAACCAAAACTGGTGACACGATCCCAGAGAGGATGTCAGCCCAATGAGTCACTTCGAATGGTTGATTCGGATCTGATCACAAGGGATCCTTTGATGATGCAGCGGATAGAATATGAATGGTTGAATGTGGGGATGTGAATGATTGAAAACAAACAGAATGGATGCATCAGAGGATTGATAAAGAATTTGATGTGGATTGAAGTGTACTTCCAGGAGAGATGAAAATCTCTTAGACTACAAGGCTCGATCTTAACTTAGATATAATGCACTAAGAAAAGAACAAGTTGTATGTATATTACACACCATACTGATCAAACAAGTTGAAAATGTTTAAGAATAAAATGTTTGATAAGTTTGAGAAATGAGAATACAAGAGAATATAAAGAGTAGAGAAAAAGAGGAAGAGACAAGTCTTGGAACAAGCTCCAAAAACTGCCTAGAAAATGAAAACATAATTAAAGACATAATTTGACAAGATAAAACTAAAACAACCTTCAAACTTCTGATTTTCGTCACTTTATTTGGGCTGGAAATTAGGCACTAGATTAGAGCTTCTTTTGGACTTGAAATAGGCATAAAATGGGCTGGACTTGATGGCTAACACCTTGGATAATTTTTTGAAGATTCTGGCCCGGTTTGGATCATCAAATGGGTGATTTGGATGTGAATCATTTGCCTCATTAAAACCTTTCTTTGGAAAACCCATTGGGATAAAACCAAAGATAAGGGAAAAAGAGTACAAATGAGACACATGCCCATTTGTTGTTAAAGTATCAAAACCAATGAGGTTAAGATAACTTCTTTTCCATGATTTCCCTCAAGTACATGCTGCTCCTTATCTCTATTTTGCTCAGCTACAAGCTGCTCCTCGAGTTCAAGTTCTTCTTCACGTTTCAAGTCTTTTGTGCTTGGCATTATCATATCAATTGGCCTATGGCCGGACCCCCTCTTATCCAAAAGGCTAGGTTTGAAACCGGGAATGTCTTATACCACTCTTTGTTACCAAAACCTCTGTCCAATTTACATCGGATGTATTGCTTACTAGTTCGCATTTCCCCCCAAGTAAAATCATTCCCATGACAAGGGAATTCCTCCATTTGACATGCTTTCATCATATTTCCAAAATGAAAAGAAAATTCATTTCTACAAGGGGCCCCCGACTTCTCCCCATTATGAAGCAAATCATTAAAGTTTCCCAACAAACACCAACTTTCTCTCCTATTAATACCAATCCTTGTGATTCTTTCCCATAGTCTTTGTCTGTACTTCATCAGAGGCTCACCATAAACATAAGAGACAATAAAGGATAAACCAAAAAAGAAAATGTGACCATCCAAAAGGTTTTTACTGAAATACTTAATATTTACATCAACATAATTCTTCCACATCAAAGCTAAACCACCACTGTATCCAACCGGATCAACAGTAAACACTCTATCGTAACCTAGCCAAAATATTTTTCTTATGTTTTGCACTTTACTGAAGCATGAAAGAACTTGGTAAATCCACCAAAATATTTTTCTTATGTTTAATCTCCATTAGAAACATTACCTCATGGTATGTTTTTGACGCATTTCCCGGAAGCGTTGAATTGTCAAGTCTTAAACACGGCCCAATCCCTGACAATTCTAGCTCAACATCGACATTAGATGGGGGATGATCCCTCACGCGGGACTGCCTCTTTTTTGCTACAAATACCTGGATTAATTAAATCTTGGTCTTTCCCATTTGCTTTTCTTTTTACCCTAGAGCCAACAGAGGCCCCCTGCTTCAGTACTACTGATTGACCCACCATATCTGCACTCAGACCTCTAGGTTTCCTATTGCTCTTATATGGTCATTTTCGCGGTTTCCTTTTCTTAGTTAAGGCCCCAAAAGAACTTGCCTCTGGGAAGCTAGCTCCATTTACCGTCGAACCAACCTGAAAGGGAAAGGGAGCAGAAGACAAAGGAGCAATATCGCTGGAAACTTGTTTAGGAGCAGGATTCCATAACATGGCATCACCTGCCTGTTACGCTTAATTCGGAGACTAGAGACGACACAATCCTAGAATCTTCGCTCAACCTTGACCTTGGAGATGTGGAATCGTAATCAAAGATAAGCCCTTTACCCCTATCCAGAAAAGGAGATATAATAGGAGATGGCTCCAACATGAGAGAGGTTTTTCTAGCCAATGGATCCCTCTCAACCTCTGCAACTGATTTTTGAACCCTTGATTCCTTAACTATTATGTCCTCTCCATTAGGGACCATCAAGTACTGCCTAATCTGATGCAAAACTTCTTCTTCAATACGCGGTCTTCCCGTGTGAGGATCTAGACCCACTTGGTTCTCTGATAAAACACCAAATAATGGGTCTCCTTCCTTTATTACCGAATTAACGAAACCTGACCCATTTTCATTTGGGATGCATCTCGGAGATGGACCTTGACTAATAAAGAGAGGGCACTTATCTTTCTCATGCGTCAACCTTTGACAATGGTAACATCTTTTCTGTACCCTTTCGTTATCATATAGGATAGTGGCAGATCCTCCCTTAGGCAGATTCACAAATTATGTTCTTCTTAGCTTATTGGGCAGATTGAAACTGATCAACACACGCACAAACTTCCTAGCTTGCATCTTCGTCGCATCAAAAGGGACTTCTATAACTCTCGCAACAATTTCTCCCAAAGCGGTAATTGCTTCAACCGTATTATGATTAACCAGAATATGACTGATTCTTACCCAAATAGGAATAAACTAAAGGAAATCCAGTCCCGGATCCTCAACCCACCTCTCGATGGCTAAAGCCCACTCATTGTATGTGTGGAGACCTTTCTCCAAGATCTCCACTAAGTCGTGCTCTGAGTTGAAAATGAACTGGAATCTCTCTTTTGGCAGAGCAATTCCTCTGACCCTTCCCACTTGCAAGGCAAATCCAAAATCAAATTTGAAACCTTGTTTCTCTAGATTCAGAACTCGACCGATGATGCTAAGATCATTATCTACACAGAGCTGAATTGAGGAAGGCCATGCATATCGAATGGAATATCTTCATCATCTGACCTGATCTTTAATTTGAGCATCTCCATATCCATCTCTGACGACATCGCACCTCACTGAAACCAAACAAAACCAATCGAATCACCGATTATCCACTTAGATCCACTGAAAACTACTATATGATCTCCTTCGTGTATACCTTTGGCGATGAACACAAAAAGTAAACCCTAGATCTATTCTTAGAGCACCCAGAAAGAACTAAAAAAAAGCTTAACCGGATACTTTGTTTCACAGATTTTGTGTTTTTAGGATAAGATCACCTTTTCAAATCAGATAAGAGTCTCTCTCGAAAAAAGAGTTTTCTAAGCCAAAAAAGGGGAGCTTTTTTTAAACTTTCTCTTTCTAATCTCTCAATGAAAAGTTAAATATGCGGTTTTACCTTTTTTTTTTAATTTTTTTTTTAACACTTCGTTTTCATTATTATTCTATTACAAATTATTGAAACTCTTTCATCGAAGATTCTATGATGGACAAATCTTCCGTCTTAATGTACGCCAAACGATTTTACATTGGCCCACGTTAAAGATAACATGCAAGGTTTTTTTTTGTCAGCAAACGCACTTCTCTAATAGTTAAGCAAATACATTGAAGGTATCTGAAAACCAATAGGGAATTCGAAGTGCTAATAAAAGAAAAGATCCTATCTCGCGTGCGTGCATTCCTTGCTAACGAATCCGCTCTCGTATTATTCTCCCGATGTCGGTAGATGAGGTCGAACTAGGGGAAAGACTCCCAAACATTTGCTAGTTCATGCAACTCCAGTTTAAAACCGGGCCTCTCCTGTGGTGGATCCACCATCTTCACCAGATCCCTTGAATCTGTGACGAAGGTAGAGTAAAAACGTTGTTTTTGTAGTAAAGACTTCATGGCCCACAGCAGGCCATGGAACTCCGTATGGAGAGGCTCACCAGGTCTGTCGTCTCGTCTTGTAGCTGCATAATCCAACCCACACCACTCGTCCTGTCTTCTTTCTTCCATGATCCATCGACAAAGCATTGGAAGGTGATTGAACACATGGTCGGTGTGGTAGTGGTTTGTAAAGGTGCCCTTTGTTTCGCGTTGTTTGCCTCGGTCCATTCCCGTGCTTCTTTAAATGCCATTGCTAGTATTGTTGATGCTTCGCGTTGCACCGTATTGAAAACCTTGTCGTTTCGCGCTTTCCATATATACCATATGATCCAAAGGAAAGCCTGTGAAACCTTGTTTGTGGCTCTAGACTAAGGGATACGCTAGAATAGGAAGTCTAAATTTGATCTAATGCTCTCTGACGGAAAGGTGTGGGTGTCCGTCGAGAGGCCAGATAGTGACCAAACCTCCTGTGCAGCGGGGCACGTAAAGAAAGCATGGTTAATTGACTCTACCGGGTCAGTACATTTAGGGCAGGTAGCGAGCTCCTTTATGTGTCTAAACTTAAGCCTCTCGTTTACCGCCAACGCTCCCACTAGGCATTTCCAGATAAAGTAACGTCATTTATTTAGGGCAGGTAATTTCCATACATGGGCCTTAAGCGGGTTATCAGACGTTAATTGGAGCGAGAACTGAGTCTCCGCATCCTTAGATATCCTGGCAAGCTCGTAACCCGACTTAACCGAGTAGAGCCTAGATTTGGTATAATGCCAACATAAGTTATCCTCCGACACCTTTGGTGGTAGCCTCAAGCTTAGGATTCTTGGGACATCCTCGGGGTGCACATTGGCCCGTAATGCCTGGGTATTTCACTTTCGACTCTGTGGTGAAGAAAATCTAATACTCGAAGCAGAGGATTAACCATGCCGCCTCGACTGCCTGTCGGACGTGGGTTTGTATCTGGTATCCAGTTGTCTCCCCAGACCGATGTACCGTACCCATTGCCTATAAGTTTGTGGGTTCCCTGATTCACCAGATTCTTCGAAGACCATATACTTCGCCACCCGTAGGACGGCCGATAAGGTTTTGGTGCGTAAAAAGGGTGCATATTTCAAAAATACCACCCCTTGAGGACCCTGGCTGCCAGGGAGTTTGGGAATTGGTGTAGTCTCCACATCTGTTTCTCCAAGAGGGCCTGATTAAAGTCTTCGAAAGACTTAAATCTGATACCACCCTGATTCTTGGGTAGACAGAGTTTCTTCCATGCCACCTAGTGAAGGCCCCTTGACTGGGGCTTAGATCGCCACCAAAATTGGGAGACTACACTGGCCAATTTCCCGCAGAGGCCTTTAGGCAGGAGAAAACTCAACATCACATATGTTGGAATAGCTTGGGCCACTGACTTAATCAAAACTTATTTTCTGCCTTTGATAGAAATTTCGCGAACCATCCATTGACCCGACTGTTAAGCTGATCGTGGACATAGGCAAAAATTTGTGTTTTGGATCCCTGTAGCTGTTTTGGGATACCTAAGTATTTTCCGGAGCCTCCTTCGTTTACTATTCCTAAACGTTGTTGAATGGCAAAGCAAGAATCTATGGGGACATCTTTACCAAAGGTAATAGCTGACTTGTCAAAGTTTATGCGTTGTCCCGACGCATTCCCATATTGTGAAAGGATTTGTAGAATCTTATCACTTTGTTCAACGTTAGCTTTACAAAACAAAGGCTATCATTTGCAAACAAGAGGTGGGACACTGGTAGGCTAGCTAGGCCATTTTGAGGCCTATTAGTATCCCTGCCGTTTCTGCTACCTTTAGATTGGATATTAAGACTTCCGTACAGAGTATAAATAAGTACGGTGATAGGGGATCTCCATGCCGTAGACCCCTTGAAAGGGTAATTGAACCTCGAGGATCTCCATTAAGTAGTAAGTGGTAGGTAACCGAGTTCACACACGGCATAATCCAGGATATCTTTTTTTTTTAGAAACCCATCTTCCGTAGGAGGCATTCTAAGAAACCCCACTCTATGCGATAATAGGCTTTACTCATGTCTGTCTTAACCGCCATAAATTCCTTACGACATTTCGCTTTGGTGACCAGAGCATGGAAAACCTCTTGAGCGACCAGAAAATTATCAGAGATCACCCTCCCTGATATAAATGCTGACTGGGTCCCTGAAACCAGTTGTGGTAGAAGCTTTTTAAGTCGTTGGCATAAGACTTTCGAGATAATCTTATAGCTAACATTACAGAGACTAATAGGCCTGAAGTCCTTCATTTCTCATGGTTTTCAGTTTTGGGTATAAGACAGATATTGACCTTATTCATACTAGGTTCGATATTCCCAGATGCCATAAACTCTTAAACCATCTTGACTACTTGTGGTCCCAAGATATGCCAAAAGTTTTGATAAAAAAGAGTAGTCATCCCATCGGGGCTCGGGGCTTTTTCGGGATAGATTGAGAAAACTGCTGATTTAACTTCTACCGCTGAGATTGGGCGTGTAAGATTGTCGTTCATCTCCTGTGTAACCATACATGGGCTATTCCTCAAGGATGTTTCTAAGTCCGAAATGCCCGTTGTGGCAAACATCTCTTCCAAATAGACACTCGCTATCTGCTCAATCTCTGCTTCTTGTTCGGTCCATATCCCACTGGAGTTTAAGATGCCGATAATCTGATTTCTCGCCCTTCTCTGCTTTATGGAAGCATGGAAGAATTGAGTATTATGATCTCCTGTGACCAACCACAAAACTCTACTTTTCTGTTGCCAAAAAATTTCCTTGTCTGTCAAAGCGATTCGTAGTTTCTCTTGTGCTTACGTCACCTCTTCCAAGGTTGTCGAATCATCACTTTGGAGTCTATCCAAATCCATCTTCAGGCTCTCAATAACCTCTCCTATGTTTTGTTGGTCAGTCTTTCTCCACCTGGAGATAAGTTTCTTGCATAACGAAATACGGTCACTGATATCCAAACTAGAGCCAGAGTCCTCCGGCGCCCAACCTTTTTTGATAATGTCCTCAAAATTAGGTTTTGATAACCAACGTTTGTCAAACCTGAACTTCTTTGTTCCCTGGAAACCTCTAGATGTAATCCGAGTTAATACTGGCCGATGGTCTGACCCCATAAATCTTAGGTACTCTGCTCTGGTATGGGAAAATTTATCATGCCAAGTTCCTTGAGTAGAAAAAATCAATAATACTGGCCGAATGACATTTTGCCCTCTCCTCCCTACCCAAGAAAGGGGGTTCCTTGAGTAGGGAAAATTAATCATACCACAGTTGCTTCACATGAGACAGAAATCTAGAAATGTATTTTCACGTCGAGTTCTGCCACCCGTTTTCTCATGGTGTCCCATTATCTCATTAAAATCTCCTGTCATTAACCAGGGGCATGTACGCGTGGAGCCAATTTGGCTAAGGGATTACCAAATTATGTTTCGACGAGATATTACTAGTTCTCCATAAACAAAAGAGATGAAAACTTTATTACCATGAATTGTAGCCAATACATCGATAATATTCTTATTGAAAGAAAAAACTTGAATTTGAAACTCGGGTAAAGCCATAAGGGCTAGACCTCCACTAAGACCACAAGGGTCAACTGTGAAAAGAAAATCATAACCAAATTTGGATTGCAACTCTTGTAAATAACTTTTCTCGCGCTTTGTTTCCATAAGAAAAATTATTCCCGGGAATAGTCTTCTACGGAACTCACGCAGCCTATGAACTATCAGGAAACCACCGACTCCCTCACAGTTCCAACTTAGGATCATTTAATTGACCGTTGGTGGTTTCTCTTCAACCACCGGTTCATGAATTTTCTTCAGAATGTTTCCCCGGATAGGGTCCGCCCCCGAAGTTGACGAAAGTAACTTTCCACAAAGAGACTTGTCTTCTCTAAGTGAATTAGCTACGGCAAAAACGGCTTGTTTGTGAATCTTAGCCCTTCGAAATGGACTTTGCCGGATCTTCTTTCTTACTCCCAAAGCCTTTTTTAATCTATTGGCTTTAGGTGTATTGGGCTTTGGGTAAATTAGAGCTGGGCCCAATTGAGCTTTTGAGTTTTCCTCTTCAACCAAATCTTTTAACGGAGATATTATCTCATCCCATTGCTTCGCCTTCAGTTGTACGACCGCCGTCTTATTCGATTTGGCCATCTCCGTCTCAGTCACTCGGTTTTGTTCCCTGACTTCCTTCGCCGCCTGATTCCAAAGTTTATGCTGGGTGATGATGAGATCATCTCGTCTAGCCTCTTCCGCCATCGCTTTATACCAAGTCGCACGGTGATTTACAAGTCCCAGTTGCTTCTCTGTAGCTTCCACCAAATTACCCATCGGATCTTGTCCATCTGAGAGCACAGCCGAGCTTTGACTTACGGGATCCGTCTCTTCACTCCTCCGCTAGCGGTTCAGGACCTCTCCCGAGGATCCTCCTTCACTTTTTCATGGTTGCCGACAAAAAGGATGGAAATGGTCTACCATGGTCTGCTCTAAACAATTTTAAAACAATTTTGCTCTAAACCAAGTAACGAAAGAATAAATGATTTGTTATTAGCCGGATCTGGTACGAATTTAATTTTTGAATTAAGTCATGACTATTAAGGAAGAAAATCCTTTTTTTTCGCGTATAACGTGTCTTTCATGGTTGATTTTTTTTTCAATATAAATTAACTTCGAAACATAAATTATTGTTATAAAAAATGAAGAAGTCTCTCCAGAACCAGTTCGCCCTAGCCGCAAAGCTTCTCCCCATCCTTATTTGACTCTTTGGCGATTGGCTCTACGATCGCCGTGAGAGGCTCCTTGCCTCTTCCTTTTTGCGGTCTCTAACTAGCATTGTGGTTGTGGTTGTAGCTTTGTTGTGCGGCGGCGGTGGGTCGTGGGTTGGAGGTTTGTCGAATGTCACTTTCATACGGTAGATCTGTTTGAAGATGACGGATCTCACTGTCTAATTGAGTTTCCTCGGCGATCTCTTCTCTCAGTGATCCTTTTCTCATTTTTCTGGCAGTTTTCTATCGGCCCCATGGTCAAATTTCATCTTTTGCTCTAGATTTTTACCTTCCATTATCTTCTTTTCAGGTGGGTTCAGAGCCAGATCTGGGACCATATCAAAAGGTTACTAACATTTAATTAAAGTATATATTTTTTAAAAATACAATACATTCATGTCTTCTTATGTGAAATAAAACTATGAAAAAACTAATTAATACTTTTATCTTTTAATCATATAATCTTATAAAATATTAGATCCCACAAAAAAAAATTGCTTGCTATCTCACTACATCTTTATTTTCTTCATCAAATATTTTTAATAAATCAACATCCATATATATAGTAAAACCTCTATAAATTAATAATGTTGGAACTTTGAAAATTTATTAATTTATATAATAAATTGTTTTGGGTAATGTTATATTACATAATTTAATTCAATCTATTAGTAAAACTAAAATATATTAACTTGAAATTATGGTTAACACTTGTGGTTCTAGTAATCAAATTGATATTCATTACTTAATATCATAATAGAGTATCTAGAATAAAAAAAAATTATACACAGTTTTAGGTACAACATTCATAAGAAATCATGGTTATAAACTTTAAATATTGATGATAAAGTTAAAAACAATATACATATATTAAGATACATTTAGAACGAGTTAAGGGTAAATAATTCAATTATCGTATATATTACTTTTCACAAGTTTTGGATACATACATAGAAATCAATCCTAAATGTTTTTGATGCAATAAGTAAAGTTTGAGATAAATTCCAACAAATTTCAACTACAAATCAAAACAAAAAAAAAGCATTGTGAAGTCATGTTTTAAACACTATCATAATTATATATATGCATAATTATATATGATTTAATTTATACTTTTATTGGGACAATATTTTACATGAGAGTTTTTAAAAAAATTAGTATCATATTAAAGTTCGTTAATTTTTACATTGGGCTGACTCGAAACAAGAAAAATTTATTAATTTCTGGTAATTATTAACTTATAGAGTATTAATTTATAGAGGATATACTGTATATATTATTTAATTTGTGGGGCCCCTTTTGAAACGGGCCGATTCAAATGTTTTTTTTAAAAATATGTTAAGAAGCGGCTCTAGGTGGGTTGTTATTAGTCGTAGTGGTAGATATCCTTAGAGCAACTTTAACGGAGTATCGTATATTAAATTAATATAATAATAAATACAAGGAAAAGAAGGAGAGAGAAGAAGAAACGTATCTTAAAGAAGAAACGGAAGAAATAGTTTTACTTGTCATTTAGTTAGTGGTTGAATTTTTAAAAAGAAATTAAAATTTAATTAGAAAATTTAGATATTAATATTTTTATTTTTTGAGAAACTCTTAATAACTTTTACCGATGGAAGTGGTCTTAGATCTATGTGGTTTTAGCTCTTATTGATAGTGGGGATCGGCTCATGCTATGGCTAGAAGGCTGTGTAGTACTTGGATTGTTGACCCGCTTCACTTCTCGATATCTTTTTGGCATGAAAGGTCTCGAATCAATGTGGTAAGTTTATATGATTTATGTGGGTTGACGCAGTTTCTTATTTGTTTTGGGTACCAAATGAGTCATGTTCTCAGATGTTAATGAGGTCTTGTTTTGTTTTAAAACGAAAAAAGCCCAATTTTTTTTCTCTTAAGTATCCTATCTATTATTTGAGAAGCATTTTGGGAGCAATTTGCTTAGGTGTCATCCCCACAATTTTTCTATTCTTTATTTTTATTTATTTATTTTATTATCTTATACTCATTGCCAAACACATTTAATTCCAACTATACTCATTTTGATTACTATAACTCTAATTACCAAACACATTTGAATCTTCCTAAACTTGCCAAAATTAAAATATTTTGAAATTTTCAACTTGCCAAAATTAAAATATTTTAAAATTATAAATTTAAATCATATAATTAAATGTGAACAAAAATTTAACATATATACAAAAAAAAATTGATTAAATAAAATAAAACTATTTGTTATCTTTTGAAAATATGTGAGCATGTAAAAATATGTTTTTACATGTGTTGTTTTGTTTGACAAGTAGATGTTTTTAATTTTTCATAAATGCACATTCGTACAAGTAAAAATATAATTATTAATGAAATTTGTAGGTTTAATTATTTCACAGGTGAAACGCATTTGTATGCAAAATAGTCGCAAAATTCAAATATATAAATTAGGTCTTAGGTTATGTATAATTATTCTTCATAATATTTTTTTTTATCTAAAACTATTGATTTTATTCGATAATCATTTTATCCCGCGTATAACGCGGGTAATTTTCTAGTATACAATAAAAAACCGTAATTTATCATTTTTGGTAGTTGACAAAAGAGTATTATTGTTTGGTAAATATGTTTTATCAATAACCCCTTTTGTTTTACAGGTATTTCTAAATAATTAAAAATTAATTTAATTATTTCAGTAGTTATTTAGTAACGGAAAATATTATAGGGAATTTAGCATATATAATACTTATTGCACCAATAATTAAGGATCTAACATAATCTAAATTATAATAAGGTAAATAACATTATATCAAAATGACAATTTTAGGCTTATTCTATTTTTCAGTTACAAGATAAATAATCAACTATGTTTTGATTTGATAGGGCTATTCGCAGATAAATGTTATAAAAAAACCGGATAGCTGACTATGTATGCATAAATAGTCAACTATAATCATAGTGAATTCATCACAAAGTGAACTATATTTTAACTAAAATAGCAAACACTCGTTTACATAGACAATGTTTTACATAGTCATTTATGTTTTGATATGATAGTTGGCTATTCGCTGATAAATGTTTTAAAAAATGAATAGCTGACTATGCATGTATAAATAGTTAACTACAATCATAGTGAATTAATCACAAAGTGAACTATATTATAACTACAATAGCAAACACTCGTTTACATAGATTATGTTTTACATAGTCAACCATTTTAATCAACATACGTGAGCTGATAGAAAACTATCTATAATTAATTAGATCAATAAAGATATTTTAGTCCAAAAAAAAATTATCCGGTGTTAGTCACCTAAATTCTATTCACAACATACTACACACCTAATTTAATCCCCTCAAACTATTATACACCTAATTAACCACATGAGTGAGATGTGTCCTACCCCTTTAATAGTTAAAATTTATTCATAATTACTTAATGGCTTTAAAGCAATGTGTCTACAACTAATTTAAAATTAAATTGTCCTTTTAGTGAAATTGTTGAGTAAAACTGTTTCTTCAATTTGTATAATATATTATGTATATATAATGTGTATCTCAATATACACACACTCACTACAAGAAAACAGAGAATTAGCGACTGCAAGTTGCGACTGATTATGCAGTCGCAAAGAGTTGCGACTGAATTGCGACTGTTTAGCGACTGATTTGCGACCAAATATGATTAGTCGCTAATCGGTCGCTATATTGCTACTGATTGTATCAGTAGCAAAACAGTCGCTACTTTAGCGACCAATTTGCGACTGAGTTCGGCGGGTCGCATAAAAAACCCGACAAAATACACGTGTTTCTTGTTTTTGGTTGGTGTACCTGTTTTTTGCGACTACAAGATTCAGTCGCAAATTAGTCGCAAATTACTATTAAAACAGTCGCAAATTAGTCGCAATATTTATATATATATATATACAGCCATCACCTAAACATTCCTCTCACTACACAATCCTTCAACTCAATCGTAGAAATATTATAGGCGAACGTGACCACACAGAAACGACTCTTTTGCAACAAGAAAATGATGATTCTGTAATGCTGACTACAATTGAAGATCTCGTGATCGAGAATTTGGAGAAGTCGGAGATGCGGAAGCAGAAGACGAATTCCAATGTAATTCATCGTCTTCTGATGATGACGTTGACGAAGAACCGTACTAAATAATAAGATTACTTCATATTGTTTAATAAGTATGCTATTTAATGTGTTTGTTAAGGTATTTTTATGAGAAAATTGTTAAAAGCCGAGTGAATAATTTCGGATAAGGTTCAATATATTATTTTTTGAGACAAATGTTTTAAAATTTAACTGAAATTGAGAGTCAAAATTTGAGAGGCAAATTTTCCCGCATATAGTGAGGCAAATTTTCCCGCATATAGTGAAAAAATTGGGCCCAAAATTATTCAACCCAAATAAACATAATTTTGTCTTAGACACAGAGCACTATCTCGTTTTTTCTAAAGTCGCCGATACCCTAATTCCCAGATCTCTCCCAAATCGAAATCTCTTCATCTCTGTTGCGATGCCTGTCCGTGGAAGAGGAAGGGGAAGAGGAAGGGGTGCGACTAACACCTCTAATCGACTTTCACCGAGAACTCAACTTGATGTGGGGACCTCGAATCAAAATCGACGCACTGCTCCAGCTGTTTCAAATACGCCGAGAGCGACGAAATCCATATCGGCGCAGCATCTTCCCCCTCAGTATGAATTCACGCCGACGAACTCGCAACCCACCAACATCTCTCAACGAAGTCCGGTCCCATTCTTCCAGCCTCTGACAAATCACGGTGTTCAAAACTTTCCTCCTCCGATTACTCTTTTCCCGAACGCGAGATCCCATTCTGGAGCATCTGATTCGTCTCAACCTCGAGCCTCTGCGTCGCCTTACTCATCGTCGGTTCACCCTCGACCCTCTTTTGCGTTTCAACCTCGAGTCTCTGCATCGAATCCTCGACACTCTCCTCCTACCAGTTCGCAAGCACAAAATGAAGACGAATACGAAGAAGATGAAGATGATGAAGCTTACGAGAAGAAAACCCCAAAGACGGTGATGAAGCTCAGAATCAATTCACAGAAGCGCCAGTGGAACCAACACTCCCACCAGACGTGCTAGATGCTTTACACGAGCTGCTTACCCAGCCTGGCCGTGAGGACTACACCACTCTCCTATCTCCCCATTTAGAGCCTGGAACTACATGGTAAGCTACTAGCTTTAGTTTTCATGCTTTGTTTATGTGGATATGGTTGATATGTTTTCATGCTTTTTTTTTTATCTTTGTTTGCCTTGTTCGACCCTCTTCTGATTGTTTTTGTGTCATTAAATCTAAACTCATTAATAAACCTGTAAATCTGCTTAAGAATAAGCTGCTTGATTCTCAATTGTTTTCATTGGGTTCATCATCTTTGTGTTTCTCTGCTTGTAGGTTTGGTCAGCGCAAGTCCGGATTGACTGGGAAGATTACAAAGATTTTTACAAACAATTTTAATGAGCCATATTACAGTTGGAGTTGTGTGCCTATTCCAAAACGAGAAAAATACTTCCTCGAATTCGCAGTAAACGTCTATCACCTTTGAATCTTGTTTAACATTTATATTTACATACTTGTTTGTTTTTTGATTACTAATAGGAATCTGCCCTCTTGTTTTGTAGAAACAACACACCTGGATTCCCTTATACACCGGTGTTGTTCAAGCAAAATTCGAGAAGATCTGTCAAACACGTATGAAAGACATGGTTTCAAAGGCAGGGAGTCGACGAAAGCAACCCAATTAGATTGATGATAAACTGTGGAAGGTAATGTGTGCCCATTGGGACACAGAAGAATCCAAAGGGAAGAGTGCAACCACTAGAGCAGCTCGACTGTCTGAGCGTAATGGTCACGGTCCTCACAAGCACGTCTCGGGTCAGAAATCTTTCTATCATGTTGAACAAGACTTGGTAAGTTACTTCAGGACACATACACTTTCAGTTTTTTAAATTCAATCTGTTTCAAGATATTTCCTCTCTTATTCACCTTCTCTTTCGTTTATCATTTCAGGAAGAGGAAATGGGAAGACCACCTACTATTATTGAAGTTTTCTTGAAGACTCATACAAAGAAAAATGGGAGTTTTGTTGACCGGAGAGCACAAGAAATTTTTGATGCTTATAAGAAGAAGAAAGCAGCTAAGTTGGCTCTACTCCAGAATGATGACTCTGCTGATGGTACTTCACCTCGATCAGAGCTATCTCTAGAGGAAGATAACGAAATCTTTTATCAGGTAAAGTGCCTCTTTAAGTTTGCGTTTTCTCATTTTATCGATTTAAAAATCTGAACATATTTTGGTTGTTTTAGTTTCTACTGAGAGGTAAGACAATTTATTATCCATATGACATTTTAAAGTAATGCATTTTTTGGAACATTAAGAAGGCTTAGGAAGATTGTTGAACCAGTGTTGTTGACTAATAGATGTGTTTTGTTGATGCAGTCTAGTATCAAAAATGACAGAGGACAACAATATGGACTGGGGAGCCTAGGTCATTACATAAACGGCAAGCAGAAGTACCCGGGAAGCTCTTCTTCTTTCAAATCAGTGCATGAACAGCTTGAGGAGGCTAACCGCAGAATCGAGGAACAAGCACGTCTGCAAGCAGAACGCGAAGCAGAACATTTGCGAGTTACATCAGCTCTACAAGCTGAGATCAAGGGCTTAGGAGTAGTGAAAAGGTTCTTGACCGTGAAAAACCCGGAATTTCTCGCTTTTGCTGCTGCTGAATCCGAGGAAACTTGATCTCCAGGTGCTTGAACATATGTCCCTTCTCTTCCCCTCTATCTTTGAACTTGAAATCTTTCTTCCCCTCTACTTTCACCTTATGTATGTTTTGTACATGTGTAACTCCTTGGATCATGGAGTATAAACTAATGTATGTTTTGTGAACTTGGAATTGTGTTTAATTATGTAATGATGTGTTTGTGGAAGTTTGAAAAGCATATTTTAGATACAAATTGCATGGTAACAATCAAATTAACAATTCAATCAACAATCTAATTCTGAAAAATTAGGCAAAAAATTGGTAATTAAATTTATTTCGTAGCTAATCAGTCGTAATTTCGTAGCAAATAAATACCAAAAACAGTCGCAAATCTGAAGCAATTCAGTCGCAAATATTTGCGACTCTTTAGCGATTGGATTTAGCAGTCGCAGAATAGTAGCTAATTAGTCGCTAATCAGTGACTACTATTAGCGACTAAATAGCGACTGTTTTGCGACTGATTATTTTAGCGACTCGGTCTTTAGCGACTGTTTATGCAGTCGCAAATTTCATGTTTTCTTGTAGTGACTAATCATCTTGCAAAACCACTTTGCGTATATATCTCAGTAATCATAGAATTGAGATAATGATACCATAACAAGATGTTTATGTGTGTTTAATCAAAGTAGTTAAAAAGGAGACCATTACCTTATAATATTCTAGCAGCTTATTCAGGGACAAGTCTATTCGTAGACTTCACCAAACCAATAAGATCATTAATCCATCCTTCTTCAGCAATTGCCTTTACAGCTTTAGCGTTTCCCGACAAGTTTAAAATAACCTTTGCAGCTTCTCTTTGAAGAGGTTCACACAAAGATTTAGCGAGTCCTAGAAGAATTTGGATTCCTCCACCTCGTATGACTGCTTAGGCTCTTACAGAGTCAATACTAGCAACCTCATCATCGATAACAAAATAAGCCGCAAGCCCTAAAGTTGCCTTCTCTTGTACATCTTCTGGTGAGCTTTGCAATAAACTGAGAAGCAAACTAGTTACCTCACCGAGCCAGGATTCCTATAATCCTTGAGTACATTTTCCCACACTTCGTTGAAGTGTATGAAAAATTCTCCACTCAATCTAGTAGAAAGGTCTTTAGTTTATTTACCAATACTTTTGATGAGTTAGCTTCTATATTCGATGATGACTCAAAGAAACCAAATGATGTTTTTACTTATTGGAGGGGTTTGATAAGGAAGGATAAAAAATCCTTTTGTGGAATATAGAAGCTAGCTCATCAAAAAATCATCATGGTAAATTTTATGTGGGCAAAAAATACAATCGCTAATAATCGCTAATAAGTCAACTTTTTAAAAGTTTAGAAAGAAAATAAGTCTGGTAATTGGGTATTATATATAATGAGCTCTTGTTTCGTTATCGCTTTTCTCGTCTATCTTCATTTTCATTCTCCAATTTCTCAAATTTCTTTTTCTTTCTCTGTGCGTAAAGTTCATCTCTTTTTTTTTCGAAAGGTGATTACTTAACGGTGTTTTTGCTTTGCAATTTGTGTTTAAACAGTTTTTCTCTGGCTCTCATCGGAATATTGTCTATATATATATATATATACATTTGAACAAGATATGAGTCGTAGGTTGGGCACATAGTGTTTGATATAGGAATGAATACGGTTGGTGATGGTGAGATTAATGGTGATGATGATGATAACCTGGATTGGACTGGTTTCCCTTACGATAATGTTCTTGAACTGTTTACGTGATTGAATATTCACAAACAAGCTTGCATAGCATCGACTTGTAGTAAATGGAGAAGCCTAGATGCTTCTTCTTTTATATGGAGTTCTTTAAACACCCACCTTTACAAGTTTGATCCTTCAATACTAATTTCTCTTGCAACTAAATGTACTAATCTCGAGAAGTTTAGGTTTCATAGAGTTGAATCTACTGAAGCCATGATTCTTTTATAAGCAACGAATCTCCATGAAATACGCGGGAAATTTGTTGGGAAAATAACTAATGCATCTTAAAAACCGATGAAATATGCGGGGAATTTGTTGTTTGCCCAACAAATTCCACTTATTTCACGGATATTCGTTGCTTCTCCATTTACTACAAGTCGATGCTATGCAAGCTAGTTCGTGATTATTCAATCGCGTAAATATATCAAAAACATTATCATAAGGCAAACCAGTCCTATCTAAATTATCATCACCATCACCACTAATCAAACCATCACTAACCCTATTCATTCATATATCAAACACTCGCTCCCTCATCCTTCGACTCATATCTTGATTAGATGTATATATATATAAACAATATACCGCCAGAGCAAAACGAAAAGAAACTCATTAAAAACTAACTGCAAAACAAAAACACTGTAAAGTAATCACCTTTCTAAGAAAAGATAAATTTATGGACAGAGAAAGAAGAAGAAATTTAAGGAATTGGAGAATGAAAATGAAGACAGACGAGAAGAGAGATGATGAAACAAAAAATCATTATGTATACTATCCAATTATCAGACTTATTTTCTTTCCAAACTATATTCTTTTGTCCACATAAAATTTACCATTTTGTTTTTTGATGAGCTAGCTTCTATATTCGACAAAAGGATTTTTTTTTCTTCCTTATCAAACCTCTCAAATAAGTAAAAACATCCTTAGGTTTCTTTGAGTCATCGTCGAATATAGAAGCTAGCTCATCAAAAGTATCAGTATACAGAGTAAGCAAGACCTTTCTATTGGATTGAGTGGATCATTTTTCATACACTTCAACAAAGTGCGGAAAAATATACGCGAGGATTAGGTGATTTCTGGCTCGGTGAGGGAATTAGTTCGCTTCTCAGTTGATTGCAAATCTCACAAGAGGATGTACAAGAAAGCGGCTTTAGGACTCGTGCCTTATATTGGTTTCGATGATGAGGTTCTAATATTGACCCTACAATAGCAGAATCAATTATACAAGGTAAAGGAATCCAAAGTTTTCTAGGACCTGCTAAATCATTGCGTGAACCTCTTTAAAAAAGAAGCTGCAAAGGCTCTTTCAAACTTGTCTGGAAACACTAAAGGTGTAAAGGCAATTGCTGAAGAAGGATGGATAACGTTCTTAGTAGTTTAGTGAAGTCTAGATTTTTCTACAACATTCTGAAATATATAGTTTCTAAACTATAAACATTTACACCAAAAATGTCTATAGAAGGTAATGAATATTGTGTTTAATTAATTAAACAAATTATTTAACTTTCCAATTAATTCTAAAGACATGAGAATTATTATTTTTATTTGTCGATCAAAAAGAAATAGATAATAATAGGATTTAAAGTTATTTCATAAAATAATTTTATCAATTTATATGTTGGTCGTATGTATTTTATCCTAATCAAAATATATAAATTAATAAACTAAAATTTATAATCCCGCGTTTGACACGGGTCCAAATCTAGTGAATCATGATTAGATGATTCCACTCCTTGATGCGAGGTCTCAAAAATATTTTTGTTCCTGTAATCGAGATTCATATTAAACGATAATTCTTTTATTCGAATTCAAAAGAGCTTGCGTTTTTTGGTTTTTGAAGTGGTACATTTTCCAATGGAGTCTATAAGACCATCTCCAATGTATTACACCATATTTTACACCAAAATGGTGTTGGGTTTTACTCCAATGTATTACACTATTTTCTACACCAAAAAGGAATATTTTACATTTATTCTTTTACAAATTTACATATTAACCCATCTAATTTTTATTTAGTTTGATTAATTATAAAATCATTTAAATTTAACATTAAATAAGAAAAGAAAAATATAATACATTATATAAAATAAATGTATGTATAATAGATTTTGGTTTAATCATCATAAACATATTAGATTTGGGTTCAATTGCCATCATTTATATATGTTCTCATTAAATTTGAAATTATTTATAATTTAAAGGACCAATTTATAAATAAAATTTTTTTACACCAAAATGGTGTAGGATTTGATGTTAGGTTGGAGAAGATTTTACACCAAAATGAGATTTGGTGTAAGATTGGAGATGTTCAGTGAGTAGAAAAGTCACCTTCTCATTAAACATTCCGAACCGTGCCTCTCCTTGGGAAAAGGTAATATTCTTCCTCTTTTCTTCTTTTCTTCTTTGTTCGACATATTCTCTCCCTTTTTTTTTTGCTTTCTTCTACACTTTTTTTTTGCTTGTTCTTGGTGGATTGAATTATTCTTTCACTTTTTTTTTGTAAATTGTTGTTCCATGGGGCGTTTTTGATCCGAATCTACAACAAGATCCTTCACTTTTCGGGTTTCCGACTTGTTTCTCTTAAAGCACCTCCATTGGAGGTCCTTAAGAAGAGTTCTCATCTTAAGAAACATTAAAAAAAAATGAAAATAAAGAAAATAAGCTAGAATCGTATCTTCATTCGGAGTTTTTAGACACTCTAAGAACCTGTGACATGTCAAGCCGAGATTGGTTATACCAAAACTGATTTTTTTTTCCACTTTTTTTTCGTTCAATAAATGCATATCATTCTTGTAATCGATCCAAGCCGTAATTGAATTCCCAGATTTCAAATCGATTTGAAAAAACAAAAGAGATGCTGCGAATTAGGGTTGCAGAATAGAGCAAGAAGACGAACAATAATTACCGTTTTACCCTTCAGTTAAGTTAAAATGATAAAAAAATCCAAAAATTAAGTATATGATGCTCGAATTGATCACCTGGATAGATGTAGACTTAACCACTGTGCTACATGTAAATTTCATAGTCACAAAATCGTGTAATTTAGTTAATTAATTAAGTCACACGTTCATAACATTTTTTGTGACTCCATATTTTGTATCTGATTGGACACGATTTGTGACGAAAACTATTACCTTCAACTCTGTCACAAAATTGTGACCAAATACTAACGAATTTATGACTAAACAACTTCGTCACAATTTTGTATGTAAATCGTCACAATATTGTGACAAAAAAAATTGTCATAATATTCCTTTTTTTGTTGTGTTTATTTATACTTAATGTACATGTTCACCATAAGAAAATTCTATAGGTTCTATCAATGGAGAGGAGAAAATCTACAAAATAAAAATGAGATTCTTAAGTTAAATTAAATAATAGAAAATTGATAAAAACCCTTAAGGAGTGTTTACTAATGGAGATGGTCTTGTATCTAGCTTATGTTTTGGGTTGATTTTGTGTGGTGTTCTTGAATGTTCTTCAATGTTCTTAGTGTTTTTAGTGTCCCTTTGGGTAATGATCTTAAATCCATGGGTTTTTTTTTCTCCTTTTTCATGTTTATGATTCATTTATTTGATTTTAACAACTTTTAATTTTGTTTTGGTTGACGTTGTTCATCGTTCTTGATCGTTTTTCGTTGTTCTTGAACTTTTTTCTTTTATCATTTGGAACAACAAAATCACAAAAAATTGTTTATGGTTAGGATTTCGAAGTCGTTTTTTGTTGTGTATATTTTCGTATCTTGGTATCTCGATCCATCGGGATTGCTCATGACCAAGGTTCATCCTCATTGGGCGCAAGACCTAGCCGACTCGCTCTCCGAGATGGCGTGTTCCGCCTTGGAGCTTTTCGGTCTACATCCATCTAACCATTTGAAAGGCGATGACCAAGTCTCTCTTCGCACAAACTGCGGTATACCAAATGAGGTTGAGTTAGTTCTTCCGGCGGCCGGTGAATCTCTAGAGTTAGTTAGACTTGGGTTTTGTTGTGGATTCATGGAATGTGGACTTTGTTGTCTAATTTCTGAGGTCCTCACTCACGTAACTCACGAACTGGGAGTTTGAAACAACCAACATTTTTTAATAATTAATCCGAGTTAAAGTTCCCGTAAACATTAACCCTCAATGGCTAATTCAACACATACCAATAACAGCGGAAAAACACAAAATTAAATCATCAAACACTTCCAATAAAATAATTTAATTCAAATAATCAATTCAACTCAATTCAATTCCAATAACTAGTCAAATACTTTTAGCAACCTAAACACCAGGTTCTACTAAAAAAGCAATACAAATAAATCCCTAATCATCCTCTCCATAAAGCCTTTATTCCGCGATCACATTTTTCCTTTACCTGCAACACAGGGAAAAACGAGTTGCGTAAGTATTATCACAAATTCTTAGTGAGACGATCATTTCGCAAACAGGCTAAGTACATCTCAACCAATAACCAGCAATGACCAAAAGCAATACTATTTAAAAGCATCAATTCACATTCACATAGTGGTGTTGATCGACACTGACACTAGGTGTCGATTGACACACAGTCAACCACAGTGTCGAGCGACACAACACTTCGTGTCGATCGACACGATATCAACAGAGGTGTCGATCGACACTACCACTAGGTGTCAATCGACACTACCACTAGGTGTCAATCGACACTTCGGTCATAGACACCGCAGAACGAAGCGTATCCTCTCGTAGCTCATTCACACGATTTTCCGAGACCGAACCTGCACAAAACTCACAAGAATAAACCATATAAACACGATTCTATCACCATAATTCAACAACAATCATCACAATCATCACATATCGTCACAAATCATCATGAAAACTAACTAATGGCATCGATGATCCTACAATCATGCACTCACCTTTGCCTAGAATGAAATTGGACCGAGACAGGGAGGAGACAATGATGAACACAAAAATTCAGACCCCCACAAGTCAGGAAATCTGTTGAAATGATCCACCACACGAAGAACAAGTGATTCTATCGCTCAAAACCTCACCAAACCTTCTCCTATGAACCGAATTCACTCACAAACCCAAGAATCTCTCACTTTTGCTCTCAAAAACATTTTGACTGCTCAAAAACGCGAGTGCTCGACGAACAAAAGGATTTATACTCGAGTCTAGGGCTTTTTCCCCAAACCGCAATGAATCGTGATTAAAAATCGAACCAACATCGATTCTATGACATTGGTGTCGATCGACACACCCCTTGGTGTCGATTGACACCCTTTACCAAATTCGACAATTTGATTTGCAGATGTTTCAATTCTCCCCCACTACCCTGGATTTGACCTCGAATCCCGCACAAAACTCATACCACGGACCGACAATCCTGACCCATCCCGGCCAGAACCCCTCGAGATCACCAAACTCAAACTCCAAAACCCGCAAAACCGTCTATCACAGACCGCAACATCCTGGTCCATTGGCCAACACCACTTGAGACCAACACATGGTCCCAGAGGCTCAATTCCAGTCTCGTGCATATGACCAAGTCTCCAGACATTTATTACTCTTAACTCATTTTACACCCTTCTCATTCGTAGGAACACCATCATTTGAGCAATCGATAACACAGGGTCCACTGACCCAACACACACACATGGGAAAAAACCATCCCAAACAGTATACTGGAGAACACAATCTCCAAAAGTATACAGGAGAACACAATCTCCATAAATGAGTTATTCGGGGACAACACACCCCTATAATAATAAATTCTGAGACGCTCATAAACATCTCCCGACTAGGATTACCTCTTGTGGTCTAAACACGATATACCCAACCCAGAATATCATCACAAAGGACAACCACTGGTCCACACTAACCATTAATGATAACACACATCTCATCTCCTCCATATAAGAAACCTCATCTTATAAATCACAGAACGTATAGTCGTTACCACAGAATGAGAATACACAAAACTACACAGTTCCCCGCTCGTACAACCAAGCTGGAACCACAAGAAAGTGAAGCTCAACTTGCAACCTCCTTGCCGAAAAAAAACTTCCTGAACTTCAACTCCATCCTTGCCTCAGGTTTCCAAATCTCCTCTTCTAAAAACCACATAAGCCCGCAAAGATTTTAACAAAACAACTTTTTCTGACGCAGTACCTTAATTCTCCTTTCGAGAATACTCAAAGGTCTCGTCTTCACCGACAAATCTGGCTAAAGTTCAACTGCAAACTTGGCCACCTACTTCACCGAAGCACGCATGCACTTCCTCAACATTGACCCCTGGAGATACCCACGATCTCCTACTTCAAACTCCCATTCTGAATCCCTCTTATCAGCATCACTCCGCTGCCAAACTTGAGCCTCCCTTTTTCTCAACTTACAAACACGGATGCTTTCCGCCGTTTTTGCCCTAATTTGCACCCACCATGTTCCTCTCCCCCACTTGGGGTCAACATATAGGTGACTCATACTGCCTCCCATACAAAGCCTTGTATGGAGCCATATCGGTATTCGTCTGAATCCTTCAAAAACCATAATCCGCTTCCAGTAGCTGTCACTTGTCGTCTGATGCGGTCTACTAGCCGATATTACCTGGTTTACATACACGAACCCCGAGATCCATGTTCTGCCTCATACTTAAGCCACACTCAAACTTTGATTACTCATACTTTTACCGACATCATCACACTCTCAGGATGTCTCCTTCGAGGTAACGATACCGATGCCACTCCACTCTCAGGACGTCTCCCTCAAGCTCTGGTTATACATAGGAAAAATGCTTCCTATAGAGTAATCAACTCTCACGTGCACAAGCATCAGAAGACTAGAACCACATGCTAGTAATAATCCGCTAGTCAGACTCCAGCATAACATCGCTGCTCCCACTGAGCACTTGGCAATACCACGATCTTCCTCAAAACTCATTCATGACCTTCAAAGCATATCACTAATCCTAGGTCTATTCGGCCGCTCCAGACATCTATTGCTCTCAATTCCTTTCACACCCTGACAGTCGTAGGACGCATCCTATGAGCTATCATGAATATACCGCTCGTACTCTAAGGAACGCCTCCCTCGAGTCAACAATATCTGGGGAACACATCCCCGCGAGAGAACACCATCCCTCAAAAACATATCGCTCATACTCTCAGGACGCATCCCTCGAGCCAACGATATCTGGGGAACACATCCCCGCCGAGAGAATACATCTCCCCCTACTTATACTGGGAAACACACTTCCCAAATAAGTAAGTCTGGGACCATGGTCCCCTAGAGCAATAAATACCTAATGCCTATAAACATCGAGATTAGAACTGTCTTGAGGAGCCTAAAACCAACTCCTGAAACTACGGTGTACCCGCATGAGGCTTATCCCACCCAGATTCGCCCAGAACAACCTTCATGCATCGTTTCTTAATCCGAACTAGGTTTGCCAGATTGATTGCGCAATAATCAAACAAGAACATGCACCACCAACCGTAGACCCAGAATTGGATCAATCGATCGCATAATAACCAAACAAGAACATGCACACCCAAAGACGATACATTCGCTACCAAGGTCATCTGAACTGAGCTTTCAACGCAATACCGATTCTATGCTTGATGCCTACAAAATTATCTATCGAAGACTAAAACCTGACCACAACCTAGTTCACAACACTTGAGAACTCCACTTGATTCTCAGAAACCGTCTACTATAGACCAAAATCCTGACAACACTTGGCCAGTACCACGAGATATCCTCACCTGATCTGAGAGGCTCACCTCTAATCATCTATTTATATGCACGTTCCTAGACATTTATTACCCTTAACTCATTATCACACACACTCACTCTCAGGGACATATTCTTCGAGTTAAAACAATCAAGGAAACCACCGTCCCCTCAAGAGTACCACCGTCTCTCAGTACTTATACTGGAAACCACCATTCAAATAAGTACACAGGGAAACCACCATCCCCTAGAGAGAACCACCATTTGTCATCACTTATACTGGAAACAACCGTCCCAAGTAAGCACTCATGAGTACCACCGTCTCCACATAATGAGTTATTAGCAATAAATTCTAGAACGCCTATAAATATCTATGATTAGATTGCCTAATGGGGTCCACACCTGATATCCCCAACACAACCGCCCACTAAGACCATCACTGTGACCCAACCCGGTCAAAACAATCCAAGATCAACTCCCGATCTCCGAGGCCCCAATCCAGTCTCAAGCTTCCTTACGTTTTCACACATTAATTACTCTTACTCATTCACACACTGACCCACACAGGACGCATCCTATGACTTATTAGGCCAACATACCGCTCGCACTCTCAGGACGCATCCTTCGAGCCAACAGTATCTGGGGAACTCACATCCCCGAGAGAGAACTCACAACCCTCGCTGCTTATTCTGGAACTCACATCCCAAGTAAGTATGTAGACGAACTCACATCTCCGATAATGAAAGAGTTATTCGGACCGCCGCCCCTAGAGTAATCAATTCTTAAACGCCTCTAAGCACTTATTGACCAGACCTACCTCATATCGTCTAGGGCATGATAATTCGTACTCTAAAATATTGACATTAATAATAAGAACTGCATATCTTATTAAACACAGGAAATAAATAAGGAAACTCCATCTTATAAATTTCCAAAACGTAGAGTCATTACAACACCAAACGAAACTACAAAATCCAAAATACCATAGCCAAAGCTAAAAATTCTGAAACAAACAATAAAAGAACGACGAGTGGTTAAAAGAACCACAACTCAATCCTCGTCCTGCTTTCTCAGGTTTTTCTTCATTGCTGCTGCTTACTCAGCTGGACAGCAGGAGCAACCGCCACTGGAACTACTACAGCTGCCTGACCCCTTAGATACTCCTCAATGCATGCAGCGTATTGAGGAGTACTCCGATACTCTACAGCGTATCCTCAAATATGCCTGAAGTCCCCTCTGGAACCTCTGTACCTGCATTTGCTCGTCCTCCACTCTATCCGCATATACTAGCAGTCGACTAAACTCAGCATCATACTCACGCACTGTACGATCACCTTGTACTAGCTCCACGAACCTCATGAGGAAAGTACTTAGATTAAACTCAGCTACGAACTCTCCCCAGGTCCACACAGCATCTGGCGTCCTAGCCTCAATAAATCTCCACCATAAGTGAACATTTGTAACATCCCAAAACCAAAAATTCAGTTTTTGGTCAGGGTGGCGATCGACACCATGGGAGGGTGTCGATCGACACCAAGTTCTGCGTTTTGGGTCGGTTAAGTTTTTAATCGCGGTTTGGCTTGGCTTGAGGGTTTTTACCCTAGGGCTTGTGTATAAAAGCCCTTAGGCAGTTCGTGGCTGCAAAGGGAAAAAGGGAAAAGAGAAATCAGAGAATTGAGAGAGAATTGAGGATTGTTGCAAAGAAATCCTCGAGACATCGTTTATTCGTGTTTTAGAGCCTTAGGATCATTGTTCTTCGTGATTTCCTAAAAGAATCGCTTGGATCATTCAGTAGCAGTGGATAGAGGCTCTGTCGTGGCTGTTCTTGTGCCTTAAATCGTTTGTCATTCCTTCGTTTTAGGCTAAGGTAAGTTGTGACCACGGTTTCTAGGCTATGACGATGATTTGACGTGTTTCGTGGTTGATTTGTGTGTGATTCATGTTATGATGATGATTGTGGTTGCTGTAGATATTATTGTTATTATTGTTGGGTTTCCCGTGCAGGTTGTGCGACTCGTGTGATTCGGAATCGAGTCTCGAGAGGAGAAGGACTCGGTTCCGCGTTACAGTGAGGGGTGTCGATCGACACCAGGAGGGTGTCGCTCGACACCGGACTTTTGTTAGTGTCGCTCGACACCTTAGTGGTGTCGCCCGACACGCAGTGCTGTTTTTTCCCGAAATGTGTTTATTTGATATTGTTGAGTTGTGATTGATGCTGTGTTGGGTATATATATGTGTGGTTATATTATCTGAGCCTGCTTGTTACGCCAGTAGGCGGGATGAGCAATTCACTAAGTATTTATGAAATACTTACGCAACTCTTATTACCATGTGTTGCAGGTAAAGATAGTGTAATCGTGGAATCATGGCAGAGGAAGAGGATGATTAGAGAATTGTGTTTAGGTTGTTAGAATGGATTGGACGATTATTGGAATTTGGAATTGAGTTGAGTGGATGTTGTTAAGTTGTTAGTTTATAATTCTTGAGATTGGTTTCCTGTGATTTATTCCCTGAGAACTTCCGCGTAGTAACTGATAGGAAAATAGTCGTTGAGGATTTATATTTATGGGAATATTAATCTGGACTATTTAATTAAATGTTTAAAAAAAAAAAGTGCGGGTGTTACATTTTGGTATCAGAGCCCTTACGGTTCTAGGGCTAGTGGTAATTTTGGATGAACTGAGACTATGTGTTTAATTGATTATGTGTGCTTAGTCGATTGTAGTCTTAGAATCATCCTCTTCAAGCCTTTAAAGAGATTCCGCGGTAAGTTATTATTTGTGTTTTTAATTGTGACTTATAGTGTGCTTATCTG
The DNA here is from genome assembly GCA_963576765.1 of Draba incana. Classification (NCBI taxonomy): domain Eukaryota; kingdom Viridiplantae; phylum Streptophyta; class Magnoliopsida; order Brassicales; family Brassicaceae; genus Draba; species Draba incana. The sequence goes on along the minus strand of OY755212.1, from coordinate 15,847,960 downwards.
CTGCTCTGTGGAAGTGCAGCGAGATGGCTCCAGGCGCTAGAGGTCGTGGTAGAGTCGGTGTCTGTGGTGGCAGAGTTGGTGGTAGTGGAGGCCGTGGTCGTGGTCGTGGTCCTGTGATTGAGTCGTCTAGTAGCGTGGCTGTGAGTGCTACGCAGATGTCTGGTACTCCTACGCATCTTGCGGGATCTGTGAGCGAGACCAGTGCTAGTGCTAGTGTGAGTGCTGTGGGTGCCGGGAGAGGTGCTGGGTTGGCTGGTGGAGGAGTGGGCCCAGGTGTGGGTGCTGCTCCGGCTCGTGATCAATGGGATCGTATGGAGGGTATTCTGGCGCACTTGATGGAGCGATTTCCGGTGGCAGTTCCGGTTCAGGCTCCAGTGGTGCCTCTAGTGGCAGAGGTGCAGCCGAGGGCTGCGCTGGCTGAGGTGCGTCCGACTTATCTGGAGATGATGGGTCAGATGCGGCATATGAGTACTGCTTTCTTCGCGGGCAGTGTTGTGCCTAAGGAGGGAGATGAGTGGCGTATGCGCATGGAGCGCAATTTACGTTCGGTTCAATGTCCAGAGGATTATCGGGTTGAGATAGTGGTTCATTATCTGAGTGGGGATGCACATCTTTGGTGGAGAGCGATTGAGGCCAGGAGGCCTAGTGCAGTATGAACCTGGGGAGAGTTTGTGGCTGAGTTTAACGCCAAGTACTTTCCTCAAGAGGCTTTAGACCATCTCGGGACGGGGTTTGTGGAGCTGGTTCAGGGTGATCGTACTGTGCGAGAGTATGATGCGAAGTTCAGTAGGTTGCTTGTCTATGCGGATCGAGGCATAGAGGAGAAGCGGACGCAGGTTCAGAGGTTCCTGAGGGGACTTCGTACAGACTTGAGGATTCGCTGTCGAGTAGCGGAGTACGCCTATAGGGTGAGGCTGGTAGAGATGGCTGCAGGCATTGAGGAAGATCTGAGAGGTCAGTCAGCTGTAGCAATTCCAGCGGCACTAGTTCCTGCAGTTCAGCCGAAGAGGCAGCAGCAGCAGAGTGGTCATGGTTCTGGGTCTTGTTCTGGTGCTGGCCAAGGCGGTAAACCTGCGCATGGTCAGAAGAGGAGATGGGATGACGAGTCTAGAGCGAGTTCGAGAAGTCACGATAGTCATGGGTGTTTCGGATGTGGGAGTTCTGAGCATCGCGTGACGAACTGTCCCAAGTTTTCTGAGGAGGCTAGGGTTTGCTTCCATTGCCGAGAGCCGGGGCATATTAGGCCGATGTGTCCCAAGCTCGGTCGTTGGCGCTTGCAGTGGTTCACCCGATAGCGGTGCAGCCGTTAGCTCAGGTAGCGGCGGAGGAGCCGTTGGGTTTGTCTGGAGGAGCGCAGCGTGGACATGAGTAGTCGAGGAGCAGGTTGAGGATTGAGCTAGTTTTTTTCTTTTCGGTTTGTTTCCAGTTTTCTGAGTTTCGAGCTTTGGTGTTGTTGTTTCTGGATGATTGTATTTTAGTTGGTGTTGAACGATTTACATTTTTGAAATTTATAAGATGGTGTTCCTTATTTATTTTCATATGATTTTGAGGCGTGTGGTTCGTATATGCGTTTTATATGTTTGAGCACTGTTGGTTGTGTTTTCGAGGATATTCTAGTAAGTGAATATCGAGGCTATACTACGTGAGGCGGCTCTAATCAAGAGGAGAGGCGTGTTCTCCTGTATTCTTATTGGGTAGTAAGTTCCCAGAATAAGTAGCGAGGGATGTGAGATCTCTTGCGGGGGGGGGGGGGGGGGGGGGGTGAGCTCCCCAGATACCGTTGGCTCAAGGGATGCGTCCAAAGAGTTCGAGCGGTATGTTGTCTTGTGTGGATTAGACGGAGCCTCTGAGATCATGGGAGGATTTCGTGTGGTATTGGCCATATCAGGCCAGGATTTTAGTCCCTGATTGGACGGATATGAGGATCGGGGAATTATCTCAGGTAGTGCGGACTGAGTAGGTCCAGTGAATGGTCTGTGATAGACGGTTCCGAGGACTCGAGTTGCGAGTCAAAGTGTCGCTGGCCCGGCTAAGCCCGAGACTGCGTTCTGGTAAAAGAGGTAACATTGTGAAATTCAAATCGGGATTGACGGGTAGTTGTACATGTTCTTGTTTGATTGTTGTGCGATTGGCCGCCAGACCTGTTTTGGATTAAGAATGTTGCATAGTCGGGATTGACGGGTGGTTGTACATGTTCTTGTTTGATTGTTGTACGATCGACCGCCAGACCCAATTGGACTAAAAGTGTTACTTAGAATGTTCTGGGTGATGCTAGGCAAGCAATGAGCATTTCAAGTTGTGGTTGTGTTTTCTCTGGTGTGACGAATATGCATGCGGTATGCATGTGATTATTGCGACGTGATCAAGGGAATTTTGGAGAGTGTTCGTTCATGCTCAGCGTTTATATCTTGGGCAATTCGAGGAAGCCCGAGGAGCATGGAATTCACTGCGTTCGATTCGAGTGAGGTGCGGAAGCAGCAGCTGCACGCGGAGTCGAGCTATACTGTTATGAGGAGCGCCGGTTTTGATTACAAGAAGGCAGATGGGAGTACATGGAAGTTTTAAGGTTTGTTATGGTCGGCATTCCAGTAGCTTGAGGAAGTTGGTCGGGTTGTTATGGTGCGTTAAGAAATCCAATTCTGGGTTTACGGTTGATCGTGCATGTTCTTATTTAATTCTTGTGCGATCAATCCGTTAGACCTAGTCCGGGTTAGGAGGAGCGTCAAGGGTCTTGCGTGTTCGTTGTAGGCTAGGTCGAAGCTAGCTGAGAAGGTTGTTTCCTTAAAAGTTTGTCACATGAGTGTATTAAGCGATTTGTGTGGCTCAGGAGAGGAATCTGAGTCGGGAGTGGTTTGAGGCAGTCGGTTAAGCTTCAGGTCTCTTCGAACGGGACAAGCAAGGTTTGGGCATGTGTACCGACCGATGGTTTAGTACGCTGAGGCGTCGGGAGGGGTTTTGGATCCTTGTGGGGCAGTTCAGGGATCGATGTTCAGTACTTAGTATTTACTGCTCTAGGGACTGTGGTCCCGAATAACTCATGTGTTGTGAGGAGAGGTGAGCTCTCCTGTGTTATTGTTTTGGGATGTGAGATTCCAGTTATCGTTGACTCGAAGGATGCGTCCCGAGAGTGCAAGCGGTATGTGTTCTGATGGGCCATAGGATGCGTCCTATGGGTGTCAGATGTAGACTGAGTTAAGAGCAATAGATATCTGGGGCGTGCGAGGAGTTTGGTTGGTTTGGTTTGTTGCTTCGAAGTGGAGGTGTGGATCTTCAGTGGAGTCTGTTGTGTTTGCTAAGTGTTCAGTAGGTGTAGAGTTGTTTTGCTAGAATAGGTTATTGCGTGTTGTTATCAGGGAAAGTATTCCTAGTTTCAGGTGCTTGTTCGCGTATGTGTTGTTTACTCTAGGGAAGTATTTTTCCTATATAGAGCCAGAGCTTGAGGGAGACGTCCTGAGAGTGGAGTGGCATCGGCATCGTTACCTCGAAGGAGACGTCCTCAGAGTGTGATGATGACGGTAAGTATGAGTAGTCAATGTCTGACCGCAACATGTGAATGGAACAGAATACAGAACTCGATGATTTTTTTTTTCTTTTTTCTTGTGCGTTCGGTTTCAACGACCTGGATATCGGATGTAATGTCTTGGTTGTGCATGTTATTGTTTGATTGTTGCACAATTGATCGATCCAACTCTGGGTCTATAGCTGGTTGTACATGTTCTTGTTTGATTGTTGTGCAAACAATTGGACAGACCTAGTCAGGATTTGGAAACATTGCATTATGGTATTCCGGGCTAGGAGCCTTGCGCGTTTTGCTAGAGTATTTCTTAGGTCCTTATTGTTGTTGTGGGTAGGCGTTGTGGAATTTATTACGGATGACTCATGATCAGGAGAAGGTGGTTTTTCCTGTGTACTGATATTGGGACGGTGGTTCCCTTTATAGTACGGAGAGCCTATATTGGAATGGTGGATTCCTCTATAGTGCTGAGAGACGGTGGTTCTCTCGAGGAGAGACGGTGGTTCTCTCGAGGGGACGGTGGGTTCCCTAGAGTGAGTGTGTGTGTGTGGATGAGTTAAAACGTAATAAATGTCTGAAAACGTGCGTATAAGCGTGGGCTTAGTTGTGGTCTTTTAAGATTACGTGAGAATCTTTGTCGGTTTGGGCCGGTGCGGCCAGAGTGTGGAGTCTTGTGTCTTAGGATTCGAGGTCGAATCCTGTTTAGTGGGGGAGAATTGTAACATCCCAAAACCAAAAATTCAGTTTTTGGTAAGGGTGTCGATCGACACCATGGGAGGGTGTCGATCGACACCATGGGAGGGTGTCGATCGACACCAAGTTCTGCGTTTCGGGTCGGTTTAGTTTTTAATCGCGGTTTGGCTCGGTTTGAGGGTTTTTACTCTAGGGCTCGTGTATAAAAGCCCTTAGGCTGTTCGTGACCGCAAAAAGGGAAAAAGGGAAAAGAGAAATCATAGAGAATTGAGAGAGAATTGAAGATTGTTGCAAAGAAATCCTCGAGACATCGTTTATTCGTGTTTTAGAGCCTTAGGATCATCGTTCTTCGTGATTTCGTGAAGGAATCGCTTGGATCATTCAATAGCAGTGGATAGAGGCTTTGTCGTGGCTGTTCTTGTGCCTTAAATCGTTTGTCATTCCTTCGTTTTAGGCTAAGGTGAGTTGTGACCGCGGTTTCTAGGCTATGACGATGATTTGACGTGTTTTATGGTTGATTTATGTGTGATTCATGTTATGATGATGATTGTGGTTGCTGTGGATATTATTGTTATTATTGTTGCGTTTCCCGTGCAGGTTGTGCGACTCGTGTGATCCGAAATCGAGTCTCGAGAGGAGAAGGACTCGGTTCCGCGTTACAGTGAGGGGTGTCGATCGACACCAGGAGGGTGTCGCTCGACACCAGGTTTTGTCATGTGTCGATCGACACCTTTGTGGTGTCGCTTGACACCGGACTTTTGTTAGTGTCGCTCGACGCCTTAGTGGTGTCGCTCGACACGCAGTGCTGTTTTTTCCCGAAATGTGTTTATTTGATATTGTTGAGTTGTGATTGATGTTGTGTTGGGTATATATATGTGTGGTTATATTATCTGAGCCTGCTTGTTACGCCAGTAGGCGGGATGAGCAACTCACTAAGTATTTATGAAATACTTACGTAACTCTTATTACCATGTGTTGCAGGTAAAGATAGTGTAATCGTGGAATCATGGCAGAGGAAGAGGATGATTAGAGAATTGTGAATTGTGTTTAGGTTGTTAGAATGGATTGGACGATTATTGGAATTTGGAATTGAGTTAAGTGGATGTTGTTAAGTTGTTAGTTTATAATTCTTGAGATTGGTTTCCTGTGATTTATTCACTGAGAACTTCCGCGTAGTAACTGATAGGAAAACAGTCATTGAGGATTAATATTTATGGGAATATTAATCTGGACTATTTAATTAAATGTATATAAAAAAAAAAAATGCGGGTGTTACAACATCACCATTCAGATAATGGACCGCCAACTCCACTCAGTAATCCTCAGGTAAACGAACCGAGCAAAAGTTGCGTTCCATACGCCTACGCCACTTGTCTACCTCCTCGGGCCGAACACCGCCCGAAAAGAATGGAGTACTCAAATGTTGCATCTAACCCATCATCTCCAGATAGGTCAGACACATCTTAGCCACCGCAGCCCTCGGCTGCACCTCCGCCACTAGAGGCACCATTGGAGCCGGAAACGGTGCCTCCGCCGGAAACCGCTCCATTAACTATGCCAGAATACCCTCCATACGATCCAAACAATCCTGAACTGAAGCAACACCCACACCTGGGCCCACTCCGCCACCAGCCAACCCGATACCCCTCCCGATACCTACAATACCCACAATGGCACTCACGCTGGTCCCACTCACATATCCCACATGATGCGTCGGAGTCTCTGACACCTGAGTAGCACTCGCAACGACGTTACTGGACGAATCAATCACTTGTCCACAACCACGTCCTCAGCCTCTACCATGGCTCCTACCTCTCCCACGACCTCTAGCTCTAAATACTCATAATCAATTTAATCCACATAGTCTTATTTCACACAACATACAGCCCTAACCCATAAGGGATGTGATACCAAAATGAAACAACCAACATTTTTATTTTAATAATTAACCCGAGTTAATTGATATGCTCAAATTTGCCTTTGAACTACTCTCTCAAATTAAGAGATCAATTCTAAAGATTTTATCCTAACAATTAAATCAGATCTAGCAATTCATAAAACACCTTTGAATAACCCTAAACCTAACAAGAAAACTACTCAGACATAATTAAAGAAGCAAACATTCTATTAATTATGTAAATCTCTTAAAAGTTGATAAAATAAAGCGTAAGTCTAAACAATGGCCGCAAATACACACATATATATATATGGTCCTTAAAACGTCATAGACGTAATTGTAAACATCTGGAACTCCTCGGCAAAAACAAAAATCTTCGAATTTGGTAATTGGGCTTCTGCGAACAGGGTATCGATCGACATCAACTTCAAATTCCGATTCTGACTCGCAATCTTCGACACTTTATTCCGCAATGCTCCAAAACTTCCAGTAAACATCAATTATGCTTCAAATGTCTAAGTACCCGCAAAGACTCTAAAACACAAACAAAACACCGAATAGACTCTATATAATGGACTTATATATCATGGTCGAAAATGGGTAAAAACATGATATATCAACTCCCCAAGACTTAGCTTTTTGCTTGTCCCTAAGCAAAATAGTTGTATTCACTCCTTCTAGATCCACATACTTGCAAAGTCAATCCGGTAATACTTCGATGTGTCCCGAGAAGCTTAGCAGTCCTCCAGATTGTATCCAAATCCCTTGGAGAAACTTAGACTTTCCATTGCAAACCCCTTTCATTTATTCTTTCACTTCCTTTAACAATTTCCTGTGTTTCACACTGTCTCTTCCCTCCGTAACTGTTTAATCGAATTAAGGATATTATAGAGATGCATGCCATTAACTTCTGGTTAAAATTTTTTTTCTCGATTACACTTTTCTGCTTGAACTACACTTTTTTGTAGACTTTTTTTATTTATTTCTTTGGCATCTCTATGACTTCTTTAGATCAGCGCTCATTATTGTTGTTTCTTGTGAGAAGACATGGTCATGAGGCTTTTTTCGATCTAGGACAGTTGTATCATCATTAGAAAGAAGTTTCAAGAGCGGCCCGTCCTCGCTTTCTAGTGCTGAAAGATGAATCAAGTCCTGGGATTTTCAACGCCCAAGATAAGAAATTAGAGTTCATTAGGGGCGGGGTATGCAATATCCTTTCTGGCGTTCTCTAGAAATCTAAACTCGCTCCGTTAAACCGATCCACTTGGAGTTACACACCTTGTAAAACCAATCAACTTGCATTGTAATGGTCCTTCGAATGTTGTTTCGACCCAAAATTTTTTAAAATTAACTCATAAAACACAAAATAGAAGACAATCGCTAATAACTACCTCCCCCAGATTTAAACGACATTGTCCCCAGTGTTATTTAGCCTGAAGTTGGTGAAAGAAACAAAAACAAATTGAAATAAATTGAAGACAAAGAAATTTTGTAACCTATCAACGTGGTGTCGATTGTCACAAGCAAGGATGTCGATCGACACCCATGATTTGGATCCGGTCGATCAGATGATCGATCCACTTTTCCTTCGCGTTTTTTTTTTATTTATAATCAAGGACTTGAAAGTAAGTATGAAAACTAAAATCGAAAGTTAGTAAAACAAGGAAAATAAAACAAAAATAGTATACTTACCAGTGGGTTGCCTCCCACTAAGCGTTTGTTTTTAGTCCTTTAGCTTGACTGTGTTGAACAACTTAGATGTCGGGTGGATCTGCACTCTTCCATTGAATAATTCCAGGAAAAAGTTTCATGGTTTTCTGAACCATCTCTTGAACGACTACTTCTTCATTCTCCTTTAAATCTTGAGAAATAATAATCCTGATCTGGGAGAAAGGTTTGGAAATCCTTTTGATCTTCGCATTGACATGATTCACCTCTGCTTTACACTCTTTAATTCCTGTAAAATCAGTAGAAGAAAAACCAAGCATTCTTTGAGAAACTAGTTGCTTGCATAAGCGTGTAACAACTTTTTCAACTTTTAAATCCTTATTTATGAAATCGGGTGATTTAAGTTCAGGAAGTTTGTACATTTGCTCTTTTGGAGGGTCGATAGCTAATGTCTGTTGAGTAACAAGCTTGTTTCCCTCTTTGACTGTCAAACAAGAAGTTTCCTTGGTAAGGACTACAGGGTAAAAGACCTTCTTGTTGATCTTGGAGGAAGAGATGTGTTGGTTACAAAACTCCATAGTCGCACCCACAGTAGCTGAAACAACCAGGTTTTTTTTTTTTTTTTTTTTTTTTTGCTAAACTTAACAATTCTACTGCGGAAATCAATAACAAATCCATAAATTCAGCAAACGATCAACTCTAGAATTCTAATGAACCTCTAGCATTTCTAGCAACCTAACATGTTCTACTAAAATACAATAACAAATAAACATTCTAATCATCCTCTTCCAAATGTCATGATTCCGTGATCACACATTTCTTTTACCTGCAACACATGGAAATAAGAGTTGTGTGAGTATTATCACAAATACACAGTGAGGCGGTCATCCCGTCTACCGATTACATAATAAGGGAAAATAGAATGCCAATTACTATGCGATCAATCAACAATCAGCAATATTCAAATCCAACAATAATCAAATTCAACAATATTCAAATTATGCAATGCAATAAGTGGTGTTGATCGACCCTACAATACGAAATGCACAATTCCCAACTGGGTGTCGATCGATACAACCACATGGTGTCGACCGACACTCCTGCCACGAACTCAACTATCGTGACAACAAAAGTGGGTGTCGATCGACACTCCTCGCAAAAACCTGAATTGAGTCAAATCCTCTAGCAACTCGATTCTGTTTCATCTCGCGAGACAATATCATGAACGAACATACACAAAATCACAGAGAACAACCACCAAAACATACGCAATCATCACAAACTAAGCATTCGATATCCTAACAATCTATTCCCATAACCACGATCACACACTCACCTCGCTTACGGATTGAAAAGGAATAAACAGAACGATAACGAGACAGCAACGAACAACGACAATTGCACATATTGATTCTCTCGCAGAAACATCAAGGAAGAACCGACGAACGATTCCTCTACGTTCAACGGTTAATCGAAACACAAACTCTCACGAAACTCCCAAAAATCTCTTCTTAAAAATCTGATTATTTTCTGCGTTTTTCCCCTTACAAAATGTGGCCTTCATCTGCAGAAGGACTTATATAACACGTCCTAGGGTTCCGCACCCAAACCAACGCAAACCGGGAGATTATAAAAAACCGCAAAACAACCCAAAACTTGGTGTCGATCGACACCATCCCCTGGTGTCGATCGACATCCCTACCAAAATGCCAAATTTTGGTCTCGGGATGTTACAACTCTCCTCCACTAACACTGGATTCGACCTCGAATCCCGCACAAAACTCAACCACGGACCGACGAATCCCGCACAAAACTCAACCACGGACCGACAATCCTGGCCTAACCCAACCTGTACTACTCGAGCACACCATACTCGAACTCCAAAAAAAAATCGCGAACCGCTTGCCACATGCAACAAACTCCTGGCCCACCGGCCAACACCACTCGAGAACAACACATGATCCCGGAGGCTTAAATCCAGTCTCATGCATAAGACCACGTCTCCAGACATCTATTATTTTTAACTCATTTACACCCCTCTCACTCGTAGGAACACAATCCTTTGAGCAATCGATAACACATGAACCACTGTCCAAACACACACGCGGGAAGACCATCCCAACAGTATACTGGAGAACACAATCTCCAAAAGTATACAGGAGAACACAATCTCCACAAATGAGTTATTCGGGGACAACACATCCCTAGAGTAATAAATTCTGCGACGCTCAAAAACATCTCCCATCTGTCGTGAGTAATGCATTCACAGATCCTACATGATTTCTCCAACTTCTCATATTTGAAGGTAACTCTAATGATTACACCTTCTCCAAAATCTAGATCTCTTTCTCTAATTAGAGGTCGAGAGCCTTCAAGAACTACTTGAAATCTAGGTGGTTGTGATTGCCACTCCCATTTCATTAACTCTCCTAGCTTCTCACCAATCTCTATGATTCCTTCTTCGTTGCAATAAAACTCAAGGATTCCTTCGATCGTGATCCAGAAAGATAACATGCAAGTTTGTCAACATTAAAATGCATATATTATAATAAATTGTATTTTCTGTATTTGAACCTTAGACCTCCTGATGTAGAAGTTTTAATGAACCCTCGATTAACCATTGAGCCTAATGGTCTAATACAAAAAAAAAATTATTATTACAAGTTTAAAACAATTTTACTCTAAACCAAGTAACGAAAGATTAAATGATTTGTTATTAACCTGGTCTGGTACGAATTTAATTTTTGAATTAAGTCATGACTATTAAGGAAGAAAATCCTTTTTCGCGTATAACACGTGTCTTTCGTGGTTGATTTTTTTTTCCAATATTAATTAACTTCGAAACATAAATTATTGTTATAAAAAATGAAGAAGTCTCTCTCTTCCAGAACCAGTTCGCCCTAGCCGCAAAGCTTCTCCCCATCCTTATTTGACTCTTTGGCGATTGGCTCTACGATCGCCGTGAGAGGCTCCTTGCCTCTTCCTTTTTGCGGTCTCTAACTAGCATTGTGTATGTGGTTGTAGCATGGTTGTGCGGTGGCGGTGGGTCGTGGGTTGGAGGTTTGTCGAATATAACTTTTATACGGTAGATCTGTTTGAAGATGCCGGATCTCACCATCTAATTGAGTTTCCTCGACGATCTCTTCTCTCAGTGATCCTTTTCTCATTTTTCTGGCAGTTTTCTATCGGCCCCATGGTGAAATTTCATCTTTCGCTCTAGATTTTTACCTTCCATTATCTTCTTTTCAGGTGGGTTCAGAGCCAGATCTGGGACCATATCAAAAGGTTACCAACATTTAATTAAAGTATATATTTTTCAAAAATACAATAAATTCATGTCTTCTTATGTGAAATAAAACTATGAAAAAACTAATTAACACTTTTATCTTTTAATCATATAATGTTATAAAATATTAGATCCCACAAAAAAATTGCTTGCAACCTCACTACATCTTTATTTTCTTCATCAAATATTTTTAATAAATCAACATCCATATATATAGTAAAACCTCTATAAATTAATAATGTTGAAACTTTGAAAATTTATTAATTTATAGAATAATTTGTTTTGGTTAATGTTATATTACATAATTTAATTGAATCTATTAGTAAAACTAAAATATATTAACTTGAAATTATGGTTAACACTTGTGGTTCTAGTAATCAAATTGATATTCATTACTTAATATCATAATAGAGTATCTAGAAAAAAAAAAAATTATACACGATTTTAGGTACAACATTCATAAGAAATCATGGTTATAAACTTTAAACATTGATGATAAAGTTAAAAACAATATACATATATTAAGATACATTTAGAACGAGTTAAGTGTAAATAATTCAATTATCGTATATATTAATTTTCACAAGTTTTGGATACATACATAGAAATCAATCTTAAATGTTTTTGATGCAATAAGTAAATTTTGAGATAAGTTCCAACAAATTTCAACTTTAAATCAAAACAAAAAAACATTGTGAAGTCATGTTTTAAACACTATAATAATTATATATATGCATAATTATATATGTAACATCCCGAAACCAAAAATTGAGTTTTTGGTAAGGGTGTCGATCGACACCAAGGGAGGGTGTCGATCGACACCAAGTTCTGCGATCGGTTTCGGTTAAGTTTTAATCGTCCGGTTTGGCTCGGTTTGAAGGATAAACCCTAGGGCCGTATTTAAATCTTTTAGCAGACTTTTAGCCGTGTTTTTATGAGAGAGATTGTGAGAGAGAGGCAGACAAGAGTTTGTGTGAGTTTTCAAAGGATTGTTGCAAAGAAATCCCTCGGAAACCTTCTCGGTGGTTTCCTAGAGCGTAGAGTTAACCGTGTTGCGTATCTAGTGGCGTTAGGGTCTGGTTCCTGTGAGTTGTGGCCTTGTTCGTCGATGTTTCACTCTGATTTCGTGACTTCCCTCGTTCCTCGTTTCATCGTTTTTTCCAGAATCGAGGTGAGTGCGTGATCGCGGATACGTAATTAGATTATTAGGATATTGTTGAATGATTGAGTTTTCTTGACTGTTTTTTGTGATTTATTTGTGTGATAAGTGTGTATTAAAGCGTGTTTGATCTTGTTGAGGAAACGAATCGAGTCTGCGAGAGGATTTTGACTCGGATTTGGTTTCTGCGAGAGGTGTCGTTCGACACCTAGAAGCAGTGTCGATTGACACCACTCTTTTTAATCGTGAGGTTCGTTGAGATAATGCAGTGTCGATCGACACCACGTTGGAGTGTCGATCGACACCACCTATTTTAATATCATTGCCTTTTGTTGTTAAGCGTAGTTTTGATCGCGTAGCATTTGATAATCTGTTCCTATTTTTGTATACGGTTGGTGGGATGACCGCTTCACTGAGTATTTGTGATAATACTCACGCAACTCTGTTTTCCCTTTGAGTTGCAGGTAAAGAAAAAGTGTGAGATCGTGGAATCATGGCTGGGACGAGAGGATGATAGGGATTGTGTTTTGTTGTCTAGTCTAGCGAACCATTTGCTAGGTTGCTAGTTATTTATTTTTGAATTTGGTTATGTGAGTTGAATTATATTTTTGAATCGATAGTTACTTATTATTAGGATTTTATTATTTTCTTGAATTATTTCCTGAGAGCTTCCGCGTAGTACCTGTTAAGAATCTAGTTTTTGAGGACTAATGTTTATAAAATATTAATCTGGACTAGTTAAAAAAAAAAATGCGGGTGTTACAATATATGATTTAATTTATACTTTTATTGGGGCAATATTTTACATGGGAGTTTAAAAACAATTAGTATCTTATTAAAGTTCGTTAATTTTTACATTGGACCGACTCGAAACCAGAAAAATTTATTAATTTATGGTATTTATTAACTTATAGAGTATTAATTTATAGAGGATATACTGTATATATTATTTAATTTGTGGGGCTCCTTTTGAAACGGGGCGATTCAAATGTTTTTTTTTTAAATATGTTAAGATGCGGCCTAGGTGGGTTGTTATTAGTCGTGGTTGTAGATATCCTTAGAGCAACTCTAATGGAGTATTGTATATTAAATTAATATAATAATAAATAAAAGGAAAAGAAGGAGAGAGAAGAAGAAACGTATCTTAAAGAAGAGACGGAAAAAACAGTTTTACTTGTCATTTAGTTAGTGGTTGAATTATTAAAAAGAAATTAAAATTTAATTAGAAAATTTAGATATTAATATTTTTATTTTTTGAGAAACTCTTAATAACTTTTACCGATGGAAGTGATCTTAGATCTATGTGGTTTTAGCTCTTATTGATAGTGGTGATCGGCTCATGATATGGGTGAAAGGTTGTGTAGTACTTGGATTGTTGACCCGCTTCACTTCTCGATATCTTTTTTGGCATGAAAGGTCTCGAATGAATGTGGTAAGTATATAGGATTTAGTGGGTTTGACGCAGTTTCTTATTTGTTTTTGGTACCAAATGAGTCATGTTCTTAGATGTTGCACTACAAGAAAACAGCCGCAAAACTGACGGAATTTCCAACGGAGGTGATTCCGTCGGAAAGTTACCGACGGTATACCGACCGATTTCCGACGGAACTGAAATTTTTCAATTCCGTCGGCAATCTGTCGGAATTATTTCCGACTGATAAGAAGACCGTCGGAAATCAGTCGGATTATTGGACTGTGTAACTAGCCGGTGCCAACGCCCAAGGAGATTCCGGTTGTCTGTCGGAAATCCATCAGACAACACATTACCGTTAATATTTCCGACAGATTTCTGACAGCTAGTTGGGTGTCCGTCGAAAATCTGTCAGAAAAATAGCCGTTATATAGCCGTTATTATATCCGTTGGCTTTCCGACTTTTTTCCTACAGATTTCCAACGGCCAGCGTATTTATATATATGATTCCACCCATCTTCATTCACTCACAACAACAACAACTTCCAACCAAACATTTGTTAGAAAAAAATCGTTAAGAGAGGGAGATGTCATCTTCTAGATATTATAGATCGTGGATGGATGAAGAGATGTATGATCCGGAGTCGAACACATTAAATGAAAGTTATGCACGAGTTCATGGCGGTTGTTGGGAATCGACCGGAGATAAAATGTCCATGTTTAAATTGTTGCAATTCGCGTAATGTTAAGGTAGAACAAGTTTGGCATCACTTGTATACCCATGGTTTTATGCCGGGATACAAAATTTGGTTTTTTCATGGAGAAACTAATTATGATGGTGGTAGTAGTAGCAGTGCACCATATGTTGCGGATAGCTTAGGCGAACATAGAACGAATAGCTTAGGTGAACATAGAACGGATAGCTGAGGCGAACATAGAACGGAAGTAGATTTTGGTGTAGGTACCGCTGAGATGGTTCATGATGCGTGTAGAGAGAATTTGTCATCGATCGTAATAGGGGAGGATAGAGTAGAAGAACCAAATGAAGAAGCTAGAAGATTTTTTGATATGTTAGACGCAGGGAAGCAGCCATTATATTATGTGTGTAGAGACGGACATTCACCTTTATCAACTGCTAGTAGACTGATGGCCCTTAAGACGGACTTCAATTTGGTGGAAGAGTGTGTTGATGCGATAGCAGATTTTGTGAAAGATATTTTGCCTGAAGATAATCATGCACCTGCATCATACTACGAGATACAGAAACTTGTAGCTGGTCTTGGTTTGCCGTATCAGGTGATAGATGTATGCATCGACAATTGTATGCTATATTGGAGAGAAGACGAAGACCGGAGAAGATGTAAATTTTGTCGTAAACCACGGTATCAGGATACTGGTGGTAGAGTTCCAAATCCATATAAACGTATGTGGTACTTACCATTGACAGCGAGGTTAAAGAGGTTATATCAATCTGGGCGATTGGCAAAAGAAATGAGATGGCATGCAGAGCATCGTCAAGATGAAGAGATTACACATCCTTCAGATGCAAAAGCGTGGAAACATTTTCAAATGTTGTATCCGGATTTTGCATACGAGTCAAGAAATGTGTACCTCGGGTTAAGTACGGATGGTTTCAACCCATTTGGGAAGCATGGAAGGCAGTATTCTTTGTGGCCCGTAATCGTAACACAGTACAATTTGCCCCCTGGTATGTTCATGCCTTGAGAGTTTTTATTCCTCTCCGTTCTTATTCCCGGCCCTGAGCATCCGAAGAGATCACTTGATGTATTCCTCCAACCATTGATTTATGAGTTACAAATGCTATGGAGTCACGGTGTCGAAGCGTTTGATGTTTCACAGCAGCAGAATTTTCATATGCGTGCGGTCCTTATGTGGACTATTAGCGATTTCCCAGCATACGTATGCTATCTGGATGGACTACTCATGGAAGATTATCGTGCCCATTTTGCCAAGACAACACTGACGCTTTCCAATTGAGGAATGGAAGAAAGCCATGTTGGTTTGATTGCCATAGAAGGTTTCTACCGGACAGCATCCCTATCGTCGGTCTAAAAGATTATTTAAGAAAAATAAACAAGATAGACGGTCATACTATATTGGAGCAGTTGAGAGATTTTGGTGCTGAGAGGACTCCTGATTGTGGGGGTGATGGGCATGAACCGGTTTGTGGTGTAGGGGAAGCTCATAACTGGCACAAGAAGAGTATATTTTAGGATTTGCCGTATTGGAAGGATCGTTTATTAAGGCACAACCTCGATGTGATGCATGTTGAAAAGAACTTCTTTAACAACATCATGAATACGATGTTAAACGTCCCGGGAAAGACAAAAGACAATGTGAAGTCTAGGATGGATGTTTCTAAGATTTCAACCGTGATTATCTTGAACGTCTTCCCGATGGTACATATCATTTTCCTCCGTACCGATTGCAAATAGAAAAGATAAGAGAATTTTTCCGGTGGATAAAGAAGAAGTTAAATTCACTGATGGATATGCAGCTAATCTGGGACTGAAGAGTCATGATTGTCATGTAGTGATGCAGAGACTTCTTCCATTTGCTTTTACCCATCTCCTTCCTCAAACTGTCCACGAAGCTATTGCAGCAGTTGGTGCTTTTTTTAGGGATTTATGCACGAGGACACTTACTGTTGAGGGGATCCGCAATTTAGATGCCAATATACCAGTGATCCTTTGCAATCTTGAGAAGATCTTTCCGCCGTCTTTTTTTGATGTTATGGAACATCTTCCCCTACACCTCCCCCGCGAAGCCGAACTTGGTGGTCCCGTTCAATTTCGTTGGATGTATCCTTTTGAGCGGTACATGTTCCATCTAAAGAAGAAGGTCAAAAATTTGGCTCGAGTTGAAGGTTCTATTGTCGCACAGAGTATCAATGAAGAATCATCACAGTTTGCGGAATATTACTTTCCACGGGAAGTTCGTACGAAGAGTAGACGTCCTGCTCGTCATGATGATAGAGGTGAGAGAGTCATGTATCCCGTGCTGGTCCCTGAGTTGTTTTCGCAAGTTGGCCGAGTGACTGGGAGAGGGAAGAAACGCTTCCTATCACAAGATGAATGGAGTCACTTACATATGTATATCTTAACGAATTGTGAGGAGATGGCGGAGTACGAAAGGTAAAAACAGAACTTATTTAAATACTTTTTTTTTTAATACCTAAGTAATATATAGGTTTCATATGTTATATATTGTTGTTTGCTTTCAGGATTTACATTGCATCAATACGTCGCTATTATCCGGAAATGACAGAAGACGAACTTGGAGAATCTAAGGAAACCGAGTTTGTAAGTTGGCTGCAATATTACGTAAGTTTTTTAAAAACGCTTATATATCATAAAAATTGTGAATTAATTAATACTTAATTAAATGTTTGTTTATTAATTTGTCTAAATTATTATCTCAGGTTTCTGAAGGAATGAAGAATGGAGAAAGGTTTCCGACATGGTTACAAGAGATAGTTTCTGGCCCAAGCTTCGAAGCAACTTCATACGTTCGGTATTGCACTAGGGAATTTGCATTTAGGATTCATGAAGAAAGGTCGAGACCAACTGCAGATTACGGTATTTCAGCTACAAGTGGTGATGTAGTCTACTACGGGATTCTCAAAGAAATATTGCAAGTGCGCTATCTAGGAATGTTGGGCATGAGGTGCATTGTTTTCTTGTGTGAGTGGTATGATCCATCATATCCAGAAGTTGTTCAGGTGAGCCAATTTGGCGTCACTTCATTAAATTCTTTTAGGAGACTGCAAAAGTATAACCCATTCATCCTAGCATCACAGGCAGACCAGGTTTGATTTTAAAATTTTATAATACGTGCGTTATTGATAAATAATGATATTGTAATTGCCTAAATTAAATATGTTTGTTTCAGGTATGCTACATTTCTTACCCTAGGGTAACACATCGAGGAGATCCTTGGATTGCAGTGACTCCAATTAATCCAAGAGGAAGACTATATGGAGTTGCTGAGCAAGATGCTATGCAACCAACTAGAATTACTCTGATGGATCCAGTTGATCATTCTTCTACGGTGGACCTTTTTGTTGATTTCACAGAATTTGGTGATAATATAGTACATTCAGAATCAGAAGAAGAAGTTGGAGAATTTGATGAAGACGAAGACACAATTTCTTCGGAAGGATCATAATCGGACTCAGATTAGTTACATTATATGTTTTGTATATATATATTTTTTTAATCTAATTTTCTGTCAGAAATATATATATATTTCCGACAGATTTCCGACGGAAGCTTCATATCAGGCAAACCTTAAAGTACGACACGTGTTTCCACAAATACGTCGGAAATCTGTCGGAAATATATATATATTTTCGACAGATTTCCGACGTATTTATGGATTTGAGGTCAAATTTCAGAATTTCGAGAAGACAAAGTCTCGGCATACAATTCTAACAGCCATGCTATGAGAGAAGTGAGTAAATAACATTGTGGATGATATACAGAACATGATTTACGATTTGGCCATGTTTCAACCAAAAACATTTCATACAGTTACATAGACATAAACATAGATGTTTACGAAAAATACTACAAAAACTAAATGTTTTGAATTTGAAAGTAACAATAATATTATCAAGTATTTTATCTTCTAAATCATGATCCAACCATGCTATGAACTTGTGACTACGAAAACGGATCGTTAAAAAGCTCAAAACCACAATTCCGTTGAAAATCTGTCGAAAATATATATATATTTCCGACAGATTTTCGACGGAATTGTGGTTTTGCGGTTAAATCACAGAATTTTGAGAAGACAAAGTCTCGGCATACAATTCTAACAACCATGCTAAAAGATAAGTGAGTAAATAACATTGTGGATGATATACAGAACATGATTTGCGATTTGGTCATGTTTCAACCATAAACTAAATGTTTAGAATTTGAAAGTAACAATAATATTATCAAGTATTTTATCTTCTAAATCATGATCCAACCATGGTATGAACTTGTGACTACGAAAACAGATCGTTAAAAAGCTCAAAACCACATATTCGTCGGAAATCTGTCAGAAATATATACAAATTTTCGACAGATTTCCGACGGATGTACCAAATTTTACCTGGGAAATGAAAAATAAATACCGCGAAATCAGTCGGTCCAAAAAATAAATAAATTTTGTTTTCCGACGGATTTCCGACAGATTTAAATCCGTCGGAAAATCTGGTTTTAATAACCCGATCTTCTCTTTTCTTCTTCATCACCGCCGATCCTTAAATTCTAAAATTCTTCCACCACCACCCCTCCACACCGCCGCCGATCCTCTGGGCCTCCGATTAAGGGTTTCCTCCGCCGGAATTCGCATCCTCTGTCGCCTCCCATCCTCTCCGTCGCCGCGGCCACCGATCCAAATGCCTCATCATCTTCTCTTCTCTTCACCGGCTTTCACCGCCGGAAATCGCCGCCGCCGCCGCCTCCTCTTCATGGCTGACCTTCCTTCACACTTGTAAGTTTCCTCAAATTATTAATTCCTTTGTGTTTGTGAATTAGGAATTGATTTTTTGATTTAGGAATTGAGATTTTGTGAATGAGGTATTGATTGTGGGAATTAGGATTAGGAATTGTGTTTGTGAATAGGGATTGATTTTGTGAATTAGTATTAGAAATTGTGTTTGTGAATTAGGGAATTTTTTGGAATTTTTTAGATTTTAGGGTTAGGAAATTTTTTGTTTTTTGTGAATTAGGGATTTATAATTTTTAAACAATTTTACGGATTTATTTAGAGTTTTAGAATGTTTATATTATAGAATTTTAACCAAATAAATAAATTTTTGAATTTATATTTATATTTTTATAATTTTTATATAATTAGATTTAGGAAAAATATATTTTATACAATTTTGAAAATATTTCCAGCATTTTCTACTAATTTTAAAATAATTTTTAGGATTTATATACAATTTTAAAATTTTAATACTTTAGAATTTGAAGATAATGACTTAAGTTTTGAATTTATATCTATATTTTTTAAAATTTTATATAATTAGATTTAAGAAAATTATATTTTATATATTTTGGAAACAATTGTTACAATTTTCTACTAACTTTTAAACAATTTTAAGGATATATTTAGAATTTTAATATTTTAGAATTTTAAATTATGTAACAATTACTTAAGAATTTTGAGAATTTCTTAATAATTTTACCATTATTTGAAAAAGTTAAGGTTTTTCATAACTTTTAAATTTTTTTTAATATAAATGTAGGGATTATAGTGGTTTCCCTGCATCTGGCAGCGGCCGTCGTCGTCGTCGTGTGAGTATACCTAGTTCTAGTACGACGTCTACACCAACACCGTCGTCTACACCTCTACAGACGCCGGTGACACCACCAGCCCCCACAGCACCGTCGCAGATGACACCACCAGCGCCCACAGCACTGTCGCAGATTAGCGTCGAGGATTTGATGGGTCTTCCTGGACGAGAAAGGTTGACTAAACTCCATCCAGACAGACTCGGTAGAGACACATGGTAAGTTTTTTGTTACATTTTTGTTTTTTTTTTACTAATTTAATTTAATTGTGACCAATGTTATTATATTGTTACATTTTTTTCCTGTAGGTTTGGTGATTCTCGAAGCGGGATTTCGAAGTCCCTCAACAAGATGGAAAACTCTTTGCTCAGCCGTCCGTATAAGACGTACGCCGCCATGCCACCGGAGGATCAAGAAATGTGGTTTCGCCAATTTGCGGTAAGTCATCTGTTTTCACAATTTTTACTTTCATTTAAAGTATTATTATTTTAATTTAATTTTTATTTTTGCAGCAAGAATTTAGGTGGGAACCACACATGACCGCTCTGGTTAGGAGGGACTTCGACTCGAAAGCGGGACGGCACTACTTGAAGAAGGTGAACGAGTGGAAGGATGAGTGGCTCCACGGTCAGGTGCCAAAGGATATGGTTGAGAAGCCGGTCTTGTGGAACGGGTTCGTCGCCTATTGGCAAGAAGAGGCTACCAAGGCGAGCTCTACATATCACTCTTCCAACCGGAACAGCACGCGCAACGGCAAGGGGAAGGCCACCCACAACCTTGGAGCTACCAGCAAGGAGACAAAGGCTCGGGATATGGTAAGTTTTTATGTACGTCTTGATTTTTATTAAATTTTTTTAGTTTTATACATTTATATTATCACATAAATATCTAACAACTGCAGGCTAAAGAGTTGGGTTGGGAACCCAACAACTTGGAACTTCTGCTAGCAACACACACGGACAAGGATGGTGTCATCCAGGATCAGATAGCTCGGGAGATTCATGAGAGCGTCCGAAGAATGGAAGACGAGTACATTATGTCTCAGCCACCCACGGAAGGAACCCCTTCTCTCACCCAAGCCCCGGACGACATCATCAACCAATTCGTCTTACAGATATGTAAAATTTATAATAGTTTTCAAGTCTTTTTCATTTACAATTTAATTTGTTCCCGCATGTTACTCCGCAGACCAAAGGGCGGATTTATGGTCTTCCCGACGATGCAGGATCATCAGGGTCTACTCATTACTACAACGATCTGTCATCCGAGCTGAGAGCCCAGCTGCAGCAAAAGGACGCCGAAATTTCAGAATTGAAGACGACGGTCCAGCAGGTACGAGATGAACAAGCCGCCTAACAAGCCGAACGGGAGAAGGAGCAAGCCGAACGGGAGAAGGATCGGGAGATGACGCGACGGATGATGGCGTACTTGGGGCGCAACCCAGATTTTCCTCCGCCGCCCACCGCTTAGATTTTTATTTTCAACCTTTTTGTAAAACAATTTGACTTTTTATTTTAATTTAAATAATTTTATTTTTAATTTAAATAATTTCAAATTATAAATTATAAATTTATATTCAATTAATTATTATTTAAATTATTATTATTATTTTTACAAATTTTTATGAAACCGTCGGAAATCTGTCGGAATTACGACCGTCGGAAATCTGTCGGAATTACGACCGTCGGAAATCTGTCGGAAATACGACCGTCGGACATCTGTGGGAAATACATCCGCCGGAAAATTGTCGGAAAATCGTCGGAATTTGTTCCGACAGTATGCCGACGGTTTTAACGTCGGAAACAAATCTGACGGTTAACCGACGGCTATTCTTCCGACAGAATTCCGACGGGTTACCGTACTCCGGCAGGCTGTCGGAATTTTGTTGGAAATACGTCTGTTGGAAATCTGTCGGAATTTGTGATGGATTTCCGACAGTTTTGTTATTTCCGACAAGATAGAACAGACGAAAATATCTGTCGGAAATCTGTCGGAATATGCCTTTTCCGACAGATGTCTGACGGATATTTTCGTCAGTTTCTCGCTGTTTTCTTGTAGTGTTGATGAGGTCTTCTTGTTTTGTTTTAAAACGAAAAAAGCCCAATTTTTTTTTCTTAAGTATATACAATAAGAAACGTAATTTATCATTTTTGGTAGTTGACAAAAGAGTATTATTGTTTGGTCAATATGTTTTATAAATAACCCCCTTTTTTTTACAAGTATTTCTAAATAATTAAAATTTAATTTAATTATTTCAGTAGTTATTTAGTAACGGAAAATATTATAGGGAATTTAGCATATATAATACCTATTGAACCAATAATTAAGGATCTAACATAACCTAAATTATAATAAGGAAAATAACATTATATCCAAAATGACAATTTTAGCCTTATTTTATTTTTCAGTTACAAGATAAATAATCAACTATGTTTTGATTTGATAGGGCTATTCGCAGATAAATGTTATAAAAAAAACCGGATTGCTGACTATGTACGAATAAATGGTCAACTATAATCATAGTGAATTCATCACAAAGTGAACTATATTTTAACTAAAATAGCAAACACTCGTTTACATAGACAATGTTTTACATAGTCAACTATGTTTTGATATGATAGTTGGCTATTCACTGATAAATGTTTAAAAAAATGAATAGCTGACTATGCATGTATAAATAGTTAACTACAATCATAGTGCATTAATCACAAAGTGAACTATATTATAACTACAATAGCAAACACTTGTTTACATAGATTATGTTTTACATAGTCAACCATTTTAATCAACATACGTGAGCTGATAGAAAACTATCTATAATTAATAAGATCAATAAAGGCATTTTAGTCTAAAAAAAATTAACCGTTGTTAGTCACCTAAATTCTATTCACAACATTCTACACACCTAATTTAATCCCCTCAAACTATTATACAACTAATTAACCACACGAGTGAGATGTGTCCTACCCCTTTAATAGTTAAGATTTATTCATAATTACTTAATGGCTTTAAAGCAATGTGTCTACAACTAACTTAAAATCAAATTGTGCTTTTAGTGAAATTGTTGAGTAAAACTGTTTCTTCAATTTGTATAATATATTATGTATATATAATGTGTATCTCAATACACACACACTAATCCTCTGGCAAAACCACTTTGCGTATATATCTCAGTAATCCTAGAATTGAGATAATGATACCATAACAAGATGTTTATGTGTGTTTAATCAAAGTAGTTCAAAAGGAGACCATTACCTTATAATATTCTAGCAGCTTATTCAGGGACAAGTCTATTCGTAGACTTCACTAAACCAATAAGATCATTAATCCATCATCCTTCTTCAGCAATTGCCTTTACAGCTTTAGCGTTTCCCGACATGTTTAAAATAACCTTTGCAGCTTCTCTTTGAAGAGGTTCACTCAAAGATTTCCTAGAAGAATTTGGATTCCTCCACCTCCTATGACTGCTTAGGCTCTTGCAGAGTCAATACTAGCAACCTCATCATCGATAACAAAATAAGTCGCAAGCCCTAAAGCTGCCTTCTCTTTTACACCTTCTTGTGAGCTTTGCAATAAACTGAGAAGCAAACTAGTTACCTCACCGAGCCAGGATTCCTATAATCCTTGTGTACATTTTCCCACACTTCGTTGAAGTGTATGAAAAATTCTCCACTCAAGCTAGTAGATAGGTCTTTAGTTTATTTACCAATACTTTTGATGAGTTAGCTTCTATATTCGATGATGACTCAAAGAAACCAAATGATGTTTTTACTTATTGGAGGGATTTGATAAGGAAGGATAAAAAATCCTTTTGTGGAATATAGAAGCTAGCTCATCAAAAAAACAACATGGTAAATTTTATGTAGGAAAAAAATACAAATCCAAGTCAACTTTTTAAAAGTTTAGAAAGAAAATAAGTCTGGTAATTGGGTGGTATATATAATGAGCTCTTGTTTCGTTATCGCTTTTCTCGTCTATCTTCATTTTCATTCTCCAATTTCTCAAATTTCTTTTTCTTTCTCTGTGCGTAAAGTTCATCTCTTTTTTTTTCGAAAGGTGATTACTTAACGGTGTTTTTGCTTTGCAATTTGTGTTTAAAGAGTTTTTCTCTGGCTCTCATCGGAATATTGTCTATATATATATATATATATATATATATATATATATATATATATATATATACATTTGAACAAGATATGAGTCATAGGTTGAGGCACATAGTGTTTGATATAGGAATGAATACGGTTGGTGATGGTGAGATTAATGGTGATGATGATGATAACCTGGATTGGACTGGTTTCCCTTACGATAATGTTCTTGAACTGCTTACGTGATTGAATGGAGAAGCCTAGATGCTTCTTCTTTTATATGGAGTTCTTTAAACACCCACCTTTACAAGTTTGATCCTTCAATACTAACTTCTCTTGCAATTAAATGTACTAATCTCGAGAAGTTTAGGTTTCATAGAGTTGAATCTGCTCAAGCCATGATTCTTTTATAAGCAACGAATCTCCATGGAATACGCGGGAAATTTGTTGGGAAAATAACTAATGCATCTTAAAAACCGATGAAATATGCGGGGAATTTGTTATTTGCCCAACAAATTCCACTTATTTCACGGAGATTCGTTGCTTCTAAAATAATCATGGCTTTAGCAGATCTACCGCTACGAAACCTAAACTTCTCCAGATTAGTACACCTAGTTGCAAGAGAAGTTGCTATTGAAGGATCAAACTTGTAGAGACGAGTGTTTAAAGAACTCCACAGAAAAAAGTAGAATCTACGCTTCTCCATTTACTACAAGTCGATGCTATGCAAGCTCGTTCGTGATTATTCAATCGCGTAAATAGATCAAGAACATTATCATAAGGCAAACCAGTCCTATCTAAATTATCATCACCATCACCACTAATCAAACCATCACTAACCCTATTCATTCATATATCAAACACTCGCTCCCTCATCCTTCGACTCATATCTTGATCAGATGTATATATATATAAACAATATACCGCCAGAGCAAAACGAAAAGAAACTCATTAAACACTTACTGCAAAACAAAAACACCGTAAAGTAATCACCTTTCTAAGAAAAGATAACTTTAAGAAAGTAAACACAGAGAAAGAAGAAGAAATTTAAGAAATTGGAGAATGAAAATGAAGAGAGACGAGAAGAGAGATGATGAAACAAAAAATCATTATGTATACTATCCAATTATCAGACTTATTTTCTTTCCAAACTAAAAAGTTGACTATGATTTTTTTCTTTTGTCCACATAAAATTTACCATTTTGTTTTTTGATGAGCTAGCTTCTATATTCGACAAAAGGATTTTTTTTTTTCTTCCTTATCAAACCTCTCGAATATGTAAAAACATCCTTAGGTTTCTTTGAGTCATCGTCGAATATAGAAGCTAGCTCTTCAAAAGTATCAGTAAACAGAGTAAGCAAGACCTTTCTATTGGATTGAGTGGACCATTTTTCATACACTTCAACAAAGTGCGGAAAAATATACGCAAGGATTAGGTGATTTCTGGCTCGGTGAGGGAATTAGTTCGCTTCTCAGTTGATTGCAAATCTCACAAGAGGATGTACAAGAAAGCGGCTTTAGGACTCGTGCCTTATATTGGTTTCGATGATGAGGTTCTAATATTGACCCTACAATAGCCGAATCAGTTATACGAGGTAAAGGAATCCAAAGTTTTCTAGGACCTGCTAAATCTTTGCGTGAACCTCTTTAAAAAAGAAGCTGGAAGGGCTCTTTCAAACTTGTCGGAAAACACTAAAGGTGTAAAGGCAATTGCTGAAGAAGGATGGATAACGTTCTTACTAGTTTAGTGAAGTCTACGAGTAGACTTGTCGTTGAAGAAGCTCCTGGTGGATGTGGACTATGGAATCTCTATTAAGTAGAAAAGTATAAGGTAATAGTCTCTTTTGTAATGAGTTTTATTAAACACATATAAACATCTGTGTTATGGTATCATTATCTCAATTCTAGGATTATTGAGATATATAAGCAAAGTGGTGTTGCAAGACACACACACACTGGGTGGGGGGGGGGGGGGGGGGGGGTATACACAGAAATGTCATTGTCCTGAGTTTAAATTACAGATGTGTCACATAGGCAGTTCCTATTTACACATATGTCACTTACACACTGATATTCCCGTTTTGCCCTAAATCTATAAATATAGAATGCAACTGTTGGACTGACTTGTTCTGACTTTTAATTGACATGTGACAGACTCTGAATCACTTATAATTATAAATTAGTAACTGCCATATGAGAATATGCAAAATCATGTCATACTTTATGTTGGGGTCAAGTTTCACCCCGATAAGATCTTAAACAACCAACACTTTTTTTTTTATTTAATTCATAGCCCGAGTTAATATTCCATAAATAATAACTCTCTACGGCTACTCAAACAATTGCGGAAAATCTCATTAAAAATAATTCAATAAAGCATTAAACCAAATATTCAATTTAACAAATCAATTCCATAATTTTTAAAAAATAAGAAACTGCGTCAAACCCACTAAATCCTATATACTTACCACATTGATTCGAGACCTTTCATGCCAAAAAAGATATCGAGAAATGAAGCTGGTCAATAATCCAAGTACTACACAGCCTTCCAGCCATAGCATGAGCCAATCCCCACAATCAATAAGAGCTAAAACCACATAGATCTAAGACCACTTCCATCGGTAAAAGTTATTAAGAGTTTCTCAAAAAATAAAAATATTAATATCTAAATTTTCTAATTAAATTTTAATTTCTTTTTAATAATTCAACCACTAACTAAATGACAAGTAAAACTGTTTTTTCCGTCTCTTCTTTAAGATACGTTTCTTCTTCTCTCCTTCTTTTCCTTTTATTTATTATTATATTAATTTAATATACGATACTCCGTTAGAGTTGCTCTAAGGATATATACCACCACGACTAATAACAACCCACCTAGAACCACATCTTAACATATTTAAAAAAAAAAACATTTGAATCGGCCCCCGTATCAAAAGGGTCCCCACAAATTAAATAATATATACAGTATATCCTCTATATATTAATACTCTATAAGTTAATAATTCCCATAAATTAATAAATTTTTCTGGTTTCGATTCGCCTCAATGTAAAAATTAACGAACTTTAATAAGATACTAATTTTTTTTAAACTCCCATGTAAAATATTGTCCCAATAAAAGTATAAATTAAATCATATGTAATTATGCATATATATAATTATGATAGTGTTTAAAACATGACTTCACAATGTTTTGTTGTTTTGATTTAAAGTTGAAATTTGTTGGAATTATATATCTCAAACTTTACTTATTGCATCAAAAACTATGTATGTATCCAAAACTTGTGAAAATTAATATATACGATAATTGAATTATTTACACTTAACTCGTTCTAAATGTATCTGAATATATGTATATTGTTTTTAACTTTATCATCAATGTTTAAAGTTTGTAACCATGATTTCTTATGAATGTTGTACCTAAAATCGTGTATAATTTTTTTTATTCTAGATACTCTATTATGATATTAAGTAATGAATATCAATTTGATTACTAGAACCACAAGTGTTAACCATAATTTCAAGTTAATATATTTTAGTTTTACTAATAGATTCAATTAAATTATGTAATATAACATTACCCAAATTATTCTATAAATTAATAAATTTTCAAAGTTCCAACATTATTAATTTATAGAGGTTTTACTATATATATGGATGTTGATTTATTAAAAATATTTGATGAAGAAAATAAAGATGTAGTGAGATAGCAAGCAATTATTTTTGTGGGATCTAATATTTTATAAGATTATATGATTAAAAGATAAAAGTATTAATTAGTTTTATTTCACATAAGAAGACATGAATGTATTGTATTTTAAAAAAATATATACTTTAATTAAATGTTAGTAACCTTTTGATATGGTCCCATATCTGGCTCTGAACCCACCTGAAAAGAAGATAATGGAAGGTAAAAACCTAGAGCGAAAGATGAAATTTGACCATGGGGCCGATAGAAAACTGCCAGAAAAATGAGAAGAGGATCACTGAGAGAAGAGATCGTCGAGGAAACTCAATTAGACGGTGAGATCCGTCATCTTCAAACAGATCTACCGTATGAAAGTGACATTCAACAAACCTCCAATCCACGACCCACCGCCGCCGCACAACCAAGCTACAACCACAACCACAATGCTAGTTAGAGACCGCAAAAAGGAAGAGGCAAGGAGCCTCTCACGGCTATCGTAGAGCCAATCGCCAAAGAGTCAAATAAGGATGGGGAGAAGCTTTGCGGCTAGGGCGAACTGGTTCTGGAAGAGAGAGACTTCTTCATTTTTTATAACAATAATTTATGTTTCGAAGTTAATTAATATTGAAAAAAAAATCAACCACGAAAGACACGTGTTATACGCGAAAAAGGATTTTCTTCCTTAATAGTCATGACTTAATTCAAAAATTAAATTCGTACCAGACCCGGTTGATAACAAATCATTTAATCTTTCGTTACTTGGTTTAGAGTAAAATTGTTTTAAACTTGTAATAATAATTTTTTTTTGTATTAGACCATTTGGCTCAATGGTTGATCGAGGGTTCATTAAAGCTTCTACATCAGGAGGTCCAAGGTTCAAACACAGAAAATACAATTTATTATAATATATGCATTTTAATGTAGACAAACTTGCATGTTATCTTTCCGGGTCACGATCGAAGGAATCCCTGAGTTTTATTGCAACGAAGAAGGAATCATAGAGATTGGTGAGAAGCTAGGAGAGTTAATGAAATGGGAGTGGCAATCACAACCACCTAGATTTCAAGTAGTTCTTGAAGGCTCTCGACCTCTAATTAGAGAAAGAGATCTAGATTTTGGAGAAGGTGTAATCATTAGAGTTACCTTCAAATATGAGAAGCTGGAGAAATCATGTAGGATCTGTGAATGCATTACTCACCACAGATGGGAGATGTTTTTGAGCGTCTCAGAATTTATTACTCTAGGGATGTGTTGTCCCCGAATAACTCATTTGTGGAGATTGTGTTCTCCTGTATACTTTATGTTGGGGTCAAATTTCACCCCGATAAGATCTGAAACAACCAACACTTTTTTTTTTTATTTAATTCATAGCCCGAGTTAATATTCCATAAATAATAACTCTCTACGGCTGCTCAAACAATTGCGGAAAATCTCATTAAAAATAATTCAATAAAGCATTAAACCAAATATTCAATTTAACAAATCAATTCCATAGTTTAAATCAATCTAGCAACCTAAACACCATGTTCACTAGAAACTAAAACAACAAAGCTAACAACCCTATCATCCTCTTCTCTGGCATTGATTCTGCGATCACACATTTTTTTTACCTACAACATATGGAAATAAGAGTTGTGTGAGTATGATCACAAATACTCAGTGAAGCGGTCATCCCGTCTACCTGTTACATAACAAGGGAAAAGGAGTGTCAATTACTACGCGAACAATCAATAAACCACATTACTCAAAATTCAGCAATATAATAAGTGGTGTCGATCGATACCACCATATGGTGTCGATCAACACTCCTAATTCATAAAAAATTATTGTGACTTAAAAGTGGGTGTCGATCGACACTACCTCTAGGTGTCGATCGAGACCACTCTCAGAAACCTAAACCGAGTCAAATCCTCTCGCGATTCGATTCCGTTTCATCTCGTGAGACCATATCACGAACAAACAAACACAAAATCACAGAGAACAGTCACAAAATCATCACAAACCAAACCATCATTATCCTAACACTTTAATCCCATAACCACGATCACGCACTCACCTCGATTTCACGATTGAGGAACAAATTTAAGAATGTGCAACGACGAAAACAGACACAAACGGTGATCCTCCTTGCTGGAAATCACCAAGAACTCCGCTCAACAGCTACTTGAAACGCACACGAGCCTTAGCGAAGAAAGAACTATGAAGAACGGATCACAATCCTCTCGATTTGCTCAGTTCTCACTCAAATCATGTTTCCTATTGTCAAAAACCTCGTCCCCCGTAGATCAATAAGGTTGGATCCTTATAAAGGACGACCTAGGACTGCGCACCCATAACCGAGCCAAATCGAACCATTAAAAACTTAACCAAAATTGACCCAAAACGATGGTGTCGATCGACACCCCACCCCTGGTGTCGATCGACACCCCTTCCAAATCACGAAAATTTGGTTTGAGGATTTTACAACATCCATGTGCATAAATGACTAAGTATGAAAGCTGCCGCGAGGTCGACTGGGTGAACGCAGTAAAGCAGTTAGCAGAGAGGTGCATGGGGTCAAAGCAGAATATAACAGTGAAGTTAGAAAGTTGAAGTCTTGGCATAGGGACGCGCGAGGTCGACTAGGTGAACACAATTAAAGTAGTTAGTAGAGAGGTGCACGAGGTCAAGGTAGAATAAAACAGCAAAGTTAACAAGCTAAAGTCGTAGCGTAGCGACGAGGTCGACCAAGCGAAGTCTCTACAAAGCGGTGTAGTCGGCGAGTTCAAGTTTACAACATAGAGCACATAGCCCACCAAAGTCAAGCCCAAAACGAAGACAAGATGGGCTGAGTCCAAAAACCTTGAAGATATTGGATCAAGCTCGCCAACGAGGCCTGCGAAGTGGAACCAACTTAAGATAATATGCAATCTAGAAGAAAATAGGAAGTTTTCTATTTTCTTCGTGGAGAGGTCACCCAAGCCGCCAAAAAGATAAAGGAAAATCTTGAAATATTAGGAAGTTTTCTTTATCTCCTAGGAAGTTGACCTAGCCGACATATTAGAGCTAGCCGACCTAGCAGACCTAGCAGAAACTATATATACTAGTAAACATCTCTTGAGAAAGGGATCCAAAATTTTCTAAGAGCAAACACTTACACCTAGATTTCTCACCTTTCCTTTAAAAAACTTTTACAAATCTAATTGTGCGAGATACGACTCCTACACTTTATGCTTCCTTTCCCCAAATACACTCTTTCACTTCTCTCTCCTTGTTCATCAAAATAACTGTAAAATCAATAAAGAAAATTATTAAAGACTTTTCATGTTATTTCCTTCATCTCTCTCCACAAAATATATCTACATTTTGTTCACAAAACAAAGAGATTTTGTACACTTCTCCGTTCAATTTCTCTCTTCTAGGGTTCCAATATCAAAGTCGGAACTCCCTCCATCAGATATGACCGCTATATGAGACTCAAAACTCCCTCCAGTTGCGGATCAACCGCAATGTGAGATGTTGCCGACGAGGTTATTCCAATCAAGAACTATCCGTGTTTCGCGCATATTAACGCATACTCGAGACTAGACCCGATACTCGCAATCACACAAAGCTTTGCGAGGCATACACGAGATGGATTTACTCCATAAATCTGCATTTGGTAAAAGTTTTACTATTCCAACACCATAACTTTTCTTCTCCAGCAAAATGATACTCAATTTCTTCCGTCGTTAACTAATCACTTCTAAACAACATGAGATATGGTATATATTCTTCTGAAAACCACTACATTTCTCTTTGAGGGAGTTTTGGATTATAACCGGTCTTGAGTGTGGTCAATATCCCTCGAAAGAAGAGATCGAGGACATCGTGAAACCAAAGGAAGGTATGCAAAGTTATGTTTGGTGAAAGTAGTTACCCTACCATTGCTGATCCGCTCGAGATGATGCGAGAAAAAGATAATCTTGGGTGGAAGAAACTTGCATTAGCGTTAATTGTCATCTTTGATCGAATTCTCACTGTTGTAACTCATCCATTGAAGCCAAACCCGGAGATTGTTGAAATGACTAATAACATTGCATTCTTCTGCAAATATCCATGGGGGAGGAAATCGTTTACTTTAATTGTCTCCACCTCACGAACTTAGTGTATCGGGTTCGAGACTTGATTTCTTCGAGTTCCCCAAGCTCCCTAGTAAATGTAAGGACTCGGAGCTGGCGAGTTTACCTATCCAAGACAAACTTCCCGCTGCTTTAATTGCTATTGTAATTAAGCTTGTACCTGTTCATGTAGCATATGCATGAATATTTTTGGCTACCATGAACAAAAACAGTTTGCCCCACAAGTCTTTCAAACAGAGACTTTCCTTTATGTAGTTTGGAGGACTAAGTTTATCCTTCAATCGCGCGATACAATATTTCTTCATGCTATTATTCCATTTGCACCCTATTTGAAATTAGATATCACCCTAGTTGCGGATATGGGAACTAGCAGGATACAATTTTTTTTTATCATTCCTTTTATGTCGCGATATTTTATTTACGTCTAATTTTATTTAGGAAACTTTGATATTTACATCCTATATATATTAATCGAGGAAACACTAAAAGTTCAAAATCCTAGGTGTCACTCAAAGAGGCTTTTAGGAGATACTAAAATAAAACTTAAAAATCCTAGGTGTCACTCAAAGAGGCTTTTAGAGGATAATTATCTTCCTATTAAAAATTAAAAAAAAAACACACATTTCTAAACTTATAAAATTCTCTAAAATTTTTTCTAGATTTTTCTACAACATTCAGAAATATATAGTTTCTAAACTATAAACATTTACAACAAAAATGTCTATAGAAGGTAATGAATATTGTGTTTAATTAATTAAACAAATTATTTAACTTTCCTATTAATTCTAAAGACATGAGAATTATTATTTTTATTTGTCGATCAAAAAGAAATAGATAATAATAGGATTTAAAGCTATTTCATAAAATTATTTTATCAATTTATATGTTGGTCGTATGTATTTTATCCTAATCAAAATATATAAATTAATAAACTAAAATTTATAATTCCGCGTTTGACGCGGGTCCAAATTTAGTGAATCATGATTAGATGATTCCACTCCTTGATGCGAGGTCTCAAAAATATTTTTGTTTCTGTAATCGAGATTCATATTGTACGATATTTCTTTTATTCGAATTCAAAAGAGCTTGCGTTTTATGGTTTTTGAAGTGGTACGTTTTCCAATGGAGTCTATAAGACCATCTCCAATGTATTACACCATATTTTACACTAAAATGGTGTAACACCAAAATGGTGTTGAGTTTTACTCCAATGTATTACACTATTTTCTACACCAAAAAAAGAATATTTTAAATTTATTCTTTTACAAATTTACATATTAACCCATCTAATTTTTATTTAGTTTGATTAATTATAAAATCATTTAAATTTAACATTAAATATGAAAAGAAAAATATAATACATTATATAAAATAAATGTATGAATAATAGATTTTGGTTTAATCATCATAAACATATTAGATTTGGGTTCAATTGCCATTATTTATATATGTTTCTCACTAAATTTGAAAATATTTATAATTTAAAGGACCAATTTATAAATAAAATTTTTTTACACCAAAATGGTGTAGGATTTAGTGTTAGGTTGGAGAAAATTTTACACCAAAATGAGATTTAGTGAGTATAAAAGTCACTTTCTCATTAAACATTCCGAACCGTGCCTCTCCTTGGTAAAAGGTAATATTCTTCCTCTTTTCTTCTTTTTTTCTTTGTTCGACATATTCTCTCCCTCTTTTTTGCTTTCTTCTACTCTCTTTTTTTGCTTGTTCTTGGTGGATTGAATGCTTCTTTCACTTTTTTTGTAAATTGTTGTTCCATGGGGCGTTTTTGATCCGAATGTACAACAAGATCCTTCACTTTTCGGGTTTGTGACTTGTTTCTCTTAAAGCACCTCCATTGGAGGTCCTTAAGAAGAGTTCTTATCTTAAGAAAGATTAAAAATATATGAAAATAAAGAAAATAAGCTAGAATCGTATCTTCATTCGAAGTTTTCAGAAACTCTAAGAACATGTGACATGTCAAGCCGAGATTGGTTATACCAAAACTGATTTTTTTTCCACTTTGTTTTCGTTTCTCTCTCGATCCTATCCCGAACTCAAGAACACGTTCAATAAACGCATATCATTCTTGTAATCGATCCAAGCCGTAATTGAATTCCCAGATTTCAAATCAATTTGAAAAAACAAAAGAGACACTACAAGAAAACACTGATTTAGCGTCGGCATATTTCGATGCTATTTCGACGCTAAAACCATTTACCGTCGAGTTAGCGTCGAAAACATTTCGACGCTAAACTGTCGACGCTAAACTGTCGACGCTAATTCATTTTCGACGCTAATTTAGCGGCGAAATGAACTTCGACCCTAATTGGACCCTAATTTAGCGTCGGATGTTCGACGTTAATCCGACACAGTATTTAGACGCTAATTCGACGCGACTTTAGCGTCAAATTAGCATCGAAACGTTTGGATGCTAAATGGTTGGTAAATCGATGGTAAATCGATGCAAAATTAGCGTCGAATTAGCGTCGACATCTGATTGATTAGACGCCAATTCGACGCTACATTAGCGTCGAACTACGGTCGAATGAATCAGGTGTTGACACTAATTCGACGCTAATTTTGCATCGATTTACCATCGAATTAGCAACAAATGGTAACATTATTTTAAAAAAATATATTATTATAGAAAAAATATTATAATTTAAAAATTATTATAATAAAAATTAAAAATTATCCGTTACAAATAAACTTAAAACGCTAATCCTAGGGCTGTTGTTGGCTCCCTAGGTTCACGATATCTTCGAACTCTTGGTGGAGTTGCGTAGCACCGGGAGGTGTAGGAGGCGGTGGAGGACGATTCATCCGTTGCAAGGGAGTGGCTAATATCGCATTATCCACTGCAATGATGTCAAAGAGACCGCTCAATGACGAGACATGCCCCTTTAGCTCCGCAATCTTAGCATTAGCAGCTTGCAACTCAGCGGTCAAACGCGGCTCAGACGAACCCGGCGAGTAAGAATATTGAGAAGACGAACAAGCTGCTGGGACATCTTTGATGGATCCAACACTCATCGTTCGTCCTTTCTTCTTCGCTCATAAGTTATAATATAAAATAAAAACCTAATAAATTACCTCCTCGTAAAGTCTATCGAAATCTTCAAGACCCATCGTAGACTAGACAGACTCATCTAGCTCTTCAAGTCGTGCATTGTACGCGTTCAACGTTTGTTCCGCTTGAGCGGTAACAAATGTCCCATCCTTCCTCCGATGAGTTTTCTCCATCACTTTAACCATCGGAGGAAGCTCACCGCCATCAGCCTGTTAAACAAAAATAAACAGAGATAAAAATGAAATATATAATAAATAAATATTTCCAATATAAATAATCAAATAAATTAATTTAATACAAATATTACCATGTCCAGTCGTACTGTGGCGTATGATGATGGACCCCCACAATGCTTTGAAGGTCCATCTCCTTCGGCCACCGGCGTGAGACGGGATGCAGAACACTTCCCCGAGATAACCACCGATTTGGGATCCTCCCAATACTGCACTAGACCCGACCAAACATCGGGATCCATCCCGAGCGGCTTCGCCTCATCGCCTTTCTTGCCCCACGCTTTCTTCAAGTTCGCGACGTAACCGTTGAGACGCTTTAGGGCCTTCTGCTCGAACGCCGCTCGCACTTCGAAAATATGAGCTTCCTCCCAATGCCTCCCTTGCTACAAAAATACGAATAATGTTATGAATTTATTTATAATCAAATAATTTAATAAATAAAATTAAATAAAATAAAATAACTTACCGCCCATGACTCGAACCAAATATCACGAACATTCTGCGGCGTCTTGCTTCAATTAGGATGGGCCATAGTGAAGTGGCCCTTGATTGTGATGGTGACCGAATGCGCAACCTTGTTATCCGTAAACCTATTAAACAAAATGTTAGAATGTTAATAATTTAATTATAACTAGTAATTAAAAATTAATTACACAAAACAAATTTAATTAGTAATATTGAAAAACAATTAATACCATAATGTACCACGAGGCCTCAACGGATAGATAATCCTAAGCCGTGTCTCATGTCCAGGTTGGCGGAGAAGCTCAGAAATCCGCATCATAAGAGGCGCGTTTGGCGGTGGAGGGGGCTCATTGTGGTCATCGGGATGATCATCTTCCCCTTCTTCTGGCTTTGGATGAGGCTCTGGCTGAGGCGGTGGCGGAGCTTGTGGCAGAGCTCGGAGCAGAGGTCGTGGCGGAGCAAGTGGCGCAGCTCGTGGACGATAGTTCGCAGCCTGCGAACCCGACCCCGACGCCGATGCTGATCCGGATCTGCGACGACCATCGGATCCGGGATTCGAAGCATCCTCGCCAAATAACTCGCCGTACGAAGGAGAACGACGTCGATCACCCTATAAAATAAAACAAATTTATTAAATTAAAAAATGTAAAATATAAATTTAAAATTTAGGAAATAATTTATTATTTTTGAAATAAATTTAACATTTATTAAATTATTTTGGAATATCGTAAAATAACTTGTAAATTCGTTTTTCATTTAACAAAATTATTTTAACATCCAAAAAACTCCTTAATTAGTTTTATTTGACTTTAGAAAAATATATTTCATCTATAACTTAGCACATCTATATTCAGTTCCATAACTTATCAAATCTAAAATCAAGTTCATTTCCTAAAATTTATGTCCTACATTTTTCCTAAATTCTATTTCACACCAAATTTCCTAAATTATATTTACTACATATTTATTAAATTTAAATATGTACAATATAAATTTTATATTTTATATTGCTGAAATAATGTTTGGAAATTTTTTATATTTTATATTTAGGTAATAATTATATATTTTCAAAATAAATTTAGCATTTATGAAATTATTTTACATTATCGAAAAATAACTTTTAAATTCAGTTTTAATTTTACATAAATATTTCAAATTCAAAAAACTCATAAAATTATTTTATTTGACTTTACATAAATAAATTTTATAAAATCAAAATGCAAATCTATAACTTAGCAAATCTAAATTGAATTCCATAACTTATCAAATCTAAATTCAATTCCATTTCCTAAAATTTATTTGCTACATTTTTCCTAAAATATATTCATACCAAATTTCCTAAATTCTATTTACTACATATTTCATAAAACCATTTCCTAAAATTAATTTCATTTAAAATTCCATAACTAGTATATATAACTAAATTATAACTAAATACAAATAAATATAAAAAATTATTAAAAAAAAAAAATACCATTGTTGTGTCGGAGGAGATTACGGATGGAGATGCGGAGGAGATCACGGCGGAGGATAAGCGGCGGAAGGACGTACAACGGAGGATAAGCGGCGGCGGCTGGAGGTGAGGAGGAGGAGAGGAGAGGGAGAGGGAGAGGAGAGGGAGAGAGAGAGGCGGCGGTCAAGGAGGACGTCGGAGAGTGGGAGAGAGAGAGAGAGAGAGAGAGAGAGAGAGAGGAGCGGGGAGAGAGACTTTGGTCGTCGGAGATGGAGAGACTTCGGTCGTCGGAGATGGAGAGAGTGAGATCGTGAAGGTAGAGAGACAGAGATCGTGAATTGCAGAAACCGGAGAAGAAGACTTCGGTCTCTGTTTTAATTTCGGGAACCGACGCTAATCCGACGCTAAATCGACGCACATAGCGTCGAATTAGCGTCGGATTACATATGAATATAATTTGTATTCCCCCCAAGCAGAGTTAATGGTACAGAGCCGAATTTATTTTATTTAGCTTCGAATTGGCGTCGAACTGCCCCAAAATTCGACGCTAAATCGACTCTAAATCAAAATTAATTCGGTTTACCGCCGTTGGTTTAACACACAAAATTTGAATTTTTTCGGTTAACCGCCATTGGTTAAATCAAAATAGCGTCGAATTTGCGTCGGATCAAAATTTTTTTATCCGTTTAATACTCTAAACCCTAAACCTCAAACGTAAAATGTGTTCACATAGCGTCGAATTAGCATCGAATTGACGCTAATTTGATGCTAAATCGACGCTACCTAAAACAAATTTTAATTTTGGGGTTTAGGGTTTAGGGTATCCTCCACTGGTACGAAAACTATATTAGTCTTTTCAATCTTTCATATAATAGAATAATAATACGTTTTAAAATTTGAAATTACATATTTGGTTCATAAAGGTGTATGATGTTATATGTAAACCTATATAGTTTTTTCAAATAGAAGTCCTTACATGCATTTGTAACCTCGAAGTATACAAACATACAAATTTGTTGGCAATTAAATCATCGAATATAGATAACATTGTAGCTTCACTCTGAATTGTTGACGTTAAATCTTTTATTGTTTATACCCTAAACCTAAATGAAAAATTTGTTTGAATTAGCGTCGACTTAGCATCGATTCATGTGAATTCGACGCAAATTCGACGCTAAATCAAAATATAGCGTCGAATTAGTGTCGAATTCATGTGATTCGATGCTAATTCGACGCTAAATCAACTTTTTTTTTATGTTTAGGATTTAGGTTAAATAAATCGCACCACATATGAAAACATTCGGTACCGTTAAAAGATTCTAAACCCGGTACATATAACGATAACAATCACATAAATTTTTGCATATCAAATTTCCTAGAAAATAATTCCTACATCTTTCCTAAATATATTTCCTTAAAAAATTTATAACAAAACGAACATATTGATATTTCATTACTAATATATAAAACACAATTAACATATAAAAAAAATTGAGTTAGCGTCGAATTAGCGTCGAATTCATGTGATTCGATGCTAATTCGACCCTAAATCAATTTTGTTGTTGTTTAGGATTTAGGTTAAATGAATGAATCATGCATCCTAAATCCTAAACATTACAATATTACATATCTATTTAATTAGATTTACAATATAATATATGAAATTTTATGTACCATAATCCACCTTTACGATACTATTTAATGGTTATAAGTGTTTGGTTTCGACATAAACTTTGATACCAAACAACCGATTTAGCCTCAGAATATACTCTGAATGGCAAATCTGGGAAGGGGTAGATTATGGGGCTAAATCCACCGTTTGGAATCAGTTCACTATCGAGGTTTTCTTCTATTGTAAAGATAGGAACTTTATGGTATAAAATTTTTTATGTTTGTAAATTTGATATGAGAATTGAGTATATATAGAAATTTGTATATATTAGCGTCGGATTACAGTTAAATAAAATTTATATTCCCCACGCAGAGTTAATGTTACAGATCAGAATTTATTAGATTTAGAGTCGAATTAGCATCGAAATTAACTTTAATTCATTCCTAATAAATGAAATTAACTTTAAAAAAAAAACTTTTAGCGTCGAATTAGCATCGAAATAACATGAATTCGATGCCAATTCGACGATATTAAACAAAATGAGCGTCGAATTAGCGTCGAATTCATGTGCTCTGACGCTAATTCGACGCTAAATTAATCAAATTTTCCATTTAGGAGTTAGGGTAAAGAAACCTCACCAGGTACGATAACAATCTTCACCCATTTAAAGATTATATGTTTACAACATATAACGATAACATTCACAACAATTCAATAACAATCTAACAAGAATGAATTAGTGTCGATAACAAGCATACAACGAGATATATTGATTATGCAACTCCAATAAAACATTACAAATAATGAAACATAATTTTTAAAACGACTTCTTTGACAGGACATTAGAGTTTTGAAACAACGGTTAGAACCAGAAACTTTTCTTTCCCTTTTCTTTCTTTGCTGGAGAATCTAAAAATCTGTCGCACAATTCCCTTTTGATTGCATCAACATCTATATTTAAGTTTGGGCTTTCAGGCCTTTGGGCAAATTCAAAATCGTAGTAGTGATCCTTACATTCATTTGAAGTACTTCCACCGTAAGTATCTGACTTTTCAATCAATTGAGATGGTTGTCCGTCTTCGATTTGCCTATACAAAACTTCGTCGACAACCCGCTTCTGGTCATTATATTCTAGCTGCTTATCATATTTGTGTTTTGAATAACTTATCCCATCTTCGAATTTGGGACTCACAACATTGGCAGCAGAGCATGGATCAGCTTCCCACGAGTAGGTGGGTATGTCTTTAGTATATTCGTCGCAATGAGATTCAATTTCCCACGAGAATTTTGGAATGTGGTGGATGTTTGGCAAGCACTGGCTGTCCGACACTATTATTGATGTAGAATCTTCATTATGGATTGGTGAGCCTGTATCAAATTCCTACGAGTAAGTGGGTATCTCTCGAGTGAATTCATCGCATTGAGTTTCAGTTTCCCACGAGTATTTTGGAATATCAAAAACATTTGCCACATTTGTTGATTTAGAGTCTTCCTTAGGAGAGCTAGAAGACATTATGTGTGTTATTGATAGGTGTAGAAGTTATACACTCCATCATATGTATTTATAGTAGAAGATATATGTTTAAATGAGTAGTCAAATCGGATTTGTTCCAAACACTTGTGTCCATATAATTTTCGTATCTGTAAAAGATTTAAGTGGAGATTTTAGAATCGATTTTGCATCGAATGTTAGCATCCCAGTAGCATCGAATTCGTTTGCGTCGATTTGGCATCGAATTCGCGTCGTTTTCTGCGTCATTTCTATACGACGCTAAATAAGTAGGTGAACCCGTGTTAAATGTGTCTTGTACCTACCAAATTCGATGCAATATTCGACACTATATTCGACGCTATTCGTGCGACGCTAAAGCGACGCTAAATGGACACGTGCAGCTTAAAATATCTCTGTATTTTGCCTATATAAGTCTGAGTAATTCAACACAAAATCATAACACCAAAATGTTCAATTTCGAAATGGAAAACAGAGATCAATGGAATTACTATATGCAAAACCGAGCCTCCGTTCAAAACCCTCCAAACACAATTCTTGTTCCTTCAAACCCTCCATACGATGACTTAAATGTTATTGATGCTCCACCGACAATGTCACTCCAACCAACAGAACGATCCCAACACCAAACGCCCGTAATACCGGGACCTGGCCAACTCATACGCCGAGGACTGTTTCGCAAGAGGTCGCACGATGCAAAGGTGTTGCGAGGTGAAAGTTCTCAGACACGGCCAACACAAGATTTCATTCGTGAGGTCATCAATGAGCCACTACAGGGCGACAAGGATTTTAGTAGTCCTGGGTGGACTTCTACTATCGATTACATAATCCGTGAAGGTACGTATATATATATATATATATATATATATATATAATTAACGCTTTTACCATTACAATAATGATTGAAGATGAAAAATACTAACTCTATCATTCATAAATGTAGGTTCTTATAACCACAGGAGCACACCATTATGGACCCAGGTTGCAGAAATTCAATCCCCGCATTCACAATTTGTGAAAGTGAAAAAGGTTTACGTTGTCGATAAATATTATATCCATTTATAGATACAATTTATCT
This sequence comes from Draba incana, assembly GCA_963576765.1. Taxonomy (NCBI): domain Eukaryota; kingdom Viridiplantae; phylum Streptophyta; class Magnoliopsida; order Brassicales; family Brassicaceae; genus Draba; species Draba incana. The sequence continues at coordinate 15,806,726 of OY755212.1, read as the reverse complement.
GACAAGTAAATTGTATCTCATTTTCAGATTGTGGCTATGCTCTCCAGTTTGACCCCCAACGGGGAGGGAGATCTGCTAGTAACCTTAAAGGATCCGACAGGAAAAATCGAGGGAACCATGCACCATAACATCTTCAAAAATGACGAGTACAAACTTGCCACTGTTGTAGGTGCGGTGGTCATTCTACAGAATGTTACCGTATGCCGTTTTAAAAGGAACTCTAAGTACCTCAACATCACAGAGCGGAACATTGTTAAGGTAGATTTTGCATAACTTTCTAAATATTTATGATAATAATAAACTGAATTCCTTTTCCAAACAGATAATTGGTGCTAATTCGTTGATTGCCGAACACGAACCAACCAAAGTATCTACTATGAAAGAGGAAGATGAAGGAACTACTGATTGCGCTTCTCTTTAGCAAAATTAGAGTGTACCGATTTGAAGTGTTTCCAAGCTTTTGCATCAGAAGGATGATGAACTTCTCCTTCAACAGTAGAATGCTCTGCATGCCACCTCATTGATGCAGCTGTGAGTTCTGAATGGTATAACCTTTGTAGCCTATCTATTATGGGCAGGTACCACATTCTCTGGTACGGCACTTTTCTACCAGCTCCTTGGGGCTTAAATCTTGGTTTGTGGCAAAATCGACATTGCTGCAGGCCTTCATCATCTTTCCAAAATATCATGCAATTGTCAATGCAAACATCTATCATCTGCGAGGGCAATCCTAAACTAGAGACTAGTTTATGTATGTCGTAATATGACTCAACAGCTTGATTACCCTCTGGCAAATATTTTTTTAGAAGAGATGTCCAATCATCCATGCAACTCTCTGATTGATTATGATCAGACTTTATTGTCATCATCCTAGATGCCAACGATAATTTAGACAGACCTTCCCTACAACCTTCATAGATTGGTTGTTTTGCAGAATCAAGCATATCATAAAAAAATTTTGCATCTAAATTGGGTTCCTCAGCAACATCAGGAGTATACATAACTCCAGGAAATGCATCGGTTACCATTTCTTCAAACCTATTATGCTCTAACCAGACATCATGATCATCATTTTCTATAACAAATTGATGCCCATCATATTGTTCATTCCAATAACCCTGACCCTGATCCATAGGTTGGTAACTAGTACTACCCGAAGTTTCATCTTCATATCCCTCTCCATGATAAAACCAAACATAATACTCAGGTGTAAACCCTCTATTAAATAAATGCGTACCAACTGTATCAATTTTCTATGGCCGAGAATTTTTGCACTTCCGACACGGGCACACCATCACTCCGGTCCGTTGAATTGTAGGCACACTACTCGCTTGAGCCAGGAAAATTTCAAGGCCGTTGAGGAACTATTCTGAAAGGCCTCCATTTTCATCTTAACGTCGATACATCCAGCGTCTTAGTTCGTATATATCGCCCATTTAAAAAAAAAATTAGGGAGCAAATATTTTTTTTTTTTTCAGAATTGAAATTTTGTTTCTTCTTTTGAAAATTATGAACTGATTCCTTACGGTGGTGGTTGGTGGCTATATGTAGGAGATTTAGCGTCGAATTAGCATCGATTTTGCATCGAATATTAGCATTGGATTAGCATCGAATACCTTTGCGTCGATTTTGCATCGAATTCGCGGCATTTTTGTGTCATTTCTAAACGACGCTACATAAGTAGGTGAACCCGTGTTAAATGTGTCATATACCTACCAAATTGGACGCAATATTCGACGTTATATTCGACGCTTTGCGTTCGACGCTAAATCGACGTTAAATTGGCATCGATTTAGCGTCGAACTTAGACTGTCGATGCTAAATCGATGCTAAATTGACGCCATATAGCATCGATTTAGCTTCGCAATGTTTCGTCACTAATTAGCGTCGATTTAGCGTCGAATTGTGTTGTGGACGCTATTACGACGCAAAATCGACGCTAAAATAGCGTCGGAATAGATTCGACGCTAAAATACAGTTTTCTTGTAGTGAGATGCTGGGAATTAGGGTTGCAGAATAGAGGAAGAAGACGAACAGTAATTACCGTTTTGCCCTTCAGTTAAGTTAAAATGATAAAAAAGTCCAAAAATTAAGTATATGATGCTCGAACTGGTCACCTGGATAGTTGTAGACTTAACTACTGTGCTACATGTAAATTTCATAGTCACAAAATGATGTAATTTAGTTACTTAATTAAGTCACAAGTTCGTAACATTTTTTGTGACTCCATATTTTTTATCTGATTCGACACAATTTGTGACGAAAGCTATTACCTTCAACTCTGTCACAAAATTGTGACCAAATACTAACGAATTTATGACTAAAAAACTTCGTCACAATTTTGTATGTAAATCGTCACAATATTGTGACAAAAAAATTGTCATAATATTCCTTTTTATGTTGTGTTTATTTATACTTGATGTACATGTTCACCATAAGAAAATTATATAAGTTCTATCAATGGAGAGGAGAAAATCTACAAAATAAAAATGAGATTCTTAAGTTAAATTAAATAATAGAAAATTGATAAAAACCTAAAGGAGTGTTTACTAATGGAGATGGTCTTGTATCTAGCTTATGTTTTGGGTTGATTTTGTGTGGTGTTCTTGAATGTTCTTCAATGTTCATAGTGTTTTTAGTGTCCCTTTGGGTAATGATCTTAAATCCATGGTTTTTTCTCCTTTTTCATGTTTATGATTCATTGATTTGATTTTAACAAATCAATTTCGGTTCTACACAATATCTTTTAACTTTGTTTTGGTTGACGTTGTTCATCGTTCTTGATCGTTCTTCGTTGTTCTTGAGCTTTTTTCTTTTATCATTTGGAACAACAAAATCACAAAAAATTGTTTATGGTTAGGATTTCGAAGCCGTTTTTTGTTGTGTATATTTTCGTATCTTGGTATCTCGATCCATCGGGATTGCTCATGACCAAGGTTCATCCTCATTAGGCGCAAGACCTAGCCGACTCGCTCTCCGAGATGGCGTGTTCCGCCTTGGAGCTTTTCGGTCTACATCCATCTAACCATTTGAAAGGCGATGACCTAGTCTCTCTTCGCACAAACTGCGGTATACCAAATGAGGTTGAGTTAGTTCTTCTGGCGGCCGGTGAATCTCTAGAGTTACTTAGACTTGGGTTTTGTTGTGGATTCACGGAATGTGGACTTTGTTGTCTAATTCCCGAGATCCTCACTCACGTAATTCATGAACTTGGAGTTTGAAACAACCAACATTTTTTTTCTTTTAATAATTAATCCGAGTTAAAGTTTCCATAAACATTAACCCTCAGTGGCTAATTCAATACGTACCAATAACAACGGAAAACACAAAATTAAATCACATACAATTCCAATAAAATAATTTAATTCAAATAACCAATTCAACTCAATTCAATTCCAATATTTAGTCAAATACTTCTAGCAACCTAAACACCAGGTTCTACTAAAAAAACAATACAAATAAATCCCTAATCATCTTCTCCATAAAGCCTTTATTCCGCGATCACATTTTTCCTTTACCTGCAACACATGGAAAAACGAGTTGCGTAAGAATTATCACAAATACTTAGTGAGACGATCATTTCGCAAACATGTTAAGTACATCTCAACCAATAACCAGCAATGACCAAACAACAATCAAGCAATACGATTTAAAAACATCAATTCACATTCACGTAGTGGTGTTGATCGACACTGACACTAGGTGTCGATCAACACACAGTCAACCACAGTGTTGAGCGACACAACACTTCGTGTCGATTCGTGTCGATCGACACGATATCAACAGAGGTGACGATCGACACTACCACTAGGTATCAATCGACACTTCGGTCGTAGACACCGCAGAACAAAGCGTATCCTCTCGTGGTTCATTCATGCGATTTTCCAAGACCGAACCTGCACAAAACTCACAAGAACAAACCATATAAACACGATTCTATCAGCATAATTCAACAACAATCATCACAATCATCACATATCGTCACAAATCATAATCAAAACTAACTAATGGCATCGATGATCCTACAATCACGCACTCACCTTTGCCTAGAATGAAATTGGACCAAGACAGCGAGGAGACAACGATGAACACGAAAATTCAGACTCCCACAAGTCTGGAAATCTGTTGAAACGATCCACCACACGAAGAACAAGTGATTCTATCACTCAAAACCTCACCAAACCTTCTCCTATGAACCAAATTCACTCACAAACCCAAGAATCTCTCACTTTTGCTCTCAAAAACATTTTGACTACTCAAAAACGCGAGTGCTCGACGAACAAAAGGATTTATACTCGAGTCTAGGGCTTTTTCCCCAAACCGCAACGAATCGTGATTAAAAATCGAACCAACACCGGTTCTATAACATTGGTGTCGATCGTCACACCTCTTGGTGTTTGCGACGACTATCCACAGTTGCGACGGTTTTGCAACGACTCCCTCGCAAATTCGTCGCAAACCTAAACCCTAAACCCTGAACATATAATTTTTGGGTTACCTGTTTTTAAAATCTTCTTTTTGTGAGATTAAACTAAGGAGTGAGTATATAGCAATATAAATATTTTAATTTAAAAAAAATATCAATATTTTAATTAAAAAAAAAAAATTACATCGCAATTACATTTATTAATCTTCTTCTTCATTATCATAAATATAAGTTCCTACTCCCCATTCATTTTCCTCCTCATCTTCGACCTCATAATTTTCTTCATCGTCGTCTTCATCAAATTCATCTTCGTTTCCATCCGAATCCTCGAATATCACATCAAGACCACTGTGGAGCGGGTCTATTCTTGTCAAATCAGTGTTTACCTCCGTTGGGATTGAAATTTCTTTGGTTCTGGCAGGTTGCACTGGGAGTTGATCATCAACATCAGCTGCTAACCCACCGACAATTCGACCCCTTGGGTTAACTTTTATCACATATAGCCAATCTTGATCCCGTCGTGCACGAGTACGTGGGTAAGGAATGAAGACTACTTGCTCTGCTTGGGATGCTAAAACAAATGGCTCAAACTTGTCGGTGTAGCTCCCATTTTCTTCTACGTCAACAACTCCAAATTTGCTGGTTCTAACCCCGACACCAATGGATGGATCAAACCAATCACAACGAAATAATACACTTTTCAAGTTCAAAACACCAGCATACTCAATCTTGATGATTTCTTTCAAAATACCATAAAAGTTTGTATCGCCAGGGACATGAATACCATAATTTGCAGTGGCTTTATTTTGGCCATGTTCAAATGTGTGAAAAATAAAGCTGCGAGTACAATACATCTTACTCGTTTTTATGCTTGCAATAGGCCCCAAAACAAACTCATGTACCCATAAAGGCCAACTGTGTCGAGATCTCTTCCCCACCTATTCTCAAAATGAAATAATTAATTAGTATATATAAATATACATGTATATATACATATATTAATATAAATCATGCATGTATCTTACCTTCTCCCGCATCCAGCCAGCAAAATCATGTTCTAGGAAAGATTGGATTTCTGCATCATTTAGATCAGGAAAAGCTTCTCGTATTTGTTCTTCTAACATTCTGCATGTACGTACACCCGTTAATTAGTTGTATATATATATATATATATATATATATATATACCTCTCATATGACTGAAAGTAGTTACAATTTAGCAATATATACATATAGGCAGCTTGCATATGCTTGAAATCACACCAAGTTGTTTCCTTCACTTTTCCACCCATTCGACCAACATCAGAGAAAACATCCGGTACACCCTCTAAGTGATATGTTCGGCCAACACCACCATCGTCGTATCGTCTACGACGGTTTTTCTTAGTTTTCACGGTTTGGCTAAAGTAGTAAGTAGAGAAGTTTGATGTCTCCTCTGTCAAACTTCCAGCAATGATTGATCTCTCAACTCTTGCGAGATTTTTCGCCTTCATCTTCAGATGTTTGAAGAACCTTTCAAAGGGGTACATCCATCGAAATTGGACTGGTCCACCCAAATCTAACTCATGAGGTAAGTGTACAACCAGATGTTCCGTCACATCGAAAAAGGAAGGTGGAAATATCTTCTCTAAGTTGCAAATAGTGAGTGGTATGTCTGAATTCAACTTCGAGATTTCGTCCTTCATTAAGGTTCTAGCACATAAGTCTCTGAAAAATGCTCCAATACCTGAAATGGCAATCCGGTCCGGAGTAAGTTAATAATTAACTAATATACACTTACAAAATCTAATTTAATGTATATATCAATAACCAGGAATAAACGTAACACCTGTTATTGCGTCGTGGACATTTTGCAGTAAAAGCTCTTGAAAGGCGAAAGAGAGTAGTTGTTGCATAAACACATGACAATCGTAGCTCTTCATCCCAGAAAATTTGCCCCCTTGTTCAACACACCTTGAAAAAGTGGACACGTATCCATCTGGGAACTTCACCCAGTCTTTAACCCAGTTTATCAAAGCATTCTTTGCAGCATGTGATAGTCGGAAAATGGGAATCGGTGCCCTACCATCCCCTGTGAGATGTAACTCTGGCCTTATACATAAAGCCACGAGATCGAGACGAGATTTCCGATTGTCTTTTGTTTTACCTGCAACATTCAACAATGTGTGTATAATATTCTCGAAGAAATTTCTCTCCACATGCATGACATCCAAGTTGTGCCTCAAGATTTGATCCTTCCAGTACGGCAACTCCCAAAATATACTTTTCTTATGCCAATTATGGTACACCCCATACCCAACAGGCATATTTGTTGGATTACTTTGCCAATTACCCCCAACTTTTACAGTTTCTTCTGCACTATATCCATCCATTTGTTCTTCTAACTCCTCACCTGAGAGGTAAACCAAGGGGGAAGTTTTAACAACTCTTTTTTGGAACAACGTCCTACTCTTTCTATAAGGATGACTCTTTAGAAGAAAACGACGATGGCAGTCAAACCAACAAGCTTTCCCTCCAGCTGACAATTGAAATGATTCAGTCTTATCTAAACAATAAGGACATGATAACTTTCCATGCGTTGTCCATCCAGATAGCATGCCATACGCCGGAAAGTCGCTTATCGTCCACATAAGGACATCCTTCATGTTGAATTTTTGACGGCTCGACGAATCAAACGTGCGTACACCAACATGCCACAACTGCTTTAGTTCATGTATAAGAGGCTGTAGGAATACATCAAGTGATCTTTTTGGATGCTTAGGCCCTGGAACCAAAATGCTAAGAAATAAAAATTCTCTATACATACACATTTCCGACGGGAGATTATATGGCGTCACTATGACTGGCCACAACGAATACTGCCGACCAGACATACCAAAAGGACTAAACCCATCAGTGCAAAGACCTAAATACACATTTCTATGTTCTACAGCAAAGTCCGGATGTACCGTGTGAAAGTGTTTCCATGCCTTTGCATCTGATGGATGGGCGACTACCCCTTCCTTACAATTATGTTCTGCATGCCACCTCATTGCCCCTGCTGCCTGCTCTGATTAATATAATCGCTGCAGCCTATCTGTTATTGGAAGATACCACATACGCTTGAACACACTTTCGTTCGACCACTAGTCTTCTTATATCTTGGATGAGAGCAAAAACGACATTCCTGCAGCTGGCCATCATCTTTCCAAAAAATCATACAATTATCAATGCAGACATCAATCATCTCAGACAGTAATCCAAGACTTGCTGCCAATCTTTGTATCTCATAGTAACTCTCTGCAGAGTTATTACCCTCTGGTAAATACTCTTTAAACAATTCACCCCATTTATCCATGCAATTTTCACTAAGGTTATCTTCGCATTTAATTGTCATCATCCTAGATGCTATGGACAATTTTGATAGCCCTTCTCTACATCCTTCATAGATAGGTTCGTTAGCAGCATCTAACATATCATAAATTTTTTTAGCATTCGGGTTTGGTTCTTCAAAAGTATTATCACTAAAGGCAGCAGTAGTTTCTTGAAATGCATCATTAACTATGTCATTAAACCTATTCCCATCAGTATTTCCATACGAAGACTCATTAAAATTATCATGACCATACTGATAATTATTATCCTCATAATTACTACCACCTTCTATATTCCCACGATAACTCGTACTTGAACTACCCGGAACATTGACAACAAAATCCTCCCCATGCGAAAACCAAACATATTAGTTAGGTAAAAAACCCTTTATAAATAAATGTTTCCAAACAGTTTGAGTATCATGTGGTGTCAAGTTTTTGCATTTCACGCAAGGACAAAAAATCTGTACGTTACCGGTATAGGTGATACCAGCATGTGCCCTTTGGTTGTTTACCGTCTAGTTCAAAACTGGTCAACCCCTTCTCTAAATTCTCTTGTCACTTCGCTGGTTTCTGGATCACGACGATTGTACATCCATCCTCGAATCGTGTATATTTCATGATAAGACATACTAATTGATGATTAAGAAATTGTTTTTTTCTGTTTTCTTTGTTCTGTTCGTTTATGATCATACATTCGTGGTTTTTATAGAATTTCATTTCAGTTTGCGACTAATTTGCGACGATTTTCCAACACTTTTGCGACTGATTTGCGGCTAAAATATTACACTCATAAACAAGTAAGAATCAATTAAAACTTGTTCAACCTACTTTCGTCGTAAAGCCCCCGCAACTCTTAAATCGTCGCAAATTCGACGCACATGTTGCGACGATTTTTCGTCTATATGTACAACTCGACGCAAAACCGTCGCAAAATATACATCTACGCAAACTCGTCACAAATTTGCGACGGTTTTGCGTCCAAACGTACAAGTCGACGCAAAATTGTTGCAAATTTGCAACGATTTTGCGTCGCAAAGTTCCTACGCAAATTTGCGACGGTTTTGCGAGTTATTAAGACTGTTAGTCGCAAAACTGTCGCAACTAGGACGCAAATCTGCGAGGATTTATTTCCGTCGTAAAACCACATGTTTTCTTGTAGTGCTGAAATCGATCAGTTAGAGCCTCGCAACATGACCATCTTGAGATACACTCTATCTCCGACCGCGAAATCCAACTCTCTCCCTCTCTTATTGGCATAACTCCTCTACCGATCTTGAGCCTCCTTCATGTTTAGCTTTAAAACACTGATCTTCTCCATCGTTTCCTGAAAAAAAACTCGCACCATAAATGCTTCTCTCCCCCACTTGGGTCCAGCATAAATGTGTCCTACATGGCCTCCCACTCCTTATTAGCCCAACCTCGATCCCTCGCGCTCAAACACTACGCAACCATGATGACAATCCAGATGAAACCAGTAACGCTCCAACCAGTACATTCCTAGAATGACATCATAAAGCTCCTGACATTGACTCTCCCGCGATTTGAACATCTATGCCACTCGCTCCACCAAGCGTAGATTAGAATCCTCCTCCAACCACCTTGAGCATACTCGCTAGCTCACCAGCATCGCTCTGAATGCCACTGCTCTCGGTATACTCCGGAGTGATAAAGCAGTTCGATGCTCCAAAATCAAACATCACGTGGGTTGCAAAACATCCCACTAATAAGGTCCCTATACAAACCTCAGGTGCAAAGAAACCCTTGAATTTCTCTCACATGGAATAAAAAAACAAATAATTTAATTTTACACAACAAAAATTACATGTGATCGGCTTGGCACGAAACTGGCCCATCTCCACTGGCGTGTACACATGCAGTGTCCCACCAATCTGAGCCAATGGCTGCACTGCCGGTACATGAGTCACTGGCTGCACTGCCACACGCTAAACCGCTGCAACCGGCATCTACTGCAACTACGGACACATTGGCCAGATATACCCCAGGTTTGTGCAGTTGAAGCAAACCGTAGCCTCCTTCGATGCTTTACGGCAGCTCACAACCCAATGCTCTGTGCTCCCACACCTGTAGCAAGCATGAGTCCCTAAACTCACCTTAGAAGTGCTCTCCCACTTCCTCTTCTGATCTTGCGCAGGCTTACCACCTTTGCCAGAACAAGAACCACCATGTTGCTGCTGCCTACTCAGCTGGACAGCAGGAGCAACCACCACTGGATCTACTACACCTGTCTGACCCCTCAAGAACTCCTCAATGCATGCAGCGTATTGAGGAGTACTCCAATACTCTACAGCATATCCTCAAATATGCCTGAAGTCCCCTCTGGAACCTCTGTACCTGCATTTGCTCGTCCTCCACTCCTCTATCCGCATATACTAGCAGTCGACTAAACTCAGCATCATATTCACGCACTATACAATCACCTGGTACTAGCTCCACGAACCTCATGAGGAAAGTACTTAGCATTAATCTCAGCTGCGAACTCTCCCCAGGTCCACACAACATTTGGCCTCCTAGCCTCAATAGATCTCCACCATAAGTAAACATCACCACTCAGATAATGGACCGCCAACTCCACTCGGTAATCCTCAAGTCAACGAACCAAGCAAAAGTTGCGTTCCATACACCTACGCCACTCGTCTACCTCCTCAGGCCGAACACCAGCCGAAAAGAATGGAGTACTCAAATGTCGCATCTAACCCATCATCTCCAGATAGGACAGACGCATCTCAACCACCGCAGGCCTCGGCTGCACCTCCGCCACTAGAGGCACCACTGGAGCCAGAACCGGTGCCTCCGGCGGAAACCGCTCCATTAACTGTGCCAGAATACCCTCCATACGATCCAAAGAATCTTGAGCTGAAGCAGTACCCACACCTGGGCCCCCTCCGCCACCTACCAACCTGTTACCCCTCCTAGTACCTACAGTACCCACAATGTCACTCACGCTGGTCCCACTCACAGATCCCACATGATGCGTCGGAGTCTCTGACAGCTGAGTAGCACTCGCAGCGACGTTGCTGGACGAATCAATCACTTGTCCACAACCACGTCCTCAGCCTCTACCACGGCTCCTACCTCTCCCACGACCTCTAGCTCCATAATTCATCTCTCTGCACTCACACAGAACAGGACAATGAGCCACAAGAAGTTACAAACAACAAATAAAACTTACCGCATAATCTCTTTAAAGGCACAAAGAGGATGATCTAAGACTACTAAATTGACTAACTACTCATAATCCATTTAATCCACATAGTCTTATTTCACACAACATACAGCCCTAAAACCATAAGGGATGTGATACCAAAATGTAACAACCAACATTTTTTTTTAATAATTAACCCGAGTTAATTGATATGCTCAAATTTGACTTTGAACTACTCTCTCAAATTAAGAGATCAATTGTAGTACTTAGGGTTATCGAATCCACAGGGAATCAGAGAAACACAATACATTTAAACATTTGAATTATGCTAAGCTGAATAATATGAATGAAAAGACAAGTAAATAAGCAACCAGTGAACTGTTGTGAATCAATTAAAATAAAAGCTAGGCACATGGAAATCTCACAATTCTTGAACATGAACACAAATTTAAAATCAATCAGCTTTCGCTGCAGAGATTATCTATGTCTAAATCCTAGAAAGCCAAGTGTCGTTGCAAATCCTATAAATCTAAAAAAGCATTAATTTAAGGTTCAACTGTTCACAAAACCCTAACCAAATTTCTTTGCAAAAATGAATTTTGCTCGTAAAAGACTAATTCAAGCAATTAATACTTTATTCCGATTCTGACTTGCAATCTTCGACACTTTATTCCGCAATGCTCCAAAACTTCCAGTAAACATCAATTATGCTTCAAACGTCTAAGTACCTGCAAAGACTCTAAAACACAAACAAAACACCGAATAGACTCTATAAAATGGACTTATATCATGGTCGAAAACGGGTAAAACCCATGATATATCAACTCCCCCAGACTTAGCTTTTTGCTTGTCCCTAAGCAAAATAGTTGTATTCACTCCTTCTAGATCCACATACTTGCAAAGTCAATCCGGTAATACTTCGATGTGTCCCTAGAAGTTTAGCAGTCCTTCAGATTGTATCCAAATCTCTTGGAAAAACTCAAACTTTCCATTGCAAACCCCTTTCATTTAGTTAAGTGTGGTCTCGTCGAATGAATATCGATCACTAGACTTTCTAAATTCTTTCACTTCCTTTAACAATTTCATGCGTTTCACCCTGTCTCTTCCCTCCGTAACTGTTTAATCGAGTTAAGGATATTATAGAGATGCATGCCATTAACTTCTGGTTAAAAAAAAATTTCTCGATTACACTTTTCTGCTTGAACTAGACTTTTCTGTAAACTTTTTTTTTTATTTCTTTGGCATCTTTATAACTTCTTTAGATCAGCACTCATTACTGTTGTTTCTTTTGAGAAGACAGGGTCATGAGGCTTTTTCGATCTAGGACAGTTGTATCATCATTAGGAAGAAGTTTCAAGAGCGGTCCGTCCTCGCTTTCTAGTGCTGAAAGATGAATCAAGTCCTGCGATTTTCAACGCCCAAGATAAGAAATTAGAGTTCATTAGGGGCGGGGTATGCAATATCCTTTTTGGCGTTCTCCGGAAATCTGAACTCGCTCTATTAAATCGATCCACTTGGAGTTACACACCTTGTAAAACCAATCAACTTGCATTGTAATGGTCCTTCGAGTGTTGTTCAAAGCTAGCAGAAGGGGAGTTTCGACCTAAAATTTTTTAAAATTAACTCATAAAACAAAAAATAGAAAACAATAGCTAATAACTACCTCCCCCAGATTTAAACGACACTGTCCCCAATGTTATTTAGCTTGAAGTTGTTGAAAGAAACAAAAACAAATTGAAAACAAAGAAATTTTGTAATCTGTCGACGTGGTGTCGATCATCACAAGCAAGGGTGTCACCCATGATTTGGATCCGGTCGATCAGATGATCGATCCACTTTTCCTTCGCATTTTTTTTTATTTATAATCAAGGACCTGAAAGTAAGTATGAAAACTAAAACCGAAAGTTAGTAAAACAAGGAATATAAAACAAAAATAGTATACTTACCAGTGGGTTGCCTCCCACTAAGCGTTTGTTTTCAGTCCTTTAGCTTGACGATGTTGAGCAACTTAGATGTCAGGTGGATCTGCACTCTTCCATTGAATAATTCCAGGAAAAAGTTTCATGGTTTTCTGAACCATCTCTTGAACGACTACTTCTTCTTTCTCCTTTAACTCTTGAGAAATAATAATTCTGATCTGGGAAAAAGGTTTGGAAATCCTTTTGATCTTCGCATTGACATGATTCACCTCTGCTTTACACTCTTTAATTCCTGTAAAATCAGTAGAAGAAAAACCAAGCATTCTTTGAGAAACTAGTTGCTTGCATAAGCGTGTAACAGCTTATTCAACTTTTAAATCCTTATTAATGAAATCCGGAGATTGAAGTTCAGGAAGTGCGTACATTTGCTCTTTTGGAGGGTCGATAGCTAATGTCTGTTGAGTAACCAGCTTGTTTCCCTCATTGACTGTCAAACAAGAAATTTCCTTGATAAGGACTGCAGGGTAAAAGACCATCTTGTTGGTCTTGTAGAAAGAGATGCGTTGGTTACAAAAATCCACAGTCCCACCCACAGTAGCTGAAACAACCAGACTTTTTTTCTTTCTAAACCTAACAATTCTACTGCGGAAACTCTATAAATTCAGCAAACGATCAACTCTAGAATTCCAATGAACCTCTAGCATTTCTAGCAACCTAACAGGTTCTACTAAAATGCAATAAAAAATAAACATCCTAATCATCCTCTTCCAAATGTCATGATTCTGCGATCACACATTTCTTTTACCTGCAGCACATGGAAATAAGAGTTGCGTGAGTATTATCACAAATACTCAGTGAGGCGGTCATCCCTTCTACCGGTTACATAATAAGGGAAAATAGAATGTCAATTACTATGCGATCAATCAACAATCAGTAATATTCAAATCCAACAATAATCAAATTCAACAATATTCAAATTCTTTAATGCAATAAGTGGTGTTGATCGACCCTACAATACGAAATGCAAAATTCACAACTGCGTCTCGATTGATACCACCACATGGTGTCAACCGACACTCCTGTCACGAACTCAACTATCGCGACAACAAAAGTGGGTGTCGATCGACACTCCCTCTAGGTGTCGATCGACACTCCCTCAAGGTGTCGATCGACACTCCTCGCAGAAACCTGAATCGAGTCAAATCCTCTCGCGACTCGATTCCGTTTCATCTCGCGAGACAATATCATGAACGAACATACTCAAAATCACAGAGACCAACCACCAAAACATACGCAATCATCACAAACCAAGCAATCGATATCCTAACAATCTATTCCCATAACCACGATCACACACTCACCTCTCTTACGGATTGAAAAGGAATAAACAGAACGATAACAAGATAGCAACGAACACCGACAATCACACAGATTGATTCTCTCGCTGAAACATCAAGGAAGAACTGACAAACGATTCATCTACGTTCAACAGTTCATCTACGGCCTTCATCTGCAGAAGGACTTATATAACACGTCTTAGGGTTCCGCACCCAAACCAACGCAAACCGGGAGATTAAAAAAAACCAGAAAACAACCCAGAATTTGGTGTCGATCGACACCCCTACCAAAATGCCAAATTTTGGTTTTGGCATGTTACAACTCTCCTCCACTAACATTGGATTCAACCTTGAATCTCGCACAAAACTCAACCACGGACCGACAATCCTGACCCAACCCGGCCAGTACTACTCGAGCCCACCATACTCGAACTCCAAAAAAAATCGCGAACCGCTTGCCACATGCCACAAACTCCTGGCCCCCCGGCCAACACCACTCGAGACCAACACATGATCCCAGAGGCTCAAATCCAGTCTCATGCATAAGACCACGTCTCCAGACATCTATTACTCTTAACTCATTTACACCCCTCTCACTCGTAGGAACACAATCCTTTGAGCAATCGGTAACACAGGAACCACTGTCCCAACACACACACGCGGGAAAACCATCCCAACAGTATACTGGAGAATACAATCTACAAAAGTATACAAGAGAACACAATCTCCACAAATGAGTTATTCGGGGACAACACATCCCTAAAGTAATAAATTCTGAGACGCTCAAAAACATTTCCCGACTAGGATTACCTCTTATGGCTTAAACACGATATTCCCAACCCGGAATATCATCACAAAGAAAAAACCACTTGTCAACACCAACCAATAATGAGAACACACATCTCATCACACAGAAATATATGAAACCCCATCTTATAAATCTCAAAAATGTATAGTCGTTACCACAAAATGAGAATACACAAACCGACAGACAACCTAACACCACGCTAACACAACCGAACTGGAACCACAAGAAAGTGATGCTCGATTTGCGACCTCCCTGCCGAAATACTACCCGAACTTCAACTATATCCTTGCCTTAGGTTCCCAAATCTCTACATCTAAAATAGCATAAACCCGCAAAGCTTTAAACAGTGTAACTTTCTCTGACGCATCACCTTAATTCTCCTCTCGAGAATCTTCAAAGGCCTCGCTGACACAGACAAAACTGGCCGAAGATCTCGGCAATCTTTGCCACTAACTTCTCTGATGTGCACATGCACTTCCTCAACATTGATACCTTGAGATACACGCGATCTCCCACCTTATACTCCAACTCTGATCTCTCCTTATCAACATAACTCTGATGCCGATCTAGAGCCTCCCCCTTGCTAACCTGCACCTACCATGTTCCTCTCCCCCACATGGGTTCAACATATAGGTGACTCACACTGCCTCCCACATCAAGCCTTGTAGGGAGACATCCCGATATTCGCCTGAATAATTGCTATTCAAACAACTTGGCCAATCACAAGTGATCCATCCGATGATCACCTCATCTCAAACATACATCCTAGCCAAAACCGCTGCTCCATCGGTTTCCATAATGGCCAAAAAAATGCTGACTTAATCGGACGGCCCGCCATAATCCAGATATTATCCAACCTCTGCGAGTTGGGTAATTATACCTCGGAATCCATCGAAACCCTAATCAACTTCCACTATAGGACAGGCAACTCTGTCTCCATCCACTCGAAACTCATACTTTGCTTCCACTAGCTGCCACTTATCACATGCTACCTTCCATTAGCCAATATTACGAGGTTTACACACCCGAACTCTGAGGTCCATAATCCGCCTCATACTTATGCCACGATCGGACTTTGATTACTCATACTTTTACTAACATCACCACACTCTCAGGACGTCTCCTTCGAGGTAACGATGTCGATGCCACTCCACTTTCAGGACGTCTCCCTCAAGCTCTGGTTATATATAGGAAAAACACTTCCTATAGAGTAATCAACTCTCACGTGAACAAGCACCTGAAGACCATAATTACTTCCTGATAATACCCCGCCAATCACACTCCAGTATATCATCGTTGCTCCAACTGCACACTTGGCAATACAACGACCTCATTCAAGACCCATTCATGACCTTCATAGCACATCACTAATTCTAGGTTTATTCGGCCGTTACAGACATTTATTGCTCTTAATTCTTTTCAAAATCTGACACTCGTAGGACGCATCCTATGAGCTATCTGGGAACAAACCGTTCGCACTCTCGGGATGCATCGCTCAAGCTAACGATATTTGGGGAACACATCCCCGCGAGAGAATACTATCTCTCGGAAACATATCGCTCGCACTCTCGGGATGCATCCCTTGAGCCAACGATATCTAGGAAACACATCCTCGCGAGAGAATACAATCCCTTGCAAACATTTTGCTCGCACTCTCGGGACGCATCCCTCGAGCCAACGATATCTGGGGAACACATCCCCGCATAAGAGAACACATCTCCCCCTACTCATACTGGTGTAGGGGTCGGATTCCACCCCTACAAGATCGATGCAACGACAAGAAGAATTTTGCCAAGTCCAGAAGAAGTCCTGTTACAAATTTCCAATTTGTAATTAGGCCCATGATAGACTTAGATCCATATTTTAAAAGGGTTTAATGATATTTGGGCCTAAAGTTTATTTATTGCTTAATGGACCAGGCCCAAACCTAGCACTTAGACCTAGGATAATAAGCTATATATAGCTCATTGTATTCACCCAGAAAGGGGGATCATAACTTTTCAGACAGCAACATCACCGTGCAAGCAACACCAGCAGTGATCAACAGCGCAACATGGATCGCAACAGCAGCAGTGATCAACATCGCAATGCTGACAGCACCTGCGGTGACCAGCAGTGCAACGTGGATCGTAACAGCAGCGACCAACATCGCAATGTCGACAGCACCTGCGGTGACCAGCAACGCAACGTGGTTGCACTAGCGGCGACCAGGAGCATAACATCGAGAGAAGCAATGGTGACCAAGAGCACAACTCCACAGAATCGGCGGCGATCAGCAATTTAACATCATCAGCACCATCAGTGGCTAGTAGCGCAGCGTGGATTGCACCAGCAAAAACCAACAGACAAACATCATAACGACTATCGCGACAATTGCGCAGAAACCTAGGGTTGAGCGCACTACAAAGAACGCACATGCTGGGATCATAGCGAGTAGAGTTGAATAAAGCAACGCTAATACAAAGTAGGAACACTATTCTCTCAAACAGATCATCGCTCTTCTCATAAGCGGAGCGTCACTTCCTCTCGCAAACGGATCATCGCTCCTCTCGCAAACAGATCGTTGCTCTTCTCCCAAGCAAAGTGTCGTCCCCCTCTCAAGCAAATCGTCGCTCTTCTCTCACACGCATAGTCGCTTCTCGCATAAACATATCGTTGCTCTTGTCCCAAGCAAATCATCGCTCTTCTCTCACGAGCATAGTCACTTCTCGCATAAACGAATCGTCGCTCTTCTCTCAAGCAGATCTTCGCTCCTCTCGTAAATGGATCGTTACTCCTGGCTCAAGCCCATCTTCGCTCCTCTCGCAAACGGATTATTGCTACTTTCGCAAACAGACCTTCATTACTCTTGCTAACTCGCTTACTGACTCTCCTAGTAACCTAGCTCGTCTACTATCTAACTTATCAACTTAATAGTTGCTGAAGCTGCTTAGCTTGTCTACTACATGGCTGACTTGCCTAACTCTTCGTTTACCTGCTCTTCTACCTGCTTGTCTCACTGGCTGACCAGCTTGTCACTTACAAGCTCTTCACTTACCGGCTCGTCAAATGTCAAGCTTATTTTCTTACCAACACTCCTAGCTACCTAGCTCACTCACTTCCTAGCTACCTCGCTTACTAGCTCTCCTAGCTGACTGGCTCGCAAATTCGCTTACCGGCTCTCCTAATTTGCCACATAACACATACGCTTAATGTCCTACATTAACAGACATATCACTTACATCCTTTACGGATCATTCAAAGTCTTATCTGAACATACATATCACTTACATCTTTTACGGATCATTAAAAATCTTAACTGAACAGACATATCACTTACATCCTTTACGGATAATTCAAAGTCTTATCTGAACAGACATATCACTTACATCCTTTACGGATCATTCAAAGTCTTATTTGAACACACATATCAGTTCCATCCTATATAGATCATTCAAAGTACTTACATGAACTACGAAGCGGCTTGATCCCTACAAAGGGTACGTAGGCACCTCATCTTCGGATGGGTTCAGCTGCTGTCCCTCCTTAAAAAGGAGGGGGGGGGGGAGTGGGGTACGTATAGTCGTATACTCCCACCTCTCTTACTTGACATTCTCGCAAAAATCAAACCAAGCAAACTTCTCTGAAACAGTTTCGCTTGTAAAATCTAAGTCTTAACAAAAGCAGACTTCATTCAAAACAATTCGAATTTACATCCTCTGTGGATAAATCTAAGTCTTAACAAAAACAGACATTCAACCTCGCTGCTGGCCACAACGACGGTATACTTCACAAGCTTCAGATCTGACTATTACATCCTTTGTAGGATTAAACAGCGCTCTATACAAATGTATAATGTTCATTACAGGAGCGTGTGCGTTAGAGGAAAACGTATGCGTAAACCCAAATGTTCATTTCGAAACCCAACAGACAAAACGTTGGTTGCATCGCTAAAAGTAATCATTTACAGTAGCGGACGTGTTCTCGGGAACATGTCTGTAAAACCAAAATGTTAACTCTAAACCCAACTCACTGAATCGTTGGTCGCAACGCGATAACATGTTCATTACGAGAGCGGGTGCGTTAGAGGAAAACGCATATGTAAACCCAAATGTTCATGTCAAACCCAACTAACATAACGTTGGTAACTTCTCTAGACAATTTTCACTGCTAGAACATACATGTTGAAAGTAACTTAGCTGTAAACCGTAGTGTTTATTAAAAAAATCCAACTATCTGAAATGTTGGTCTTAACACAAAAAAACATATTCGCTGCTGGAGCAGAATTATTGATGACAATGCTTCTGTAAACCAAGCAAAGATTTAAGACAAAGCGAAACAAAGCATGAAAAGGGTAAACACCACCCAAGCAGAATAAAACCAAAAGCAAAGAAAACACTAAGGCATTTTATCTTCAAGCACCGTCAATCGCTTCCCCAACTTCTTCAGCTGGAACCTTACTCTGAGAATCTGACGAATCCTCATCACTGGACGATCTAGAAGAACTCGAACCTAAATCAACCTTTTCACGAGCTGGAGCCGGTACAACAGGAGCCGATACAGCAAGAGCCCCTCCACCAGCTCTTGGAATCCTAAGCATCTCTTCAAGTTCGCGTATATGCTTACTGAAACTCTCATCTGCATGCGATAAGCCTTCCTCCTGCTATCTAAGTTCGCCAAGCTCATCATTAAGATCAGGCGCCTTGCCACTCCGAACCAACTCCAAAAACTCAATGTTGCTCTGAACTTGGGTAAGATCAATGAAATCAGCTCACGGTTGGTCATTGATCACCTTAAGCTTCTCTCTCGCACGCCCCATCCTCGACTCATACTCTGCTATCAGCTCTCGCTTCGCCTGATCAACAGCTTGATGAACGGCTGCATCTTGAAGCTTGGTCGCAGCACCTAAACGAGCAGTGAGATCAGAGATTTCTTACTGCAAGCGTTTTCTCTCCGATGCTGACTTTGTAAATGTGCCATCTATCTCAAGGCGATTATCCTCAGTCTCCTTCACAACAGCTTCCAGGGTAGTGACTCTCTCCTCCGCCTGACGCCTCCTCTTCTTTTGATCATCGCACAATTTTTGAACACTACTAAGCTGACGACCTTGCGAGAGAGCAGTTGTCTAGTAGTCCTTGGTGAGTTCATTGATCAGTTGCAAAAAAAGTAATAAGTCAACATATTCGAAGCGGAAGGAGTAATGTCGCAGAGTTCAACAGAAAATCATACCGTCATGCCATGAAGGGCCACTCTCGCATAAATATCTCTCTTTGCCATATCTTCTCGAGGAGGAAACTCAATCCCTGGAAAAACAATTTTTTGACATCTCAACCGCCGCCATACAACTGTTGCTGAATAACTCCCTCGGATCAATGTTTTTCCCATTATCTTCTCGAGGACGCTTACGGCTGACATCTACAGCGTCGTCCCTCCTCCTAGCATCATCGCGACGCCTCTGCGGTGACTCATGACGACGATTAGTGTAAACTGCAACATTTCGCTAAAGCTCAGGACTACGTGACTTAGGCGCATGGGTAGTAGTAGCACCAGCTCTAGGGACTGACGATGATATTCTTGCTCGTTGCGGCTCCTTTCGACTGGTGTCAGCTCTAGCCTTAGCAGCTCTCTTCACGCGCGCAGACATTTTCCTCCCGTTACTCGACATTTTCGACGACATCTATGTTATCGGAGTAAAGATTGATTAACCCCTCCTGAAGTTACTCAACGTGACTCGAAACTGCAAAAGATAACCAAGAACAAAAAAGATGAAAATTTGACTAAGTCAAAAATTCTGCAAACGGTATCGCTAAAGTAAAAGACGGCGCAATTAGATCAAGAAACATCTCTCCGGAATCATCCAAGTCTGGGACTATTCTCAAAAAAGCGTCTATCTGACGTTTAAAACCGCGAATCTCCAGACGATATTATCTTCGAGTTATTTTTTCATTGCGAGAAGAACCCGGATACCGAGTCAAAATTCAAAATCGAAACAAAGAACAACTGCGTTGACTTGTTGATTTATGTTGACCAGTTGACTTATTGATTTTTGTTGACCGGTTGACTTTTGTTGACTCGTTGACCAGAGACTTCTGTTGACGAAAATTAGGGTTTCCCAAACGCAGTTCCACTACAGTTCGCCGCCGCTCGAAATCGCTTTTTCTGCTCAAAATCGCGTTTTCGTGTTTTCTTCTCCACCGTGAGCTCCTCTGACTGTTTGTGACCAGAGCCACCACGAAGCTTATTCCGTGAGCTCTTCCACCTGTTTCACGGTGATCCCAGAAGCTCCCACGGCCATGGTGATAAAGCAGAGCCACCACGAAGCTCTCCTCCGTTTGTCGCAGTGGCGGCACGACAACTCCTCCTTCTGGATCATGGCTGTCTGTAGCAGCCACGATCGACGAGCTCTTGCGGCGGATTCGAAGCTCCGGCAGCAACGATTAAAGCTCCAGCGGCGACAGATCTGCGAGTTCCACCTCCTCCGGCGATTCACGAGCACGCGGTGACGACGAAAGGCTCCTGCTGCGGTGAAGACGTGAAGCTCCTCCGGTGGTGGCGAGCTCCGACGGCATCGATCTTGTCAGACCCAAGCTCCTCTTTCGGCGATGGTTCAAGCTCCCACGGCGGCTGCATACAGCGACGGCGGATCTGCGACCGCAACGGCGGATCTGCGACAGAGACGGCGGATCCACGACGATATGCGGCGGATTTGCAGATCGCCAACGACGGAAGAGACAGAAACGACAGATCCAGTCATGGCGACGACGACGACGCGGCCGTAGTGTCGACGACGGTTGTTGGATCCCGTCAACGACGGCTGATCTGCGTAATAGATAGCGGTGGCAACGGCTCAGATCCGGAATCAAACTCCGGCGAGTGATTCCGGCGGCGGCAGACCGGAGGTGGTAGTGATGAACCAAAAAAAAAAAAAATTCCAAAAACCCTAAATTTGCACTACAGGACCAAAAAAAAAATTTAAGGCGAAGGGTTTCGGTTTTTACCTCTGTACTTCTGAAAAGTGGACTTGGTAAAAGATCAGAGGGAAAAAGGGATCCTATTTATACTAATATGATTTCCTAAAATCCCTAGGGTTTTTCAGGAAAAATTTCAAGAAACTCTCATAACGGGCTTTAAAGTCTAGTTAAATGAGCCCAATAGCCTTTTCAGTCTATTAACCTCATTTTTAACAACGTAAGCAAGGTTAGGAAAACACAGTAGCATCAGCTCGACATGGAATATCTGAAACTTCCCGAGTTTGATAACAAGATGTCAACGCCTGGCTGCTTCAGAGTCAATCACATCAATCTCAAACTTCAACAGCTTATACCTTGGCATCATCTAATTCGATACTACCAAGCTGGGGGCTAACTAACTGTAGGGGTCGAATTTCACCCTTATGAGATTGATGTAAAGATAAAAACAACTTATGTATTCTACCTCGGCGACGAAGCAAGTCAAATCTCATCTGAATTTCAGAAACTCGCCGACTTATCTATCTCGACAATGTCTCAAAACACATCAGCACAGTCTCGCTAAAGAGCACACCTTCGTCATCTTAGGAGACGATATCATTCCAGACTGAGATGAAGGTATCAGAAACCCGTCCGTCGAGTAGAACATTAACTGAAACATGAGAGCTCGGCGACATCAACAATAATCTCTAGTCCGTCGAGCTGAACATTAACTGAAACATGGGAGCT
Source organism: Draba incana (assembly GCA_963576765.1). Taxonomy (NCBI): domain Eukaryota; kingdom Viridiplantae; phylum Streptophyta; class Magnoliopsida; order Brassicales; family Brassicaceae; genus Draba; species Draba incana. The sequence goes on along the minus strand of OY755212.1, from coordinate 15,784,041 downwards.
CGGCGACATCAACAATAATCTCCATTTGTGAGCTGAACATTAACTCAAACATGGGAGCTCGGAAAATAAAAAACCTTTCGAATTCTGCTTTTGAAAACGAGTCGAATCATATCCACCGAGTTGAACATTCACAGAAACATGGGAACACAGTGGCAATAACTATAACTCCAATGAGAAGTGTGTGACTTGTGCTCTTTTTCCCTTGATTTGGTTTTTCCCACTGGGTTTTGCTAATCAAGGTTTTTACCGAGGCTTGCTCACACACTTACGCGCCTTACGACAAGTTGTTCCAAAAACACGAGTCTACGAGGAGTTTCTGCCGAGCTAAGCGTTTACAGAAACACGTCAAACTCGGCAACATTTACAAGTCGGCTGAATAAAGCTTTACGATTTCATCTCGTCAAAACACATCTTGGAGGACAATGGCAACGTCTGCGACGTATCTTCTTGAAGTATCGACCTCACTTGCAACTTCTTCTATCTTGACACTATCATACCAAATGCCAAGCTGGGGGGCTAACTGTAGGGGTCGAATTCCACCCCTGCGAGATCGATACAACAACAAGAAGAATTTTGTCAAGTTCAGAAGAAATCCTATTACAAAGGCTCAATTTGTAATTAGGCCCATAATAGACTTAGATCCATATTTTAAAAGGGTTTAATGATATTTGGGCCTAAAGTCTATTTATGGCTTAATGGGTCAGGCCCAAATCTAGCACTTAGACCTAGGATAATAAGCTATATATAGCTCATTGTATTCACCCAGAAAGGGGGATCAGAACTTTTCAGACAGCAACATCAATAAAGCTTTCTTAACAGCTACTGCAACAGTCTCTACATTTTATGCATTGTGATTCACTCAGAAGTCTCGCACCTCTTCTACAACCCTTACAAATTCAATTGTGCGAGTTACGACTCCTACAACTGGGAAACACAATTCCCAAATAAGTAAGTCTGGGACCACTGTCCCTACACGAGAGAACACATCTCCCCCTACTTATACTGGGAAACACAATTCCCAAATAAGTAAGTCTGGGACCGATGTCCCCATACGAGAGAACACATCTCCCTCTACTTATACTCGGAAACACAATTCTCAAATAAATAAGTCTAGGACCACTGTCCCCACACGAGAGAACACATCTCCCTTTAGAGCAATAAATTCCAAACGCCTATAAACCATAAAATTAAAAACTGCCTCAAGTAGTCCGAACCAATTCTTGAAACCATAGTGTACACCGTATAAAGCTGACCCAGCTCGGGAAACACCAACATAGGTGTATCAATCAATAACTTCTTCAGTCTCATAAAAACTCATTCCAAACAAGTACGCATGGAATTCCTCCTCCCTCTTAAGTATGGGGTGAGTACTCATATCCAAGTACAATGCGATATTGTCTTAATCCGGACTAGGCATGCCGGATTGGTCGCGCAACAATCAAACAAGAATATGCACAACTAACCGTAGACTCAGAATAGGATTAATCGATCGCGCATTAACCAAACAAGAACATACACGCCCAAAAATGCTACATCCATTACCAGGGTCGTCTGAACTGAGTTTTCAACGCAATGCCGATTCTAGGCTTAACGCCTACAAAATTGTCTATCGAAGACCAACACCTAACCACAACCTGGTCCACAACACTCGAGATCTCCACTTGATTCTCAAAAACCGTCTACTATAGACAAAATTCGTGACTACACTTGGCCAGTACCACAAGAGATCCTCACCTGATCTCAGAGCCTCTCATATAAACCTATGTTTATACGCATGTTTCCAGTCACTTATTACGTTAAACCCAGCCACCACCACACACACTCGAAGGAACGAATCCGACAAGCACCTGGTATCTAAGAAGAACCACCGTCCCTGATACATACTCTGGAAACCACCATTCCAGGTGATGAGTTATTCGTAATAAATTCTAAAACACCTATAAACATCAGTGGCTAGGTTTGCCTCAAGTGGTCTAAACTTTATATTCCAAACACAACTGCCCACCAAAACCATCTCTGTGACCCAACCCGGTCAACATAATCCGAGATCAACTCCCGATCTCCGAGGCCTCCTTCTTGTCTCATGCTTACTTACGTTTCCAAACATTAATTACTCTTAACTCATTCCACACCTCTTCCACTCGCAGGACGCATCCCTTGAGCTATCGGTGTCGCGTGCCCCCATCCACTCTCAGGACGCATCCTTTAAGCTCCGGGTACACAGGGGAACTAATCATCCCTTCGAGAGAACTACTCAACCCTCGATACTCGAAATGGAAACTAATCATCCCAAATGAGCATACAGGAGAACTAATCATCTCCTCTGGGGAACTAATCATCCCCACTGGAGAACTAGTCATCTCCAAACAAAATGAATGAGTTATTCGGGATTGCAACCCCTAGAGTAATCAATTCTTAAACGCCTCTAAGCACCTATCGACTAGATTTACCTCATATGGTCCAAGGCATGATATTTCCTACTCTGAAATATCCACAATAATAAAAACTACACATCTTAATAAACACAGGAAATAAATAAGGAAACTTCATCTTATAAATTTCCAAAACGTAGAATCGTACAACACCAAACGAAAAATACGCAATTCAAAACACAAAATCCAAAAATCCTGAAACTGAAACACAAGGAACACCGCTCGATCCTTGATCTACTCCTTCAGATCCTCCTCGACCGCTGCCTCTGCCTACCGCGGCAAATGAGGACACTCAGGCTTGATATGGCCTTGCTCCCTGCAGTAGAAACAAACTCGAGCCTCCTAAAACTCTGCTCTCACAGGACAGCTCATCACACGGTGCTCCCTGCTCCCACACCCGTAGCAATTACGATCCTTCAATTTCAGCTTGGAAGTGTCTATCCTCTTCCTTTTCTGCCCTTGTGCAGGCTTGCCGGCCTGACTAGGAACCTCATGCCGCTGCTGCCTCCATGGCTGAACAACTGGATCAACCACTGGTGGAAAAACTACTGCTACCGCCGGATTCCCTGCAGAAAGTCTGCTCGAATGAGAGACACACTTTTCCCTCAACACCCAGTCCTCGGCTCCCTCAGGTCTCTCTCTACCTGAGAAAAGCCCCGAACTCGAAACTTGAATCCACCTCATCCTCACCTGATAAGTGGAATGCTCCTAAGACACCACAGCCCTCGGCTACACTAAAGTCAGCACTGGAGCCCTCGACTACACTACAGCCCTCGGCTACACTAAAGCCAATAACTGCTCTAGTATCTGCGTCAACAAATCCTCAAGACGATCCCAATGATCCTGAGCTGGAGTAGCACCCACACCTGGGCCCACTCCACCACCAGCTAACCCGGCACCTACAACACCTACACTGGCACTGGTTTCACTCACAGATTCTGCATGATACGTCTGAGACTCTGACGCCTGCGTAGCACTCGCAGCCACGCAACTGGGCGACTCAACCATGTGCCCCTGACCACGACCTCTACCTCTTCCAAGACCACTACCTTCCGTATCCATCGCTCTGCATTTCCCAAAAACACAGCTAAAGATACTATAACAACAGAGGATAGAAGTCACAAACAAACATAAATACTTACCGCAGAATCTCTTTAAAGGGTGAAGAGGATGATTCAAAGACTACTCACAGATTAACAACACATAATCAATTAAACACATATTCTCAGACATCTAATAACATTGTCCTAAAAACGTCTAGGCTCTGATATCACTTATTGCATTGCAGAATTTGAATATTGTTGGATTTGAATATTGCTTATTGTTGATTGATCGCGTAGTAATTGGCATTCTATTTTCTCTTATTATGTAACCGGTAGACGGGATGACCGCATCACTGAGTATTTGTGATAATACTCACGCAACTCTTATTTCCATGTGTTGCACGTAAAAAAAATGTATGATCGCGAAATCATGGCATTTGGAAGAGGATGATTAGGATGTTTATTTGTTATTGCATTTTAGTAGAACATGTTAGGTTGCTAGAAATGATAGAGGTTCATTGAAATTCTAGAGTTGATCGTTTGCTGAATTTATGGATTTGTTATTGATTTCCGCAGTAGAATTGTTAGGTTTAGCAAAAAAAAAAAACCCTGGTTATTTTATTTTGGTATCAGAGCGAACTCTGACATCTGTGAATAGTCAGTTTGTCGGGATAACGATCTTGGTATGCGCAACGAGGACGTTGCGATCTATTAGTGGGGGTGATTGTGACACCCCGGTTTCAGGGCATATATGGTATATGCGGTATATGCGGAGAGGCTTAAAAGAATTGATTTGACTACCTATATAACCAAAAGTGCACTTATCTTTTCGGTCACATGTCTTGAGAGAACTCTAGAGTTAAGCGTGCTTGAGCTGGAGTAGTTTCATGATGGGTGACCTACTGGGAAGTCATTTCCAGTACCGTGTGAGTGAGATCAAAACATGGGAAAAGATTGCGTGGTGATTTGCAGGGTCAGTAAAACATGATTTTCGAGCCTCCCGGACTAACGTACCGACCGTCGGATAGTGTGGGCCCACAGGCCAAGAGTGGACGTGGAGCCAATGGACGGGGTGGTCGGGGCGTTACAGTAGCAAGGAAGGATGAACCAAGAATCATCGGCTTATCATTATCCATGACGTAAAAGTTTGTTGGAACAAAACAATCTCCTATTCGAAGATTTAGATCAGGAATGAAGCATGTAGGAACTTTTGAAAAAGCGTCTACAAGCTCGACATATGTCTTTGTAGGTTGTAGATCCTTAATTCCTAGCTTCTTCACAACAGCACAAGACATGACGTTCACATTCGCTCTAGTGTCACATAGAGAATCCTCCAGCTCTATTCCAATTATTGAACATAAGATAGTGAATTGCCATGGATTCACTATCTTAGGCAACTCCCTTAGTGATGGTTGAGCTTGTTTCTTTCTTGCGATTTGTCACTCTCATGATCAGTAGCTAAAGGCTTTATAAGAGGCTCCAAAACTTCCAGTAAACATAAATTATGCTTCAAACGTCTAAGTACCTGCAAAGACTCTAAGACACAAACAAAACACCGAATAGACTCTATAAAATAAACTTATATCATGGTCGAAAACGGGTAAAAACCATGATATATCATTAATGTTCCCATAAACATTAACCCTCAACGGCTAATTCAACACATACCAATAACAGCCAAAAACACATAATTAAATCATCAAACAATTCCAATAAAATAATTCAATTCAAAAAACCAATTCAACTCAATTCAATTCCAATAACTAGTCAAATACTTTCTAGCAACCTAAACACCAGGTTCTACTAGAAAAGCAATACAAATAAATCCCTAATCATCCTCTCCCTAAAGCCTTGAGCAAGAACTCTCTTTTTTGTTTTCAACATGATTTTTGCATTGCGCGTATTGCATCGTGAGTTCTAATTTTCTTTTTTCTTGTTGATTTTTTGTTTTAGTGCCATTGCAGAAAGCTCTAGACGTCTATGAGATACGTCTTGGCCTTCATTTACTCGTGCTCGAATTTCTGAATCCGCAGTGCGGCTTCAAGCTCTTGGACCATATGACCCAAATTGTCGAGGTTAGTGTTTCTTGGAATACCTTGCTTATTGATTTTCCCGATTTACTCAATTTTTTGTTGCATAATATTTATCTCTCCTTGTCTCCGTGTAACGAGATAGTATATATATATATATATATATATATATATATATATATTTTTTTTTTAAATGTAATATTTTTTCAAGTGCATCGCCTTCAATGATCGCGGAATAGGAACTTTATCCATGGTTTCTAGGCTGTAAATCCCATGTCGAAGGACTTTAGTGACATGATAGGGACCTTCCCAATTCGCACCAAGTTTACCAGCTCTAAACTCCGCTTTGTTCTACTGAACTCGTCAAAGGACTAGTCCTCCTATATTAAACCTCCTCTATTTATCTTGGAGTTATAATATTGTGCTGTTGTGTGCTAATAATTTTTCATTTGTATCATCTTTCTCATTGTGGGGAAAAGCGTCACGCCTTAGGTTGGGCACGGCTACTTCAGCCGGTATTACAACCTCTGATCGACTCCTCGAGAGCTATGAATCACAAAGGACACACTTCGAAGGTTTTGTGAGGAGGAAACAAATGAGATTGTATTTGATGGATGATGGATGAAGCGGATTGAAACGAAATGATAAAGATGAACGGATGATAAAAGTGAATCGAAGTGTACTTCCAAGAGAGATGGAGATCTCTTAAACTATGAAGCTCCTTCTAGTCTTTGATATTACACACAAAGATAAGAAAGAGATGTATTTGATATTACACACAAATACAAGATCAAACAATTGATAGAGTTTGAGAAAAAGTTTGATGATTTTATTGATGAGTTTCGAATTCAACCACCTTATATAGGAGAGAAAGAGAGTTTGTGAACATAGACCCATGGAGAAAAACAAAGCATTAAAGAGACTTTTTTACTAGAAAATTCAATTAACTTATTAAATAAAGAGGATTGACGAAAATCATCATTATTAGGCTTCAAAATGGGCTTAAAAAGGCCTAAGTATGATAATGAGACTTATTGAATAAGTGGGTGCACTTGCCTCATTAAAACCCTTTTTCGGAAAACCAAATGGGACAAAACCGAAAGGAGGGAAAAAGAGTACAAGTACACACACCTTCCATTATCATCCTTCCTCGGCTTGAAACACAACCAACGCGGTTTGATAAGCGTTCGAGTGAAGTTGGCCGGTGATCTTCCTTAAGACCAATATGATGGCTTGATTAAGGCGCTTGGTTCTTGACCTCGTCATAGGTCCTTCCGGTAATTGCAAGGATTTAGAGTCCATAGGATTTTCCTTGGCCGCGGAAAGCTCCTTAGCTCCATGTTGTTCCTTAGCTTCTTGTTCCGAGATTGCCAGGATCCTATCATTCCCTTTCTCTTGAAAATGATTTGACTTCAAATCCGATTGATCTTCCACAAACAGCACCAAGTTAAAGTCGTAAAATAATAAAACACAAGAAATTTAAGTGGATAGTAGAGGTTGTCGAAAATCTTGATGAGAGTTTTAGCTCCATGGTTGTTTTCTTTGAGATCTTTGGATAGAACATCCATCTTCTCATGGTTAGCTCTTTGGAAAATGTTAAGCGCCTTTGTATCTTTCTTTATATCACGGAAGTAGTCAAACACAAACACTCCCTCAACACTTTTCCTTGAATTTGTCCCTATCAAAACAATAAGAAAAATCCAAGTTAGATGATAGGAAATCAATAACAAGGCCAGATTGTTCCATCATTAAATTAAAGGCATTTGAAATTATTTTAAAGTTCTTAAGAAATCCTGGTGGATCCGGAATGTCAATGGCTAGAAGTTGAATTGTCGCACCGATCTTCTCCTCATCCTCGACTCTACAGATGTATACAGTCTTCTTTCCGTCATAAGCAAAGTATTTGGCACTTGAATCGGCTCAATACTTCTCAAGAACTTTGCCAACGTTTTGTACTCCATTTTCTTTAGCCTTCCTTGGCTTGTCACCTATTCCATGCAAATTTTTAGATTCACTTGGTGGCACTGGTGGAGGGTTAGAAGCACAAGTAAATTTATTCAAAGAGGTAAATAAATTTGAATCATAGCAAGGTAGTTAGGTTTCTTACCTTGCTCTTGCTTCCCTTTGAATTTGATGTTATCAAGATATACCTCGTAAGATTTCATAGGAATGAGAGTAGTCTTTCGGCCTGGGTGCTCAAAGGTGTGTCGGTTAGTAAATCCGTCATGGACCACCTTTCGATCGGATTGCCATGGTCGACCAAGCAAGAGATGACTAGTGTCCATCGGTAAGACATCGCATATAACTTCATCCTCATACTTGTCGATTGAAAATGGTACCTTGACTTGTTTGTTGACGGTCATCTCACCCGTATCATTGAGCCATTGAAGCGAATACGGTCTCGGGTGTTTAAGCACTTCCAATCTTATCTTTTCAACCATAGTCTTACTAGCCACGTTAGTACAACTTTCACCATCGATAATTAAACTACATACCTTGGCTTTGACTAGGCATCTCGAGTGAAAAAGATTATCTCTTTGTGTTTGTTCTTCGGCTTTGGTTAGGACACTGAGCGATCTCCTAGCAATTAGAAAATATCTTTTAACGGCAGTTTCCATACCGTCTTCTATTGAATTCTTATCCGACTTCTCATCTTCGGACTCAATCTCCCCATTGTCTTTAAGTATCATGACCCTTCTATTCGAGGATTCACTCGTGTAGTGACCAAGTCCTTGACACTTAAAGCATCAGATATCTCTAGCTCTCAAAACTTCCTTAGCCATTCCTTTAAGATCTACATCCGCTGGTTTTGGCTTGATGAACGGCTTAAAATCCTTTTGAAAACCGGACCTTTCTTCCCTTGGATAGCTAGATTTTTCCGAAACAAAACCAGTCTAGGTTGTACAAAAACTAGACATAGAATTTTTCCTTTTGATTTGTTGCTCGAACATCACGGCCTTGTGGAACATTTCTTCGATCTCCAAATATTGTTGAGTTTCTAACCGGTCTTGGATGTCACGGTTAAGACCTCCCATGAACCGAGACATGAGCGCTTCTCCATCTTCACAGATATCGGCTCTTAACAACAAGGTTTCCATTTCCTTGTAATATTCTTCCACGGTTTTGGATCCTTGAACCAAATTTCTCAACTTTTGGTGAAGTTAACGGTGGTAGTAACTCGGCACAAATATTTTTCTCATGAAGGCTTTCAATTGTTCCCAAGTTTCCACGGGATATTCACCGGCCCGTCTCCGAGTGGTCACGAGTTGATCCCACCAACTTAGCGCATAGTCGTAAAACTCGGTGGCCGCAACTTTGACATTGTTATCCTCCGTGTATTACTTACAAATAAAGATAAGTTCAATTATCATTTCCCATTCTAAATAAGCATCAGGATTATTAGTGCCATGAAAACAAGGAATAGTAAGTTTCAATTCTCCGAAGGAATCTCTTGGAACGTGTCGTTCCCTTTCACGCCTTCGGCTCCTTTGGCTTCCGTAAGAAAAAGCATGGCTATAGTAATCTCGAGCTTCTTCATCCCCTCTTTGCTCTCTCCGTGGTCTCTCTTGTTGCGGATTGATAATTGGGTTTTGGACTGGAGCCGCATTTGCTTGATTTAATTGAAGGGCTGCAAGCTTTTCATCGAGCATTCTTGCAACAGATGCTTCAAGGGATTCCAAGAGTTTCTTTTGTGCACCCGAAGAGGCTGACTTTTCCTCTTTATTGGAACTCGTCATTGTACCTGAAATAACAAGACAACTAAAAAGTAAAAGAATTCTTGAAAGATTTACTCGGATCTAAACTTAGAAGATGAACATGCAGTTTTGACATAGTAACTGGATTGGTCCGAATTAATTATCAAAACTTGTTCACAAATTCTAGATTTATTTTTAAAATTAAGTAGACTCGTTATACTTTCAGAAACAGTTGATTTCGTAATTTTCGAACAACGTAGTCATTTATGCAAAAGTTTGCAAGACAGATCTGAAATCGTGAAAAATGCAGAAACGGGTTTAGAACAACAAAACTTGATTCAAATGGCTCTAATACCACTTGATAGACTCCTCGAGAGCTATGAATCCCAAAGGACACACTTTGAAATTTTTGTGATGCGGAAACGAATAAGGTTGGATTTGATGGATGATGGATGCAGCGGATTAAAACGAAATGACGAAGATGAACGGATGATAAAAGTGATTCGAAGTGTACTTCCAAGAGAGATTGAGAACGCTTAGACTATGAAGCTCCTTCTAGTCTTTGATAGTACGCACAAAGATAAGAAAGAGATGTATTTGATATTACACACAAATTCAAGATCAAACAATTGATAGAGTTTGAGAAAAGTTTGATAATTTTATTGATGAGTTTCGAATTAACCCACCTTATATAGGTGAGAAAGAGAAGCCAAAGGGTTACAAAACAACCCTTTGGAAAACAAAAATATTAAATCCAAGGGTGTGAACATATAGACCGATGGGGAAAAACAAAGCACTAAAGAGCGTTTTTGACTACAAAATTCAATTAACTTATTAAATAAAGAGGATGAACGAAAATCATCATTATTGGGCTTCAAAATGAGCATCAAAAGGCCTAAGTATGATAATGGGGCTTATTGGATAAGTGTGTTTACTTGCCTCATTAAAAACCGTTTTCGGAAAACCCAATGGGACAAAACCAAAAAGAGGGAAAAAGAGTACAAGTACGCACACATCCCATTATCATCCTTCCTCGTCTTGAATCACAACCAACACGGTTTGATAAGCATTCAAGTGAAGTTGGCCGGTGATCTTCCTTAAGACCAATCTGGTGGCTTGATTAAGGCGCTTGGTTCTTGACCTCGTCATAGGTCCTTCCGGTAATCGCAAGGACTTAGAGTCCATAGATTTTCCTTGGCCGCGGAAAGCTCCTTAGCTCCATGTCGTTCCTTAGCTTCTTGTTCTGAGCTAGCCAGGATTTCATCAGCCTCCATCCCATAAACCAGCGAAAAAGGTGTTTTCTCGGTCGGTTTTTCTGTAATTTTTTTGATAGGCCCACAATACTCTTTGTAATTCGTCTGCCTATCCTCCTTTGTGAGCTCCCAACCTCTTTTTAACTTATTGAGAACTGACTTGTTTGCAGCTTCTGCTTGTCCATTTCCTTAGGGATAAGGGGGTATCGACTTGCTAATATGAATCTTCTAGGTCTCGCAAAATCCTTCAAACTTTTTTGAGATAAACTTAGATTCATTATCAGCCACAATCTCGTAAGTTAGACCGTGGCGGCATATTATATTTTTCCATACAAATCTTTGAACGACAGTTGCGGTTACATTTTGTAGTAAGCTCACGCCTCTAGTCATATAGAAAAATAATCAGTTAGCACTAACAAGTATTATACATTTCTGGTAGAAGGGTGGAGAGGTTCCACGACATCCATGGACTACAGCATAAATGAATACGGAGCCAAAACCGGGGATAGCCTTTTGGAGGAATGGTGGATGAGTGGAGTGTGCGGAATAGCCATTGGAATCGTTCACAACTTTGACAATACTTCTCGCAATCTGCTACCAAGGTAGACCAGAAATATCCTTGGCGTTTTACCCTTGACGTTACATTTTTGTAAGCTCCCGCCTCTATCCATTTAGAGAAGTAATTAGTTAGCACTAGCAAGTATTATACGTATCCGGTAGAAGGGTAAAGAGGTCCCACGACATCCATGGACCACCGCATAAACAGATACAAACCCAAAACCGGGGGTAGCCTTTCGGAGGATTGGTGGATGAGTGGAGCGTGCGGAATAGCCTTTGCCATCGTTCACATATTTGAGAATACTTCTCGCAATCTGCTACCAAGGTATGCCAGAAATATCCTTGACATTTTACCATGAATGCGAGAGCCCGTCCCGCGGAATGACTCTCGCAGAGTCTTAGAGTCATAAAATTGCATGTTTTATGCATTTACAGGTACCGAAGGAGTATAAGAGCTATGACGGATCAAGCGGTGAAGAATACCAAGGAAAGACGGAGAAAAGAGCCGAGTATACAAGTTGGAAAGGTGATGACCGACCGTCCCATGACGCATGGTCTGTCCAGTGGGTGGTCAAAACACAGTTTTGGACACAGAAGAAGGAAGACTTTCTGCCAGGGTCCGACCTGCCGTTCAAGCAAAAACCTGGTTTGACCCGGATGTGTCGGGTTGACCCGGGAATACTTATCTTTTCTCTAGAAATACTCTCTTTTAAGAATAAAACCTCTAAGCTTTGCCTCATTTCTTTTATCCTTTGAACAAAGTAAGAACTCTTTGTATTTTGATGATTTGAGGTTAAATACTTCATCTTTTATTGCAATTTCTTAGTTTATATGCTTGGTCTTTTCATTATGTCTTTATCTACTTCTACCACTATGATTCCCATCATGATTAGTGAGTAGTTTCTCTAATGGATTTAGGGTAGAGTAGATTAGGGATGTTTAATGGGTGATTAGTGTTGCATTTAGCTTTGGGTGTTTATCATTTATGCTTTTCCATAAATTAGAGTGATTTTAATGCTAGATTTAGGAGTAATTAACAAAAATCTAGGTCATGGTCTTTTTACGCCGAGAAGGTGTTTATGAAAATGTCTAGGATAACTTTAATCTTGTTTATTGAACCCTATCCAATGGAAGTTGATGTGTGGGTAAATAGATAGACTCTATGAACATGTTAAGTTGATTCTCTCTCTTTTGATTAGTAATCTATGCGGAAGTAAATAATGATTAGTTGGATTAGTGAAGTGATTAGTGCCACGGAAGTGGATTACTCATGATAAACCGGTCTCATGTCTTGGAATTGTTAGGTCAAATAGCTTTGTATATCTATTACCTTATTATTCACCCTCAACCTATGATCTCTACCCAAGATCCATGTTTTTATCATATTTGATCACCTTGCTTATTTTCGTTGACTTTTAATTGATTTTTCATAATTGCTTATCTTATCTTGCATTTCATTCGAGTATTGTCACAGTTCATTGTTATTGCATTTCATTTTAGTTCTTGTTTTAATTTATTTGCATTGTTAAGCATTTTTTTTAAGGATTGTTGGTCGTTGATATAGAATCACAATATAAAAAACTCAATGAATTAACAAGAATAACTCTCTTATTAATCTTAAGGAAAATCACTCCAAACCTTAAGTTCTCAATCACATAAGTTGTGCCACAACTTAGCACCTCCTTATATAGAGAAACATAACTTCAAAACCCTATTCTAGATAACTCCAAATAAAAAGGAAAACTCACATAATAGATATGTATATTTAGATTCTCCTAAATATACTTTGCTTGAACCTCAAGTTATTTCAAGCTTATAACAACATTCTCCCCCTTAAGCTTGAACTCATCTTCCTTCACATCTTGAACTCCAAAAAGACTCCTCATTTCCTTGAATTTAATTCTCCCAAGTGCCTTTGTCAAGATATCAGCCTTTTGCATATTACCCGGAACATGTTCGACTTCTACTTGTTCGTTCTCTACACATTCTCGAATAAAATGGTATCTCCTATGTATATGTTAACTATGACCATGGAACACCAGATTCTTAGTAAGAGCTATTGCCGATTTATTATCAACTCGAATAGTCACTCTTTCACAAGCTTTACCGATTATCTTTGCGAAGAGTTCTTGAAGCCATATTGCTTGCTTTGATGCTTCTGTCGCAGCCATAAATTCTGCTTCACATGATGATAGAGCTACCGTATCTTGCTTTTGTGAACACCAAGTAATACGACATCCATCAAAGTAGAAAACATGTCCAGTTGTGCTCCTTCCATCATCCTCATCAACATTATGGCTACTATCGCTCTAACCCACCAATCATGTGCTATTAGATCTCTGAAAAACAAGACCATAAAACAAGGTTCCTTGTAGATATCTCAACACTTGTTTTAGCGCAGCTCCATGAGACTCTTTCGGTTCTTGCATATAATGACTCAATATCCCAACACTAAAAGAGAGGTTTGGTCTAGTGTGAAGAAGATAACACAGACATCCTATACTCCTTCTAAACTCCTTCTCGTCAATGCATTTTTCCTTAGTATTCTTTGATAACTTCAAATTTTGATCCATAGGAACTTAAGATGCATTACATTCTTTCATTCCAGCTTCTTCTAGGATTTTAGATGCATATCTTTCTTGTTTCAATGTTATACCATCCTTGTGTTGACATACCTCAATGCCTAAGTAGTAAGTCAACTTCCCAAGATCACTCATCTCGAATTTTGTCGCCATCTCTTCCTTAAAATCGAGTATCATCTTCAAGCTAGACCTGGTGACAAGAAGATCATCTACATATACAGCAACAACAATAAGATGTGCATTCTCCTCCTTTCGATAAAGTGTTGGCTCCTTTGAACACTTATGGGAACCCAATTCCTTGAGAGTCTTATTCAATTTTTCATTCCATGCTCTAGGCGCTTGCTTCAACCCATAGTGTGCCTTATTCAGCTTGTATACCTTATCCTCACTCCCTTTTATCTCAAACCCTTCTGGTTGTGTAACATACACTTCTTCCTTCAATTCACCATATAGAAAAGCTGTTTTTACATCAAGATGATGTACTTCCCAAGCATTCTAAGAACCTAGGCCAATGATGAATCGAATTGTCTCAATACGAGCTACTGGAGAAAATACTTCATCAAAGTCAATGCCATGCATTTGTACGTATCCCTTAGCGACGAGTCTCGCCTTGTACTTGTTGATACTTGCATCTGGGTTACGTTTAATCTTAAATACCTACATGAGCCCAATTGCTTTAGCTCCAATAGGTAGATCAACCAGATTCCATGTTTTGTTCTTTGTTATAGAACGCATCTCCTCTTCACATGCCAATAACCAGTGTTTTGATTCCTTGGCTTCGCTAAAATCCCATGGCTCATCATTTATCACTACTAAAAGACGTTCACCTTCGATCTCAGCCAACAAAATATAGTCCTTCAAGTAACCCGGTTGTTTGCGTGCTCTCAATGATGCTCGTATCGGAGGTTGAGCTTGTCCATGCTCATTATCATCGGAATCATTATCATCATCAGAAAGTTCTTGCACGTGGTCATGAGTCACACCACTTTCCTCATCTTCTCCTCTTCTCTCCTGTGTTTCTACGTTGACATTATTTCCATCTAAAGCTCGAGTTTTTTGATCAACATCCACAATTTCCACAAACTCTCCAAAACTCAACCCAAATGTTTCAAATCCTTTCTTTTTTTCTTCTCCTTGGTCAGCCCACTTCCAGCCTCTTGATTCATCAAAAATCACATCCCTGCTAACAACAATTTTCCGGCTTGTTGGATCATACAACCGGTAAGCTTTTGAACCTGGTTCGGTTCCTAGATGCACCAATACCCTTGATCTATCATCCAATTTTTTTCTACCAGCAGCTTCTGTCTTCGCATAACTCACACACCTAAATACTCGAAGGTGTTCTAGGTTCGGTTTTCCCCTTTAATAACTCATACGGCGTGCACTCGGGAAGTGATCTTGTAGCCACTCTATTGATCAAATAAGTGGCATGTCTGACTCCTTCTCCCCACATATAGTTTGGTAAACTTATGTGTTTCAGTATACTTCTCGTCATACCAAGTAGGGTTATATTCCTTCTCTCGACTACTTCATTTTGCTGAGGAGAGTATGGTGCCGTTAGATGTCTCTGAATACCGTATTTTTCACAAAAACACTTGAAATTCATGAGACATGAATTCTCCACCTCTATCTGTATAGAAATTTTTGATCATAGCTCCCGTCTCGTGTTCTACTATAGTCTTGAACCTCTTGAACTTGTCAAATGCTTCACTTTTCTCCTTTAACAATACCGTTCACATATACCGAGAGTAATCATCAATAAGCACAAACACATACCTCTTGTGTGCTGGTGTAGGTGGTGTGATAAGTCCACAAAGATCTCCGTGTATAAGTTCAAGAGCTTGAGAGGCTCGATATGCGGTAGCTTGGGGAAAATATTGTCGGGTTTGTTTACCCAACAAGCATGACATACACGTTTCCTTCTCAATCGTCATTCTTGGTATACCTTTCACGAGATCTTTGTTAATCATTAACTTCATGGTCTCCAAGTTAACGTGTCCTAGCTGTGCGTCCCACATACTCGACTTGCTTGTCCCCATTAGTTGTAGACACTTGATATTATCAGCCTCTAAGATCACTTTGTATAGACGATTTTTGGACCTAGTAGTCTTCACAAGTAAATTACCATTACGATCAAATAACTTGAGAAGATCATCTTTCATATTGACTTCACACCCTACTTATGTGGCTTGACCAAGACTCACGATGTTACTCTTTAGTTCTGGAATGAAATAGACATTCTTCAATACCTTCTTCTCACCATTATCAAACACAAATCGAATTGAGCCTTTTCATCTTATATCTATACGAGAATCATCGCCAAATCTCACATTTCCCGTAATTGTCTCATCAAGCTCTATGAAGAAGGATTGATTTCCACACATATGATTGCTCGCTCCATTATCTAGATA
Source organism: Draba incana (assembly GCA_963576765.1). Lineage (NCBI taxonomy): Eukaryota > Viridiplantae > Streptophyta > Magnoliopsida > Brassicales > Brassicaceae > Draba > Draba incana. Next base: position 15,768,037 of record OY755212.1, on the reverse strand, counting down.
CCACACATTTTCCGTGTCTAGATTAGCTTCAAACAATTTGGGTTGGACGTTTTTCTCATTGAGAAAGACCACTTCATGCATCATTAATTCATCCGCAATTTGAGAGTCTTCATCTTTCTTCTTGACTGCTTCTTGAAGTTTAAGTAATCTATCGGGACAATCAGATGCGTAATGACCTTGTTTATCACATCTAAAGCATGTTATCCGAGATTCTCTCTCTTTATCACGATATTGTATGAACGTTCCACCATGGAAAGTACCATATCGACCACGTCCTCTGCCTCTCCAAGAGGAACGACCACCTTGTCCTCTTCCTCTATTACCACCGTAACTTCCTTGATGGGATTGTGTTGAGTCCATGTTTGCATACATGAGCTTATTTTGATCCTCATGTTGCTCTTCTTCCTCTTCTTCACAAATCTTTTCCTCATAGGCTTTTAATCTACCCACAATGTCTTCAAAGCTTGTTGTGTTTAGATCAAGAACTTGTTCAAGAGAAGCAACAATGTGTATATATTTTTTTCGTGGTAAACTTTTTAGAAATTTCTTCACAAGTTTTGGTTCTTCAATACTTTCTCCAAGGGCTGCGGATTTGGAAGAAATCTCCAAAAGTTTTCCCATAAAAGCATCTATCGTATCGGCTTCCTTCATCTTGATCCGGTCGAACTCAGCCATTAGAGTTTGTAGCCTCGCCTCTCTTACTCTTTCTGCTCCAACTTGTCTCGCTTGGATCGCGTCCCATACGGCCTTTGAGGTCTCAAGATCTCCTACTTGTAAGACCAACGCTTAAGGTATTGATTGGAACAACAAAGCTATCACCATATTGTTCTTCTCTTTGTGTTTTATCCCGGGATCTATGGTTTCCCATACTTTGTTTACTTTGAGCGCAATCTTCATTCTCATGGACCAAACTGTATAGTTTGCGTTAGTGAGCATTGGACACTTGATCGAAGAGGGCCCGAGCTCCTTAGATTTGATCTCTTCAACATCATCCTTCTTATCAGCCATGGTAAACACGTTCTTCTCAACTCACTTGGCTGAGATCTTCAAGTTTCTATGAAAACTTTTCTACGATCGTTCCTGAAGCTCTGATACCAAATATAGAATCACAATTTAAAGAACTCAATGAATTAACAAGAATAACTCTCTTATTAATCTTAAGGAAAATCACTCAAAACCTTAAGTTCTCAATCACATAAGTTGTGCCACAACTTAGCACCTCCTTATATAGGGAAAAATAACTCCAAACCCCTATTCTAGATAACTCCAAATAGAAAAGGAAAACTCACATAATAGATATGTATATTTAGATTCTCCTAAATATACTTTGCTTGAACCTCAAGTTATTTCAAGCTTATAACAACAGTTGAAATCTAAACCCTATCATTTGCAATTGCTTAGCTTCTTTAGTTTCTTGCATTCTCATTGTCTTCTCATTCTTTGTGGATTCGATCTTTACATGCTACACCGTAATTTTCATGCACTTGTGGTTAGTCATTGAGGTATAAAACCGATTAGGTCAATTTAGACCTCATCAATATCATTGATATTTTGTTATTTTGGGCAAGCTTATTAGCACAAACTCACAAACTAGGTTGTTTTGTAAATTGAAGGAGATGGTGTACCTACAGATGGTGGTGGCCGGTTCTGAGGTGACGCAAGAGACGCATTAGGCGTTAGGCATCAAATTAAATTATAAATTTTAGGGCATTTATTCCGTAAAAATGCCTTGTAGTCTAGCAGTATCATATGGGTCTAATAGGCTATCGGGTGATGAGTTCGATTCCCATTACAATGAAAAATAAGGATTTTGTTTTTTTATGTTTTACAATGGGGCATAAAAACAAAAATTGGCTTTAAGCAGCCCATACGTTAGGGTCGGACCTGCCACTGATGATGGTGTACGTACAGGTGGTAGAGTACGTAAATCTGTACGTAATGCTGCTAGTGGCATCAAGGCGGTTTAATGAAATGTAGAGCTGCAAATCTATCAAACAGTGCCAGATTTGTATCACTAATGAGAGATTTTCTTCCTTAAATAGCTGACTTAAGTTAAAAATTTAACTTCGTACCAAAATCTGTACCAAATCAATTAATTACGTCAGTCTGGTTTAGAATAAAACAGATTTAACCCTGTAATAATTAAGATTTTGGTTTTTTTTGAAGCAAATACCAAGATAAAATCCGAATCAAACACTTATTTAGAGTAACATTTGGATAAAAATAAAAAAATCTTCTTTTGTAACCCGAACTTTTTAAAATGTTAAAATGTCTGAATTTTTGATAATTGAAGATTATGTCTTTTTTTTTTGTCACAATTTAGGACTATGTTAGCTTCATGTGTTAAAGTTTCATCAATCACATTAGCAAGAAAAAATGATCCACATATGCAACAAAGGGCTTCCATCATGTAAATATAGTAATTTACTTTCCAATCAGGGACTTGTGAACATAGATGTAGAAAGTAGTAATTTACTCTCTTATAAAGCCATTTAAAGAAAACAAAAATGTCAAGCCATAAAAAGTAGTAGAAAGTGACTATATAACTTGAATGATGAACTGATTTGTCTTTCCATGTAAAAAAAGCAAAGGGAGGAAACAAACAAAGGTTTGGAGTAGTAAGATAATTGCAATTCACTCGTCTTCCTCGATGACTTTGGTTCCCAAACCAGACAAACCTTCTGCCGGGATCTGAGCAACAGTGACGAGCGAGTAAAACTCTTCCTTTGCATCTTCATCATCGTTTCTCTTACGGGCAACACGAACGCGAATCCTCCTTGGAGGACCTCGGATTCCTCTGCTCCATAACTGCTTGTTGAGCTTGACATCAACTCTCACATCTTTTGTTCCCATAGCTTTCTCCGAAAACTTCCTGATCTCCTTGATAGCATTGGGTGCCTTCTTCTTGAAAGTGCTGTTCATTTATCAAAGACACCAACCATTTACCAAAACAAGAAATGATTCCATTGAATATAAAATAACACCAAAAGAAGCAGAGAAACATAGAGTAAAAGGAAGCCAATAACTCACTGCTTTTACTGATTATAATGCAAGAGACAGAAGAATGATGATCAAATGAAAACAAGAAGACAATTGCTACAAATCCGTTTATGCAATTATAGAGTTGTTCCACAATAACAAACCTCTAATGATGCAAATAAATGGAACTGGACAACACTAATTCCACAAATTGATGTTCAAATTTACAATTAAGATAACTACACTTGAGTGATTAGATGCAAAGACATACATCCAAACAAACCTAAATTACAGTAATTTAATCTCAAATGATAAGAAAGATTGAGAAATTTTCTCTCTAATTTTACCAGCTATGGAGACGCCTGTGGAGATTGATCGTGTACTCCCTCGTCACGACCTCCTCCTTTCTCCCCTTAGTTTTCTCCATTAGCTTCTTCAAGCTAATCCTGAAAAAGCCACATATAAATCAATCAACCAAACATTTCAAATCCATACAAGATATCTACATCAATTTCGCTTAGCATTTCGTAGCATAATCTAAAAATAAAAATAAACAAATTGAGAATTGAGGAATCAATCGAAAAACAGGTACCTTTCGCGGAGCAGAGTGAGACACTGAGAGAAAGGAGGAGGAAAAGTAAACCCTAGAAATTAGAAAACCCTAATTTATGGATAATCCTATAATAGGCCCAATGGGCTTTCTTTGGCGTAAAATATCCTGATTTTGCCACGTCAGCTTAATACTCGTGTGCGGTCACGTCCACTGTAAACTACGTTCATTTCATCTCTTCCAAAACCCCCCATTTGAATTGCAGGCTCTAAAGAAGAAGACGGAAGAAATGCTCAATCTTCATAGCTTTGTTCCCATTCTTCAGCCTTCCACGGCGAAGAATAACAACTCCAATCTTCTTTTTCGCAATCTGGCGCCGTTTCGGGTCACTGGCACAATTTCGGTACAGAAGATCCAAGAGGCACGTGCGAATTGGTCTAGGAAGAGTTGGAAATTGCGAGTTAATGGTCTGGGTCGAGAAGTTGAGGAACAAGATGCGGAGGAATTCGAAGATGAGTTCTCGACGAAGCAGAGAGGCAGTTACGGAGGTAAAAAGAAAGAGATAAATTACGACAAAGACCCAGAGTTTGCGGATATTCTCGGAGATTGTTTAGACAACCCAGACAAAGCTCAAAAGAAGGTAAATTGATTGGATTTGAGATTCAAGTAGTAGTCATTGATTTTGGTTGCTCTTGTTTTTTGGTAGATGGAAGAGAGATTGAGAAAGAAGAGGGACAGAATTATCCACACTAAGACTGGTTCAGCAACTTCTATGCAGGCGACATTCAACAAGTGAGTTTCTCATATCAGTTTCATCTTTCTGTTGTTTTAAAGTTAAAAGGGGTTATATATATGTTGATTGCACATTTGTCTTCTAGAGTGATTTTGAATTTCATGTTCTGGCGTTGCTTTGTAAGGTTTGAGTATTCGAATTCATACATGTGGTTGGAGTTTCACAACGCACCCCTGGATAAAGACATATCCTTGATCTCTGATGTGAGATCCTTTACCATCCCTATATTATTCTTGAGGAAACCAAACAAATCACTCACTGCTATGTTTTGCTTGCAGACAATCCGTTCCTGGCATATCCTTGGACGTCTTGGTGGATACAACTCCATGAATATGCAAGTATGTTTGCTTCACAAACTAGTAGCATTTATCGATTCACTTTCTTATCATTAAATCACAGAGCAGTTTTCTCTTTTGCATATATGGGTACAGTTATCTGATGTCAGCCTTTTTACACACAGGGTCGGGGCCATCAAAAACCCCTATGTACGTTGTAGCACAAAGGGTTATCGTATCCACAGAGAGGTTTGATTGATACACTAGGATTGCAATGATCCATTTTTAAGCTAGAGCGATGCTTTTTACAACTAAAAGTAATCTAAAAGAACTATGAAACAAGTGAACAAGGATGGTTTATTAATTTACAAGTTCTCAAAGAGAAGAGAGTTAGGCCATGGAAATTCTTATAGGCAATGAATCAAAGATTATCACAACTGTCAAAGTTCTATCACGCACCGTTCTAGAACTCAAACACGAAAGTATAACCAACTAACTGTCGTTACGAAGGCTATATATATTTAGACCCTCATGAATCATCGAATCTAAACACGCATTTAGCACGAGTTCGATATGTTCACAAAATCCCTAAGCCAAATATTCTTTGCGAATAGGTAACCTTGCCCATTTAGACTAGATTCAGGTTATTAATCCCACTGTCGTGGCTAACCAACAATCCTAAAATCAAGATTCTAGGTGATCAAGCTAGATTCAAGCATTGAGAACAGTCTAAACGAAGAACTAACGGATAACCTTGACAGATCTTCGATTTTATTGATTTCTCATCAAAACCCATGAAATCTCAATGTCCTAACAAGTAATTTACTCAGAAATAGATGAAGAAATCATGATAACTGAATATAATTGCATAAAAGAGTTAGAGTAGAAGATACAGAGGGTTTAGAGATGAAGAACAATGGATCTCCCTCAATCTTCAAGAGTCTCTCTCTCTCTCTCTCTCTCTCTCTCCACGAGATAGATTTAGTTTTTATATATTTTTCTAGATATTTTACAATGAAAACAAAACAAAACTATTTATAGAAGTGCCCAAAATTAGGTCTGCAGGTCCGCCGTCGATCGACACTAAAGGTGTGTCGATCGACACGGTGGTGTCTGTGCAAATTTCCTCTGCTTTTAAAGATCTTCTGTCGATCGACAGGGATGGGAGTGTCGATCGACGCTTTGGCTACTGGTGAATCTTCTTTGCTTCGTCTCTTCAGGTGTCGATCGACAGATGCTCCATGTCGATCGACGGGGACTATGCAACTTGATTCCACTTTGATCTTTAAAGCTCCAAAATGCTCGATAATTGTCCAAAATGCACCAAACGACTATTTTCCTGCAAAACACTATAAAAGACACAAAAATACCAAAAACACAATACAAAACCGACGTATATCATGGTTGAAAACGGGTAAAAACCATGATATATCACCCCCCCAGACTTAGCATTTGCTTGCCCTCAAGCAAAACATACACCAAGAACGTGAAAGAGGTTTTGAAAACATAGAACATACCTTCTCTCGATGGAACGAATTGACCTTTCCAAAACCAACCCGAATCAGACCACCATGTACTTCTCCGCAGACACACACAACCTTCCAAATCCATCCACCACTTCGCAGCACAATCCGTTAGTCTTCATCGCTTGATCTCAATGTTCTCAAAGCCATGAACCTTCTAGACTCATTCCCATACAATACCGTGATAAATCAATCTATACAAAACTTGGTACTCTATCTCTCCCCCAGACTTATTTCGTTCTATATTTACATATATATACATTTTTTTTTTTTGCGATTGTTAAACTCGAAGCAGTGCATATTTCACTAATGTTGTTCCTTGTGAGGAGACAGGTTCGTGACTTACTACGATTGTTCCTTGTGAGGAGACAGGCTCGTGAGATTGCTCGTCCTCAACATCCTTTTTAAGGGACTCAGACTGCTGCTTATGAGCTGGGTGATCATCTCGAGTACAGATTCATTGGATTTATTCCTTATCTTGTACTCGAGAACTATCATTTCACCCCAATCCTAGTAATATTATATATATATATGTATATATATATTTATTTTTCTTTTTATATGGGGAGAGGAGTACCATTACTATCAACAGACGGTTGAATTTATCAGGTATGAATGAGGAGTCAAGCTCAATGGACATCGATCCCAAAGAGAGTCGTGCAATAGCTCTGACTTGGCGGATTATACTGGAAGTAGCGGACTTCTCTAGTCAATTGGTCTATCCTAGGATTTTTCATTAGTCTTAACTCTGAAGTTGATCCTGGAAGAATGGTCCCATGATGAAAAAGAAGGGTTGTTCTACTAATTTTGACTCAATAAAACAAGAAAAAAAAAAAATTTCAAAAATTTGAGTCAAAATCAAAACAAAAAGAAACCCGTTAGTAACTTCCTCCCCCAGACTTAACCAACACTGTCCCCAGTGTTATCAAGCCCGAGATTGGTAAAATAAATCAAATGAAATGCGAACTTGATCAAAGAAATACAAAATTACCATTTTTGGGGGTCCTGTCGATCGACAGGAACATCTGTCGATCGACAGACCATGTTCTGCCTTTTGACCGTTGTATTGTTGAAATCTTTAAAATCCATGTCGATCGACAGAGAGTATTATGTGTCGATCGACATCAATTTTATAGTCGCAAAAGGTTTCTCCAGAGACCTTCGTGTCGATCGACATGATGTTGTGTCGATCGACAGATGAGGCTCTGTCCCAACTTCGCCTTTGTCGACTTCTCGCAAAGTGTCTGGTTCGAAGCCCGAAGTTGTCCAAACCTGCATCTACTGACATTCAACAAACGATCAACGGGAACAACTCATTGCATTTCTTAAATAAAAATTCAAGTTCGCTTAGTATTCGAAATTTCAACTAAAAAAATCAAAACAAAAGTACGAAATTGAAAAGTAAATGGGTTGACTCCCATTAAGCGCTCATTTTAAGTCATTAGCTTGACTATGGATATGTTTGGGGAGGTCCCCAATGGCGCGTTTAACGTCACTAGCTTGACAGTTGCTTCATCTTTGTCACTTCCTTCTAGAACAAAAGAGAAAAGATTAACAACAAAAGGGAATAAAAATAAAACTCTAGCCTTAAGAAGAATCAAAATCCCAATGATCAATGCAAAAACCTCCCCGGCAACGGCGCCATTTTGATGTCAGCCTTTTTACACACAGGGCCGGGGCCATCAAAAACCCCTATGTACGTTGTAGCACAAAGGGTTATCGTATCCACAGAGAGGTTTGATTGATACACTAGGATTGCAATGATCCATTCTTAAGCTAGAGCGATGCTTTTTACAACTAAAAGTAATCTAAAAGAACTATGAAACAAGTGAACAAGGATGGTTTATTAATTTACAAGTTCTCAAAGAGAAGAGAGTTAGGCCATTGATATATCACGGTTTTTACCCATTTTAACCATGATATAATTTGGTTTTGTATTAGTATTTTTTGTATTTTTTGTATCTTTTATGTTGTTTTTGTTGGAAATGATCATTGGAGCTCAAATGGAAGATTTGGAGCAATTTTGGATCATTTTGGAGCTTAAAGATCAAAGTGGAATCGAGGCAGAAGCTCATCTGTCGATCGACAAGACACTTGTGTCGATCGACACCTGAAACAACGAAGCAGAGAAGATCTTTAAAACACTCATGTCGATCGACATAGTATATGTGCTGTCGATCGACAACAATTTTAAAGACGCAGAAGATTTCCACAGAGGCTCCCCCGTCGATCGACACTGCTCCTCCGTCGATCGACAGGCTCAGCAGAATAAAGAGTTTTGGATAAGTTAGAGATTTCTTCACACTTAAGTAAACTTTAGATATTTATTTTTGAGGTTTCCTTCTTATGAAGTAACCTATAAATATCTAGATATTTTGATCCCACTTGTTTAGGGATTAAGTAGTATAAATATGTGTGAAGGAGGAAAGTTGTAAAATATCTTATTTTTGGAATACAAAATCCAAACTCTCTCAAAAGAGTTTGGCTCTAGCTTAGCCCGAGTCTCGCAGCTCCGTTTCCGCAATCGTTAGCCTTCTTCGGATGTCCTAAAGCTCTACTCCCTGTGGATCGATACCTTGAAGTGCTGCAAACGACATGCCGTCATGATTGCGGTGTTGTTGCACGTTGAGGGTAATTGACGTGCCGAGCCCCGAAAAGCTCGCACAATCAGTTTGGCGCCGTTGCCGGGGAGTAGATGCGATTGCCATCAGAGTTAGGACAAAGGCTAATTCTAGAGTTTTCTTGAGTTCTTCTTTCATCTTTTTCATTTTTTCTTTTGTTGTTATTCTTTTCCCTTTTTCTTGTGATTTTGCACTCTTGGGCGTCGTTACTTGGAGTGAAGGAAACAATCAAGGAGAGTAAGAGTAAGAAGACACAACCGTCAAGCTAGCGACGTTAAACGCGCCTCTTGGGGACTCCCCCAAGCCTATCTTTAATTTCGTTTTTTAATGTTTTAATAAACCTTCTTCCGGGCTATCGTTTGTTCTTTGCTTGAAGACAAGCAAACGCTAAGTCTGGGGGCGTGATATATCACGGTTTTTACCCATTTTAACCATGATATAATTTGGTTTTGTATTAGTATTTTTTGTATTTTTTGTATCTTTTATGTTGTTTTTGTTGGAAATGATCATTGGAGCTCAAAGGGAAGATTTGGAGCAATTTTGGATCATTTTGGAGCTTAAAGATCAAAGTGGAATCGAGGCAGAAGCTCATCTGTCGATCGACAAGACACTTGTGTCGATCGACACCTGAAACAACGAAGCAGAGAAGATCTTTAAAACACTCCTGTCGATCGACATAGTATATGTGCTGTCGATCGACAACAATTTTAAAGACGCAGAAGATTTCCACAGAGGCTCCCCCGTCGATCGACACTGCTCCTCCGTCGATCGACAGGCTCAGCAGAATAAAGAGTTTTGGATAAGTTAGAGATTTCTTCACACTTAAGTAAACTTTAGATATTTATTTTTGAGGTTTCCTTCTTATGAAGTAACCTATAAATATCTAGATATTTTGATCCCACTTGTTTAGGGATTAAGTAGTATAAATATGTGTGAAGGAGGAAAGTTGTAAAATATCTTATTTTTGGAATACAAAATCCAAACTCTCTCAAAAGAGTTTGGCTCTAGCTTAGCCCGAGTCTCGCAGCTCCGTTTCCGCAATCGTTAGCCTTCTTCGAATGTCCTAAAGCTCTACTCCCTGTGGATCGATACCTTGAAGTGCTGCAAACGACATGCCGTCATGATTGCGGTGTTGTTGCACGTTGAGGGTAATTGACGTGCCGAGCCCCGAAAAGCTCGCACAATCAGCCATGGAAATTCTTATAGGCAATGAATCAAAGATTATCACAACTGTCAAAGTTCTATCACGCACCGTTCTAGAACTCAAACACGAAAGTATAACCAACTAACTGTCGTTACGAAGGCTATATATATTTAGACCCTCATGAATCATCGAATCTAAACACGCATTTAGCACGAGTTCGATATGTTCACAAAATCCCTAAGCCAAATATTCTTTGCGAATAGGTAACCTTGCCCATTTAGACTAGATTCAGGTTATTAATCCCACTGTCGTGGCTAACCAACAATCCTAAAATCAAGATTCTAGGTGATCAAGCTAGATTCAAGCATTGAGAACAGTCTAAACGAAGAACTAACGGATAACCTTGACAGATCTTCGATTTTATTGATTTCTCATCAAAACCCATGAAATCTCCATGTCCTACCAAGTAATTTACTCAGAAATAGATGAAGAAATCATGATAACTGAATATAATTGCATAAAAGAGTTAGAGTAGAAGATACAGAGGGTTTAGAGATGAAGAACAATGGATCTCCCTCAATCTTCAAGAGTCTCTCTCTCTCTCTCTCTCTCTCTCTCTCTCTCTCTCTCCACGAGATAGATCTAGTTTTTAGATATTTTTCTAGATATTTTACAATGAAAACAAAACAAAACTATTTATAGAAGTGCCCAAAACTAGGTCTGCAGGTCCGCCGTCGATCGACACTAAAGGTGTGTCGATCGACACGGTGGTGTCTGTGCAAATTTCCTCTGCTTTTAAAGATCTTATGTCGATCGACAGGGATGGGAGTGTCGATCGACGCTTTGGCTACTGGTGAATCTTCTTTGCTTCGTCTCTTCAGGTGTCGATCGACAGATGCTCCATGTCGATCGACGGGGACTATGCAACTTGATTCCACTTTGATCTTTAAAGCTCCAAAATGCTCGATAATTGTCCAAAATGCACCAAACGACTATTTTCCTGCAAAACACTATAAAAGACACAAAAATACCAAAAACACAATACAAAACCGACGTATATCATGGTTGAAAACGGGTAAAAACCATGATATATCATTATCACAGGCGCCAGTGGATAAGAGGCCGAACTATGACGCTATCCTTGGAGCTAATGTCGAGCCCACCACGTTTTACAACATCGGAGATCTTGAGGTCCAGGAAAATGTCGCTCGCATTTGGTGATAACTCTTACTACTCCAAAACTATTTTATTCAAGTCTTTTTGCATTTACCCATAATGTAGATGATGGTTTTGACAGGCTTGATATTGGGACCTCGGAGCCACTGATTCTTGATATTCTCATAAACGCATTGACACAAATAAGCTCAGAGTGAATTCACTTCTCTCTGTCTCTCTATTAACTGAACAAAACACTTGTAGGCTGGACATGGTTCAAATGTGTGGATGTTTTGCTTGTGTGCAGTTACGTCGGGATAAAGAAAGTTGTGTTTGGTGGATCCGAGTTTGAAAACTGGAAGGAGAATTTGACATCAGAGGAGTCTGGTTTCAGAGTCCACAAGATTTAACATGTTTTTAACTTGTATTAGAGGACACAAGATGTAACTTTCCTTCAGTTTTATAGAGTACGTTAAGAGTAGATGATCTCATAGCTACACGAACAATTAAACAAAATAGGAAACGCATTGTTATGGTCATTGATTGAAACTCATTGTTATGGTCTAAGCAAGTACTTAAAAGGTACTGAAGTAGGAGCGCCTTATGTCAAAAATTTAGAATTATTTGGAGCATAATCAATCATCTTACGAATACTTTTAAATTTCATTTGGTGAAAGAAATCAAAGAAGACAAGGGATGGTGGTTCAAGCAAAACTCTTAGCTGTTCAGGAAATATCTTTAACCTACAAGCACTGTCTGAAACTCTCAATGGATCAAAACAAGCTTTTTCGAAATATAAAATATTCATTAAGAGGTGGATTCTTCAAGCCTGTCTGTTTCTCCTCTTGGGACCTGACTTTGCGACCCTAAGACCCTTGCTGATTGCACTGAGCCTACCAAGTGCATACTTCTTCAAATCAGGCCTGTAGTAGTTGTCCACCACCTAAATAAGATTAGACATATAAATCAATTAGTACTGTAAAACGGCAACACAAACAAAACAGTAGCAAATTATAATACGGTGCACAGGAAAAAGAATACATCTCAGAAGCCAAGCGTAACAAATGTATTTCATTGAAGACAAAACCCCACAAAGGAGTATGACTTCTTACGTGTTAGCTTTCTCATCATTGATAGGTATTGCAAATAATACAAGTAATTTCAACTTCCAAAAATGATTATGCTTTATAAAAACAAAGATTAGCTCAGAAGCCAAGCGTAACAAATGTATTTCATTGAAGACACACCCCACAAAGGAGTACGACTTCTTACGTGTTAGCTTTCTCATCATAGATAATTATGACACAAGAAAAAAAGACATAATCAGTAAACTGAAACTAAAATCTAAAGAGTAAATTTAGCTCAGAAGCCAAGCGTAACAAATGTATTTCATTGAAGAAAGTACCCCACAAAGGAGTCCTACTTCTTACGTGTTAGCTTTCTCATCACAGCTCATAAAACCAAACTAGTATAAAATCTAAGTACGAATTCAATAGGACCATAAAACCATAAGATTTCCAACATCAATAAGCACATCTCCATCCCCAAGCATACTAAACAATCACAAAACCATATCTAGATTGTAAGAATGAAGTTATACCTGATTGGCAACAGCTTTGCTCATCCTGGGGAAATCCTTATTGAGAACAGACTTATTGACAGAAAGCTTAGGCTTGTTCTGCTTCTTGGTTTTTGTGGTTCCAAGTACCACACCTTGATCTTTGTCAGCTGCCTGAATGGTTACTGTCTTTTTGTTTGCCAAACCTGTAGACATACAAAAAAAAATCCAAACTTTCATCACATTGCCAGAAGCTAGCACAAAAAAAGATCCAACTTTTGTAACAAACGAAGATGCCAATACTAAACAAAGTTCCACTGATTTCAATTGCAACCTAACAAAGTAATTAACTTTCCCAATTACATTTACGATATACATAATGGGCAGTGACTTGTGTCTAGTATCTCTCAGATTTAACAATAATCAGGAAAAACTTGAAACATATAAAGAGAGAACAAGAGTTGTAGATTACCAGAGTGCTTGTAGGAGTTGAGGTTGCAGAGGTTGTTCTTCTCCTTGCTGAATTGAACCTTGGCGTTACCTCTACCAAACTGTTTCACTATGAAACAGTTGTTCCTCTTCACGATCTCCCAGATCAGCGGTCCCGGAACTGTAGTCATTTCGACCTGCTACAAAAACAATTATTAACCGATCGAATAAGTACTAAAGAGCTGAATCAAGAATCCAAAACGAATGCCAAGAGAAGATCCAGTACAACGAAAGCTCACCTTGGAATCCGAAGAACTTAAAAACGGCGGATTAGAGGAGAGAACGAGACTCGTGCCGGAGTTAGGTTAACGACGATGAGTTAATAATATATACACTCTCTTCAAAACCCTAGTTTATTTCTCAGAGGCAATCACTGTTAAATAAAAATTATTAATGAACAGGAATTAACAAATGGGCGTTTGGTCTAGTGGTATGATTCTCGCTTTGGGTGCAAGAGGTCCCGAGTTCGATTCTCGCAACGCCCCTTTTTATTGTTATTTCACCCTTTTTTTTTACCTTATATTTTGTTAGGTTAATTTGTCAAATAGCCAAAAAAAATTTAATAATCATGCAACTAACCAAAATTGACTAATGTAGCTAAGATAACCATAAAATTTAGGGTATTTGTTAAAGATTTTAATTATATTTTCGTTTTTGGTTTATATTTGCTAATTTCCCTATTTTGTTTTGCATCTACAGTATTACATTTTTTTTTTAAAACTGAACACTGAACTGGAACAATGAAAATTGTCAACAAACACAAGTATCTCTTCACTGGAGTAATCCAAATCCTGTTTTATACGGTGAAGCTATAAATATTACACGGTGACTCTTTGTGTATCTGTAAACAACCTCTTTAAGAGATCTTGCCAAGTTCTACCACAACATATGGACACATTCCAAATACATTTAAACTAAATTCTTGGCTACCAATCACAGTTATATACAAAAGTATTCAAGATTCAGACTTGAACGTTAGGGTCTTCGGAGACCCACCTATCTTTACCTCCTTCAACCCACATTCCCCATTTCCATCTCACTCTCGGATGATTCACTGTGCACGCAGAGATCAGCAGCGTTCTTACGCTAGGATCTGTGCTCTCGTGAATCATCAGTCTCATCTCTGTCAAACTTGTGCAGGTATTGAGTATAGACACGATGAAAGAAACTGTTTGATGAACATTGGTATGATCTAGCGTCTGAACACGCGCTGTTATTTGCTTCAGGATATCTGCTCCCTTCATACCTACTAGACCTTCGCTTTGGAAATGGGTTTCAATGTTTGACCAAGTCACCGGACTCAAGCTAAGAGAAACGATACCAGGGAATGCTTCGAGGAGTGCTCCCAGTCCAAGTTTTAGCCTTTCAGATTGTTCTATAGACTTGACTGAATCCATTGAAAGCTTTCTTACCTTGTTTCCAAAATGGGTCTTACTGATTAGCCTGAACATGTCGGAAGATTTGAGCTCTAAACTATTCAGGTCTTGAAACTCTGCGAAACTAACACCTTTTGTGTTCTCTACAGAAAGACAGAATTTGGCCAATCTCGGTGCTTCGATGAGAAGAGATTTGGGTTTGCTGCATTTCAGCTTAAGTTCAAGGAGGTTTGGCGCCACTATAGCCAGGGAAAGTGGAGCATTTGACACCGTCCAGTGGCAACTCTTGAGGTGAAGGAAACGGATTCTCGGTTCCTTAAGTCCCCCAACGCCAATCAAATTCAGCACTTGAAGAAAAGAGAAACAATCATTGATCTTCTCTAGATTCTCATCATCGAGTCGGATGAATTCGAGGGTCAGTTGTCTCAGATTAGGCATCTGGGTCAGGCCAGCAACTGAGAGCCAAGCATTCTTCACCTCTAGTTTTACTAACTTACTACCTGCAAGGAAAAAACAGACACAGTGATCCCAAATCATTTCATGTAACAACTTCAAACACATATATCATCATCATCATCGTTTCTAAGGAATTTCAAAAGAATGTATAAGATTTTGATATTCCAAAGTAATCTTATCAGAAACTTATTACTACTGAATCCGAAAATCACAGGAAATGATGATGCAGGGCCAAGACCGAATCAAAACTTACAGTTTGAAGAAACAAGGGCCAAAATTTCCGACTTTCTCCAGCAAGACTGAATCCAGAAATCTGAAATTGACAAAATCTCCAGGTCGTCACATACTTTAGGCAACCACTCCTTGACGAATTCGACATGGTTCAAGTACAATTCGTCGGAGTCGTCTTCAATCAAGTCGTCAAACGGAATCTTATTAAGCGCCTTATCGACTCCCATTGATACGGAGCGAATATTGTTCGAATCTTCGATTAGATTCTTAAAGATGGTCTTGAACGGTGTGACGGCGATCGAGCGCGATTTCGAGTACCGGGGCAAAGTGCAGATTAGATTCACAGCTCGGATTTCCCTCCAGAGGGAGTTCAAGGCCTTGGAAGCGACTCGACATCGAGCTAGCGCTGCGGAATCGTTGAGTCGACTCAGGATATTCACCAAGAGCTCTGGAGGTAACTCGTTCATGGTAATTTGGAGCAAATTGAACAAGAATGAGAGAGTGTTATTGAAATTTCTTATGCCGTTTTGTTTTTGTGGATCAAAATTTCTTATGTTCTTGGTTAAGTGTTTTTGTAGGTAGTGATTTCATAAGTGTGTTTACTTTTGCAACATGTTATGTTAATGGTAGGGTATATCAACAACTTTCAAGTCTATGATCCACATAGAGTTGGTAGAATAACAGTTGATCTGCAAGGGAGGGTTAATGACTGCAAAGCTCTTACTTATAGACAAGACGTTAGGGCGAAAGAGATTGAGAAATACACTGAACGCACACTTCCAACACGTCAGGTTTGTCTTTCCAGCGACTTTATTTTCCCCCTTCCCTATCCAGATATGCATCTGACTAAGCTCTAAATTTTAACCTTGTTGATTTGTTCCATGTAGTGGGGTTATGTTGTAATCACAACTCCAGATGGGATTTTGGACCATGAGGAAGCAATTAAACGGAACGTGGGTGGTCAGGTTCTTGGTTTCTTCTATTGAAGAGCTTAATCTAGCACATGACAATGCGCTCTAATGTTAAACAATTTAGCAAATTTCGATCCTTGGAACATGTTATTCATGTGTTTTTTTGTTGTTGTTGTTTTGGAATCTTGCACTGACTTTGAACTAATTGGCAATTGAGCATACATTTTGTTTGATGATGTTCCAGGTCCATTGATTTACCACTTGGGTACTTTATGTAGCTGTAGAGCTAACAGTTTTCTTTATTAACAATGTAATATAATTTGACATCCCTAGACCCTGGTCGTCCACCAACAGGAATCTTCTTATCAACTTGCCACTGATTCTCCTTACTCTCGATTTTCATAATTTTATATATTTATTCAAGACTGTAAGAAACCAAAAGGCAAAATAATCTGAATGCATATGTTATACATAGGAAATGAACGGCCAAAAATAAAATCCGTAGGATACTCTCAGCAAACAATCAAACAAAAGAATGCGAGCTAACAAACAAATGAATATGAATATATCAACAGACGGGAAGGATAAGCAGGTGAATATATCAACAAGAAGGAAGGATAAGCAGAAATTCACCGACGAAGAGCCCCGAGCTTGGCAAATATGTCGTCGTAATCTGGGAGCTTTGGATGAACGTGGGTAGCTTTCTCCTTAGCAGAAGTTTCTGGGTCGGGAGGTGATGTCACAGGTTTGGGAAGTGAGCTTGAGGACGAAGCTGACCCTTTTTGCTTAGACAATGATTTAGCCTCCGGAGTTAGCTTTGGAGATGATTCTTGATAATGAGAGGCTTTGTTTGTTTTTGGAAGAGAGGTTGAAGAAAAAGCTGATTCATGTTGCTTAGCTGCTGGCTTGGCCTTTGGATATGGATTTGGAGTTTGATAAGCTTTGTCAGTTTTTGGAAGAAAGTCTGAAGAAGAAGCTAATCCTTGTTGCTTAGCTAGTGACTTGGCCTCGGAAACTAGCTTTGGAGGAGATTCTTGATCACGATAGACTTTGTCGGTTTTTGGAAGAGAGCTTGCAGAAGCTGACACTTGTTGCTTAGCCAGTGGCTTGGCCTCGGGAATTAGCTTTGGAGGAGATTCTTGATAATGAGGGAGTTTGTCGGTTTTTGCAGTATCCGGGGATGATCTTCTCTCTTGGCCTTTTGTTCTTCGTGAAAGCCTGGAATCAATAGGCTTGGTTTGGATGCTTGCAGTATCTCTATGCACTTCTTTCTCATCTTCGTCGTCACTGGACACTGAGAGGATATATGAGGCCGGGATGGTTTTTTGGGTCCTCCTCGCTTGACTTCTTGTAGAAGCTTGAGTCAGGGTTTCTTCCTCCAAGTCCTCATGGCTGACACGGGAATGAAGATGTGTAGGCCGAGTTCTTGACTCAGTTCTTTTATCTTGATTTCTGATAGAAACTCTCTTTGGAAGTTCCAACTCTGATTCATCATCACTAGAAGATGAATCTAGAGGTATAGAGCTTGGTCTGTTTTCCATTTTTCTTGCTGTCTCAGTGTAAAGATTTTTCCTTACACTGCTAGAAGAAACTGTCTGCAAAGTAGAAGACCTCAGATCAATCTCTACTGGGACATGCTCTGCTACAGGCTGGGATGATGACTTGTCTCTTGGTGGGCTCATTCCATAAGGAGGGAGAGTCTCTTCGTTTTTGAATCCACTGGCTAGTGGCCCAACCCTCAGACCTGTGGGAGTATCTACGTCGGATTCTTCCTGTGTCTTGGAATCATCTCCTTGGTCCTCTGTGTCCGAGGGGAAAAAGTAGCGTCCTAAATCATCAGGCACTTCAGAAACATGGGACTTCTGAGATGTCAGCTTTGGATTTTCTTCTACACGTCCAGAAAGTATTCCTTTGTTCATATCGTCTTCTTCACTTTCAGAATCTCGGTCATAATCGTCAAACTTTGCAGATGGCTCAGGCTCAGGCTTAGGTTCATGTAGAGAAGCTGGTGGACTTGTAGGACCATCATCAAATAATGGAGAACTTGGGTTTTCCTTTTCAAGAACATGTGAAGTTGAGGCTGAGCTGGCTTGCCCCACAGACTTTTGTCCTTCGAAGCTCCATGAATTTGTCTCTGTTGGAATATGATCAAGTGGTTTGCTACTGCTGCTGCCAAGCAAAGAAAATCCTAATCCTTGTTCTGGTTCATCGTGATAAACATCTTCTGTGTCGAATTGAGGTTTATCGAAAAACGAGCTATATTCATCAAAAGACGGAGGAACAACAGCATCAGGACCGTGATTGTATATATCTGAATCTTTAACAGTGCTCTGAAATCGGTCTTCCTCCATGATGCTTGGTGATTCGATATGTTCCAAGGTAGAGACATCATTGTCATCAGAAAAATTGCTCGAGTGTGAACCCTGGCTTGACTGTTTCCTGAGTATAACATCTTCTGAATAGCTAAGGTTTATACCATCCATACTTGGCTGCTTCTTCTCTCTACCCGTTTTATCAAACAAATCGTTCGGCCTTATCTCCAATGAGTTATCCCGAGAATGACCTCTCCTCCATGAAGCATTTTCTGATGGCTCATAAGCGGTGTTTTTAGAAGACGCTGCCCTGGTAGTAGATTCGTCTTCTTGCCTATTACTGTTTCTTAACATTTCATCTTTAGCAAAACTTCCGCTTTGCTTATTTGAGCTACTACTATGTCTATGCGAGGGTTCGTTTCTTGAAGTATGATGAGAGAATAAGTTCCGCGACTCAGTTGAATCCTGCATCATCGTCGTCATCCTTTCTTTACTTGAAAGCTCAGCAGCTGCTCTAGCAGCAAAACTAGCTCTTTCGGCTGATTCAGCAGCTGCACGTGCAGCAGATGTAGCATCAACAAATTCCGTTTCCCATGCAGATGAATCCCCATAGCCTGGATTTGGATGTCTCTCTTCTCTTCCATCAGTTCTATCTCCTGTTTAAAGAAAGAAGATTTGTTATTATCTAAAGCCTCAACACAATCAAAGAACAACGAAAAAACGTGTTCTTAACGAAAAACTAACCAGAAGGTTTTGGATCTTGATGATAGTGATCAGTAGATGTAGCGTGGCTTGGAGATCTTCTATCATTGCCATATGGATTCTGCGACACATTGACAGAAGTTGGAGCTTGGAAGTGTGGAGATTGATTGTTTGGGATTCTTGAAGATTCCGAGTTTATTCCAATCACTGATTGAGAGGAACTTGCTCCACTCTGCTCAACCAAAATTGAAAATGCTATTGAGGAAACAGATACTAGAGAAAGAAACAGATGAAATATTAAACTGAAAATGCATTACTGACCAACGATACGGTTTCCTTTGGATCTGATTCAACCAAAGATTCTGGTTTCCAAGTTACGTTATGCTCTGCAGCAATCTCCGTCAAAATTTTAATCTTTGTTGGACCATCAGGAGCTTTAACAGACAGTTTATCCACCAACTAGCATAAAGAGAGAAACAGAATCATAAGCAAGAATAGCTCTCTTATGCAAACATCAGAGAACACAAGCAACCAACTTACCAAGCGACTAACACCAGAATCCGGTTGCAAACCAACCGCAGCTGAGACAAAATCTTTTCCATACTTTGCAGTAAAATGCTTAACAATATCAGCTAGCTCTGCGACATCCGATAGCCGTTTGGAAGCGTATAAGACACTTGCAACAGCTTCCTTAAGATCACTAGGACATGTCCTGAAGTAAAAAGATCACAAGAATCATGACAAGAACACAAGTGTGCACTAGCCATAAGATACTTTTTTCCAATTTAACTTACTTTTGAGATTCAATAACGCCTAAACGAGCAACAACAAGTTCACAATATATACTAACGAGCTCATAAGCAGCCACTGTCTTCTCTTCTCTCACCACATGCTCCACCTGAGAAAGAAAGCATTCTACAATCACATGACTGAAACACAGATTCCTTGATGCTTTCCAAAATCCATAGATGATTAAACAGATTGGTTGCTTACTCGAATTTTAGCGGTCTGGGTTTGTCCGGACTCGAGCAATTGAGCCAATTCTCTCCTCAATTGCTTTATCTGTGTATCTTTTTTGTTCTTGAGAATTTTCAGGCGTGAAGCCGCCATTTGTAAAGCGATTTTGCTTCATTAGTAAGAGAAAAGAAAAAAAAAAATTCAGAAACATTACAAACGAAATTTGTAATGAGAAGAAAATCGGAAGAGCAGAGGAAAATGAGAAGCGGATTTACCATTTCGCAGGCTTAAAACTTCGATGAAGCACCTTCTTCATGACAAGAAAAGCGAAAAGGTCTGGAGTCTGATGAGTACACAATTGAATCCGAGAGTTTTAGGAAAAGGGAAAAAGAAGAGATTAGGGTTTTTTTTTTGTTGAAGATGAGATGAGAAATCTGTGATATGAGTAAGTGGACCTTCACGAGGAACCTAATAAGTCGAAGAAAAGTATTGAATTTAGAGAAGATGAATTAGAAGAAGAAAAACAAAATAATTGTCTTTTTGGCGAAAGGGTTAAATAGTGTTGAAGAAAGATTGATGACGCGTCGGCGTCGAATGGCAATCAAATCAAAATAGGTAAGAAACTCGTATAAACGTGTGTAAACGACAAATGTATGCGTGTTTTTTTTTCTTTGTCGACATGCAATATGGTTTAATTTCGAGTAAATGATATAGTGACTGCACTTATAGAATTAGAATATCAACTTGTTTGGTCGAATGCAGTCTGATTCTGTAAAAAACAAAATATCAATTTTTTATTGAATCCGATCGCCGTTTGCCTTTCGATTAGCGTTTGCGTTTAAAATAATGGTAAAATTTTGGTATTGTTTTAGATGTTATAGCGGACTGGTTTGGAGTATGAGAAAAATACGTTATCATTAGTGCTAAACTTATTTTCTATATGATGGTAGTCGACCGGCGTTTGCGACATGCACTTGCATTTGAAAATTTGTTGTATATAATATACGTAGGAACTTAAATTTACTATAATATGGACAAACTGATATTTGTGAAACAAAATACATAAATATGATATTATGATAACAATACCGATACAAGAATTATGATAAGAACGAATTTTGCGGAGGCGAAATATGATCTTTATCCTAAATTCTGAAAACGCCCTGTAGTGTGACGGTTGTATGACGTTCCGAATCCCAGGATACAACTGCAATCGATTCCGTTTGCACAATTCAAGAACGGAATCACACAAACGCTAGATTCTGTGTTATAAGATTGTGAGAAATGTTGTTGTTGATCATGTTGATCATGATTACTATCATGTAATGATTCATAATCTATCTTTTTAAGAAGGAGGAGAATGGCTTATTATATAGGCCACTAACTCTAACGTAATGAAACGTTGAGCAATAATGAGGAGAAGGACGAGAGTTAAGTCTCGTTTAATTGGAATTGATTTTCTTATCATAATCATTTTGACCAATTGAATTATAAGTTACAAAATTCAATTCAAAATTGAATTGTAAGTTACAAAAGCTTTATTTCACTTTGGACCTCCATTTCTTATTCAAATCAACTTCGATTTTGACATGTGAGTACACTATGTTATAGTGTTTATGGCGACGATTATATCGTGCCTATTAACGGATCATTCCGATGGACGTCTCCACCGGAATTTTCACCGGAAAGTGGTTGTAAACCATTTTGTCAAAAACGAGTTCCAACAATATATATACAAGTCTAAAATGATTTGTAATCATATATATCTATTGTGTATGTAAGAATACAAGTCTACCATTATTGTATGTAAACATATAAGTCCACCATCATTATATATAAGCATACAAGTCTACTATCACTGCATATACGCATACAAATCTACCATTGTATACAATAAATTTACCACCATAGTAACCAATAAATCTACCAACTTAAGGTTATTTTAGTACACTAAAAAATTGAATAACTCTACCACCTCAATAATAAGTCTACTACTCATTATAAATCTACCATCAGCAAAAATAAGTCTATAATCCAAAAACCGTGCAAGTCTACCTCCAATGACAATAAGTGTACCACGTAATTTTAATCTACCGTCAAACAAAAATAAATCTACCATTCGATAATAAATCTACGAGTAAAATCTACCATTTGAATACTAAGCCTACCACTGAAAATAATATCTACCACCATTTGCGTTAACTCTACCACTCATATTATAAATCTACTACTCGGAAACATCTCTACCACCAAATAAAAGTAAGTCTACGAAAAACGTTTACCAATATAATATGAAATCTACCGTCTTGAATTAATTCTAACGTTCCGGTTATAAGTCTACAAGCATAAATCAAATATGCCATCACTGGAATGGTAGACTTTAAAATTTTTAGTAAACTTATTTTTTCTTAAACCTTTTAACTTTTATCCCTAAGTGGACTTAGAGATTAAGTAGAGTTGGTATTTGCATTCTCAATGACGAATTGTTCCCAAGGGATTAGAGTGCATGTTTCCCTTGGCCACAAAATCTAAGATGTATCATCGTCTGCCATCCAAATGGCATCTTCTCACAATGGAGGTGGGTCAATTACCCCGTCAGGATAGGTGTATTGATGAGATACCACGAGGAATACCAAATTCGCAAGGAGTTTGAAGGACTAGGTCTTATGACTTGATCTTTCATGAATGCCCTGTTAGAAGGAATCATTGGACAAATTTTGTTTTAATGGTGTTTAATGCAAATAATCCTAGCAGTACTTCACTTCCTATTATGTAGGAGAAGGGTAACTCACTTTCTTTTTCATGTTTTTTTGCCCTTTGTTATTTGCTTCCAAGTTTGTAGGAACTAAGGTTCCATGTTTTCTATTTAAGCAATGAAAATCTTGTGTTCTTGAGTTCTTAGATTCTTATTCTAGTTTCATTTCTTTGATTGGGACCTCTATTATGTAGTCCCTTATTCTTGTTGATGTGGTGATCACTTTAAAATCACTACAAACTGTTTGATAATACGGTAACAAATTTGTTAATATAAAACAACGTTCGTCTTGTGGGTATCAGGTATGGTAGTGGATTACGTGTGTTCACAATACACATATTACTCAAACCACATAACCAGCTAGACTGTTAGATATGATATACTAGAATCTTTGATTTGTATATATCAAATATACTTAGACATATGTTTAGTCTTATCACTTGTATCATATAAATAGATGATCAATGAGAACAACTCGGATCATAGAGATTAACCAAATTACATGGTATCCGAGCTTTTATTCGGCTAACCTAAGCTAACGCTCTCTTCTTCATCATGTTTAGTCTTATCACTTGTATCATATAAATAGATTATCAATGAGAAAAACTCTGATCACAAAGATTAAACAAAGTACATGGTATCAGAGTTTTTATTCGGCTAACCTAAGATAAAGCTCTAATGGATACCACCGCCATGACAATAGTTCCTCCATCCAACGAGAAGCCATATGGAATTGCTCAGATTTGTGGTTACATATTGATTCAACTTAAATTTGCAAAGCTGAACTATGATATATGGCATGAACTCTTTGAGACTCACTACACCAGCTTTAGTGTCTTCGTACACCTAGACGGCTCCTCTACACCATCTCCCGATTGTTAGAACAGATGCTTCTTTGTTCCAAAGAACACAAACACAACAAGTGTTTTGCTTGTTGTTCTGTTTTCTTAATTGAGAATCCAACAAGAGACAAAAAACAGAGTAAACAGAAATTGTGTCTTTATTGAATAAAATTGAACATGTGTTTTTACATCACAATTACAATGAGTTAAATACTAAAAACACAACACAACAAAAACTTGCGACTCTCTATTTGTGTAAAACACAACTTAAACAAAGAGTCACGACTTTTACAAGACAACGTTTAATACACACATTATTATAACTTACACACATTATCTTATTTCATACAAGACTAAACTCAATTAACTTCAACACTCCTCCTTAATTGAGTTTTGGTCTTACTCCAAGCTTCGTTCTTAGTTCTTTAAATCTTGAGCCGCTAAGTGCCTTTGTTAGAAGATCCGCAAATTGAACTTCTCCTTCGCAATACTTGAGTTGAATCAAGCCTTTATGTTCAGCCTCTCGAACAAAGTGATACTTGATGTCTATATGCTTAGTTCTTTGGTGTTGCACATGATTCTTACCAATTGCAATTGCAGACTTGTTGTCGCAGTAAATCGGGACACCATTTTGAGACTTGAAACCAAGTTCCTCGAGAAGTCTTTGCAACCAAATTGCTTGATTTGTTGCCGTACATACTACAATGTACTCTGCTTCCGCTGTTGATTGTGCCACCGTTTGTTGTTTACTTGATTGCCAACAAAACATTCCTGATCCAAGAGTAAAAATATACCCATATGTAATCTTTTTGTCTTCAACTGAACCACCCCAATCACTGTCTGAATAGCCAAGCAACTCTAGATTTCCAACACTTGTGAATAAAACTCTGAAGTTTGATGTATATTAAGACTCTCTTGGCTTCTTGATAATGCTTCATGAGCGGCATAGACATGTATCATGAGAGATGAGAACTTGCAAACATCACGTCTGGTCGTGATGCACATATATACAACAGACCACCAACGATGCTTCTGAATTTTGTTGGTTCACCGTACTCTCCATCTTCCTCTATCTTTTTGCCGTTTGGTGTAAGTAGGGAACTTACACTCTTGCTTCCATTAATGCCAAACTTCTCAATGAGTTTGTTGGCATATTTTTCTTGTGATTAGAAAATTCCACGATCATCTTGAGTTATTTCCATTCCTAGGAAATAACTTAACAACCCCAAATCTGTCATCTCAAACTCCTTCATTTTTTCCTTGAAATTTTCAATGAGTTGAGAATTGCTTCCGGTTATCACTAAGTCATCCACTTAGAGACTCACGATCAAGACATCCTTGTCTTTCTTCATCACGTACAGGGCTGCATCATTCATGCTCCTTTTAAAACCACTTTGTAGAAAGTATGAGTCGATTCTCCCATACCAAGCCCTAGGCGCTTGCTTCAAACCATACAAAGCCTTACGCAGCAACATAACCTTGTCTTCTTCTCCTTCGACTATAAAACCAGGCGGTTGTGCAACATAAATCTCCTCTTCGAGATTTCCGTTAAGGAACGCATACTTCACGTCCATTTGATAGAGTTTCCATTTCATTTGTGCCGCGAGAGCAAGAATGGCTTGAATAGTGTCATGGCTTGAATAGTGTCATGTCTTGAGACGGGAGCAAATGTCTCAACATAATCAACTCCATATTCTTGAGAAAACCCTCTTGCGACTAACCTTGCTTTATGCTTGATTGGATCTCCATTTGCATTAGTCTTAATGCGATAAATCCACTTTACGCTGATTATGTTTTTCTTTTCCGGTTTCTCCACAAGTCGCCATGTTCTGTTTTTCTCTATCATCTTGATCTCTTCTTCCATGGCCTTTCTCCATGCTTCTATCCCTGACGCTTCATCATAGGTTTGTGGCTCCTCTAATGCAACAAAACGTGCATCATATGCAGGCACCGCTTCTTCTAGATTCACCATAGGTGCGATTTGCATAATCTCAGTCATGGACTTGTATTTCTTTGGTGGTTGAGAGAACGTCTGAACATCTTCTTCTTCATCGTGATGGTGATCAACAGGTTGAGGCAAAACAGGGCTGCAAATGTTTTAATGTTGATCTTCATCATCAACTCGATCTTGTAGAATATTAAAGGGAAGAGTAAAAGTCTTCTTCACTTCTCTTTGTCTTTCCCAATCCCACTTCTTTCCTTCTTCAAATGATACATCTCTGGATATCTCCACCTTTTCATTGTCTAGTTAGAACACTTTGTATCCTTTTGTTTGGCTACCATAACCAATGAAGATCCCACGTTTTGCCTTCTCATCTAACTTTTTTCTCTTCTCTTTGGGCACATGAATAAAACATAGACTCCCAAAGATCTTCAAGTGATCAACTGTTGGTTTATGATTACTCCACTTCTCAATCGGCGTGATGTCATCTTCAATAGCTTTAGTGGGTAAGCGGTTTTGCAGATAGGCTGATGTATACACTGCCTCAGCCCAAAACTTGTGAGGAAGACCCTGGTCAACAATCATTGTTCTTGCCATATCCACTAGAGACCGGTTCTTCTGTTCTGCAACACCATTTTGTTGAGGCGAGTAAAGGGCCGTTATCTGTCTCTCGATTCCCCATTGATTGCAAAACTCATTGAATTCAGTTGATGTGAATTCACCACCACCATCAAAGCGAAGCACCTTTATCTTGCTTCCAGATTGAGTCTCCACCATGGCTTTATACTTCTTAAACATTAAGAAAACTTCATACTTGTTCTTAAGAAAATAAACCCAAGACATGTGAGTATAATTATCTATGAACAATAGAAAGTATCGACTCCCGTCAAGAGATGCGGTTTGCATCGGTCCGCAAACGTCGGTGTGAACAATCTCCAATTTCTCTTTTGTTCTTGTTTGAGACTCCTTTGGAAACACATCTCTTGTTTGCTTCCCAAGTTTGCATGCTCCACAAACTTCTTTGGTGACTTGAAACCTTGGTAATCCAATTACCATTTTCTTATTTTGCATTTGTTGTAATCTTGAAACTCCCGCGTGACCCAATCTCTTATGCCATAATTCCATTGCTTCTTCTTCTTCTTCCTCTTCACAGGTAACCATGACACTTTCTTGAGTGTTTCATTTAATTGGAAAGCTTTTATGCACCATTTGTATCTTTGTAATCTTTTTTTCCATAGGATCTAAGATTATGCATCGTCTATTCTCGAACACGACCCGATAACCGCGAGATATAATTTGTGAAACACTTAGAAGATTTTTTTCTAATCCAGGCACTAGAAAAACATCTTTGATTACTCTTTTTCCTCTATTTGTTGAGACCGTGACATCTCCTTTTCCAGCCATCATGACAAGTGCTCCATTTCCAACTCAAATTGGAACCTTGATATCCCTATCAAGTCTTGTAAAATAACTCTCTTCTTTTGTCATGTGGTTTGTGCAACCACTATCGACCAACCACACATCTTTTTTTGTGGTTTCCGGTGCTTCTTCACTAGCGCTAAAGAGCATATGACCATCCTGATCATCATCATCCTCAAGACTCATGTGCGCCCTTTCATACTTCTTTGAAAGACAATCCCTTGAAAAAGGCCTTCTTTGCCACACGCAAAGAAAGCTTTCTTATTCCTCACGTCTTTGCTTTGATTTTGGATCTTCGACTTCTTCCAACAATAAGGCTCGGTTTGATTTTCCTTTTTACAGAACCTGCACCATTTCTTGCCTTTCCCTTGAGATCCATGACCCTTGTCGTTGTCTGATTTAAAACCAGATTTGCCTCCTCCTCTTGATTTAGCAAAAAACGTTACGTCCGTCATGTT
The DNA here is from genome assembly GCA_963576765.1 of Draba incana. Classification (NCBI taxonomy): domain Eukaryota; kingdom Viridiplantae; phylum Streptophyta; class Magnoliopsida; order Brassicales; family Brassicaceae; genus Draba; species Draba incana. Next base: position 15,740,589 of record OY755212.1, on the reverse strand, counting down.
CTCGCTTCAGACATCCACACGCTTTTCGTGTGCCTTTAGAGTTCCCAATAACTCTATTGCAGGCAGCAAACTGAGATCCTTTGTTTGCTCCAAGACAGCCACAATACTGTCAAATCTCGCTAGGAGATATATGAGAATCTTCTCGACAATGTGATAGTCCGTCTTCTCTTCGCCATGAACCCTTAATTGATTTTCCAAATCAATTAATTTCTCTGTGAAAACCTTTTATGTTATCACCTTCGTTCATCTTCAAATTTTCGTACTCCCTTCTTAACGATTGAAGTTTGATCAATCGTACATGAGGAGATCCTTAGAATTCGAATTTCAGAGAATCCCAAGCCTCTTTTGATGTTTTCGCTGGTGCTATGCGAGAGAAAATTTGATCTGAAACGGCAATTTGCAAAATTTGCAACGCCATCATGTCTTGTGTTGTCGCTTCCTCCCATTGATTTCTCAAGAGCAAGACTTTGGGAGTCTCCTCTCCCTCAATTGGTCGATCCGGAATCCCGACTTCAATCACCGACCACAACTTTCTGGTCTTAAAGATGGTTGTCATTTTGATACGCCAGAAATCGTATTTATCCCTATCAAATATAGGAATCACCTGATGCGATATTGCTTCCATCGCTCTTCTTCAGTTCGTTTAAACTTGATGGCGTGGGTTTTGGTTGCGCATCTGAGTTTTAAATTTATAAACCCTAATCTGCAAGTGCACAGTTGACAATTGTAGTACTTAGGGGTCGATCCACAGGAGACTAAGTGTTACGCTATAAATCTATATGATGCAGAATAAGCTAAGCGATTTTATATTTGGTTTTGGGGTTTTTATAAATGCAAATAAAGTAAAGGGATAGATAAATCAAAACACGCTAGATAGAAGAAATTAAAAGGATCTAATGCAACATGAACTACATGATTTTTAAAGAGATGTAACTAGTGTTCTAGAGCTCAAATCACTATGGTAGAATCATCCCCCTTTCGAGGCTCCGAAACCTATGATTCCAACCCCAATAGACTCAGCTTTCACATGGTTATTGTAGGGTGTAATCACGCTGTAAGAATTAGATTCGATTGCTCACTAGACTCCTTAACTAACTGATTAGGTTGTTAAGACGCCTAGCCTATCAAATATTAGATCCGAATGGTACAAAAGCTTTTGGAATCGGTACCAATCTAATATCGGTCACTAGGTAGCTAAGCTAGATCACGCCTTGAGCACAAATAAAGATAGAGAATCATGCTAGAAACAAACTCAATAAATATGTAGAAGATGCAAGCAAAAGAACTTTAAAATAACTTAATATCGAACATACAACAACTCTACATGTTATGAAACATGGAGCAGCTAGAGAAGTTGATAAAACAGTAGATTCATGATATATAAGTGCTCAGCATAGGTAGATCTCTCAGCACGAAGCTTGAGAAGAACACCATGGCCTTCATCGCTCTTTTACAAAGGATAAAGATGAAGATCTAAAGAGAATAACGAAAATACATGTTTATTATTGATTTGTGGTGCCTAGGGCTGGTCTACTTCTCTAAAGAGGCTAAAAGCAAGTATATATAGGTGTTGGAGGAGTCTCTAGGTCGGCAAACTTCTAGGGTTTCGTCTTGGGCAAAAACGTCTTTTTGTCGATAAGTGCGCAGAAGTGGCCACGGCACCGATCGGTCACACCGGTCACGTGATTTGGTCCGGGGTCTAGCTCAAAATCATCTCCTTGTGCGTGGCTTCAAGTAAATGAGCCGGACCATGGGTTGGTTCGGTGCTTAGGCCCATCTTGGACTTGATTCCTCTTCTAGGCAGAATGACATACCTTCAGTAAAACTTGAATAACTTGTACACTTCAACTCCAAATGCTATGGTTCTAAATGTTTTGGAAAGCTAACTCAAAGTGCTATCTACATGTAAAGTATCTCCGTCCAAGTCGATTTGGTTGAGCGTCCGAGGTGATCTTTCGGGGACATAGAATCTGTCTAACTTGGAGAATTGTGAAATCTTGGCATGGGAGGACAACGATAGGTTCCTCTGGCCTTGGAAAGTTGTTGTGGGATTAAGAATACTCATTTTTCTCCATTTTTCTCCCCTTTTGATGATTGTACCTAAATGACTCTTAAAAACCAAATATACGAGAAAACTACCTCTTTCGATTGAAAAGCTTATTATATAGTATAGAAAATAAATAAAAACAGATAGTAAAAGTGGTAAAATACCACGTATATCAGAACTTTTACACGAAATGGCCCTCTGAATATGTAGGGCTCTGATACCATGTTAGAACAGATGCTTCTTTGTTCCAAAGAACAAAAACACAACAAGTGTTTTGCTTGTTGCTCTGTTTTCTTAATTGAGAATCCAACAAGAGACAAAAAAAACATAGTAAACAGAAATTGTGTCTTTATTGAATAAAGTCGAACATGTGTTTTTACATCACAATTACAATGAGTTAAATACTAAAAACACAACACAACGAAAAGTTGCGACTCTCTATTTGTGTAAAACACAACTTAAACAAAGAGTCACGAATTTTATAAGACAACGTTTAATACACACATTATTATAACTTACACACATTATCTTATTTCATACAAGACTAAACTCAATTAACTTCAACACTGATAACGAAAAGTAGTGTAAATAAAGAGATGAACTTGTTAAGATGTGGATCCATGACAACGTGTCAGAACAACTCCTCGACACGATTCTTAAGACAAATCCACTACTCGTGATCTCTGGCTTACTCTCAAAAATCTGTTTTGAGATAACAAGGAAACCCAAGCACTCCAACATGACAATGAGCTGTGTACTCTTGAGATTGGTGATATGACCATCACCGAGTACACTCACAAGCTGAAATCTCTTCCGGATATATTATCCAACCTTAACTCTTTGGTCAGTGAATGTGCACTCGTTATGCATATGATCAATGGCTTACCAGAGCGTTTTGATAGCATCACCAACGTCATTCAACATCAGACACCGTTTCCATCATTCACCAAGGCACGATTGATGCTCCTTATGGAAGAAAAACGTCACAATAAGCATGGCAAGACACTTCCAGAACAAAAAACCAACTATTCTTCCCCAGGCATCATGTATACTGAACCGGAACTACAACAACAACAACGTCCTTCATCGAATAACAATGGTGGCTATTATGGTCGTGACTACAACAACAACAACAACAACAACAACAAGAATAAAGGCTATTCTTAGCCACCAAATGGGCTTCTTGGATCCTTTCCACGACGTCTTCAAAGTGAAGCACACTACCTTCACCATACATCATCAACACCGTGTGCACTATCATATTCACTATCGGTAGGGAGCTCACCATCGCATGCTCACTCGGCCATCTCCAACGCCCTTAGCACCACGAGTCTTCAAGACCCACCAGCTAATGCTTGGTACATGGACACAGAAGCATCAAACCACATCGCCACACAGCCAGGTACGCTACGTTCTCTTTTTATTAAGAACATTATTGCGTCTGTCATTGTTGGTAATGGTTCCTCTACCCGTGTAACCAACACTATCCACACAACTTTACCAACAACCTCTAGGCCACTTCACCTCTGACATGTACTTGTTTGCCTAGCCATCATAAAGAATTTAAATTCGATTCGACGGTTTGTCACAGATAACATGTGTTCTATTGAGTTTAACCTAAATGGTTTTTCTATTAAAGATATTCGAACCTGGAGCAGACTTCTCCAATGTGATAGTTTGGGTCCCCTATACACGCTCACACAAACTTCCTCCTCACACTTGCTCACTATCTCGGATTCCACTAGCAAGTTATGGCATCGTTGTCTCGGCCACCCAGGCCTATCTACTCTCTCATCACTTGTTTTTCTGGTTTTATTTCGTTTCCTAAAACCGACTTGACGAAGTTGTGTCATGCGTGTCAATTAAGAAAACACGATAGTCTTCCCTTTTATTCTTCACATTCGATTGTTTCAAAACCTTTTAATATCATTCATGCTGATTTATGGACATCTCATATTTCAAGTGTTAGTGGTATTAAATAATAAATTGTTTTTCTTGATGATTATAGCCATTATGTGTGGGGCTATCCGCTTTGACGGATGAGTGACGTGTTTAGCCGTTTACGTCACTTTGCGGCGCTGATCAAGACGTTTTTCAATTAGACCATTGTCTCCTTACAATGCGATAATGGTCGTGAGTTTGACAACAAGCAGTTCTGTAATCACTTTGCTTCAACGGGTACTAGTTTTTGCTTTTCATGCCCATACACGTCGCAACAGAACGGGAAGGCTGAGAGAAAGTTACGGACAATCAACAATTTAGTTTGCACCTTACTACACGAAGCTCAAATGCCACTCACGTATTGGGTCGAGGCACTTAACACCGCATCACATCTCATGAAAATTCTCTCTTTGGTTGCCATCAACAACGCCATACCGTTTACAACGATTTTCTACCAAAAGCCATGATATGATCATTTGCGTGTGTTCGGGTCACTCTGTTATCCAAATCTTCTCGCCACAACACCACACAAGCTTGCTCCCCGCTCAACACGATGCGTATTTCTTGGGTACCCATCCAATCATAGAGGTTACCGTTGTCTTGATCTCAATACTAAGAAGATTAATCTCTCATGTCATATCATCTTTGACCAGACTTTGTTCCCCTTTGCCGAGTAACTTGCTCTGCCACACCCACCACATGTCATGTTGCCGTTAACATCGATTCCTAAACCGGTCATTTCCCTGACGACACCAATTTCAGCTCCTCTGATCCTCACACCTTTGCCTCTTTCTCCCCCATAACTACCTACGGTTCCACCACAACCACCTGCAACTCCACCACAACCAGCTCCCATAACTAATACATATCCATCACTATTCACTATGCAGCGTGAGTAGGACATTGCTTACTTGTTACTTTATGTTGATGATATTGCACTCACAGCATCATCTACTTTGCTTCTCAACTCGATTATTGCTTCACTCCAATTAGAGTTTGAGATGACTGATTTGGGTGCTTCACTTTTTTCTTGGCATCTCTGTCATGCGCAACGATCAAGGCCTCTTTTTTACCGATAAATTTATGCTACTGATATTATTGATCAGGCAAACATGAATTGCAATACATGCCAGACTCCAGTGGATACTAAGCCAAAACTTGATGCCAGTGATAGTCCGCGAGTTAAAGATCCAATACCTCACGTTTATGCGACCGAATATCTCATATGTTGTCAGCAAGTATGTCTCTTTATGCATGACCCACAAGAAATTCATTTCAATTCTCTTAAACGTATCATCTGGTATATGAAATGGACCATTTCTCATGGTTTGCAGATCTACAAGTCATCTACAATGACTCTTGTTGCTTACTCTGATGCTGATTGGACAGGATGCTCCACTACTCGACGATCGACCTCTGGCTTCTGCGTGTTCAATGGTAACAACCTGATTTCTTGGTCCTCTAAACAACAAGACACTGTCTCTCGATCCGGCACTGAAGCGAATACAGAGAGGTGTTGCTAATGTTGTTGCTGAGCTCACATCGTTACGAAATCTTTATCTCAAAATGCACATTCCTCTTCAAAAAGCTTCGGTGGTATTTTGTGACAACGTTAATGCAGTCTACCTCTCGTCGAATCTAGTTCAGCAACAAAGGACAAATCATGTCGAGATTGATATCCATTTTGTTTGTGAAAAAGTGGCTCTCAAGCACATCAAAGTTCTCCATATCCCTTCTCCTCAACAATATGTAGATATATTCACCAAAGGGCTTCCTACATCATTGTTTCTTGTCTTTCGGACCAACCTAAGCATTCGAAAGTCTCTAGTTGCTGGGCTAACATCAATGTAATTTTACTGTTGTTTTATCATTGAGAACAACTCCGATCACGGAGATTAAACAAATTACATAGACGTTATTGATCCTCTAAGTCTACTTCGGAAGCAAACATTACATTACTCATTGATCAATCTCGGACTAAAACATACACATTATTAGGCTTCTTACAATGGAGGTGTTGTAATAAAAATTACACCAATTGAAAGCCCACAATGAGGATGTTGTATTTGGGTGTTGTTATTAGGTGGCATATATTGTGTTGTAAAATTACAAGGGGTTGAAAAAAAGTTTGGGACAATTTCTACCATGTGGCAAGCTCTCATTCGCTAACGCAAGGAGTGTGTCTTGCAGTGCCCAGAAAGCGCGTGTAGCGCGCACATATATTTATATCTTAAATGCATAGTTATTTGATTGGCCCATGTGTAAGACTCTGATTAGCTGCTGGAATTTTTCAAATTTTATCTCTTCCAAGTTATTTGAATTGAATTATTGAAAGTAAATAAATAAATTTTTTATATCAAAATTCGTTATTTTTTATCCTCTATAAATAGACAATTGTTTCATTTGATTTGGACACCAAAAAAAAAAAACATTTTAGCCTCAATTAAACTTTTTTTTACAATTTTAAACATCTTTTTTTAAGGAAAATAAATCCCAACAATAATCCTTTTAACTCCCAAAATTCTTCGAATTTATTTTTAAGTTAATTTTAGTTGATAATTGTTGATAATATAGAATTACAAAAACATGAAAATATAAAGAAGATGAAATAAAAATAATGGGATAGGGTGTTAATTACGTGGAAGAGAAAGAAAATGATGTGGAATGTTAAAAAGTAAGAAGTAATGTGTGGATAAATAAAACCAATGTACATAGTCTTATATAGAATAAACAAAACGATTTTTTTTTTTTTCAATTAATGAAAATCAAGTGTCAAAATAAAATAAAAATTGAGTAATAATCCTTTTAGTAAACAGAATCAACCACACAATAAAAAAAACAGAATCAACCACAACTGATCAAACCTCATGGCTCAGTGGCTCACGAACCAGCTCAGCGGCTAAGCACTGTTGCAGCTCTGACACGATCTGGTTCATTGTTGGTCTGTTGGATCCCCTCTCTCTAACGCAAGACATTGCTACCTCCACAAATTTCCAAGCTGAGTCCAATGAGAAGTCGCCGCGAAGCAGCGGGTCCACGACACCATCAAGTTCTCCGATCTCGAAGAAAGGCTCGACAAAGTGGACAACGCTGATTTTGTCCCCATCTTCGGTTTTCACGATGGCTCGCTGACCGGTGATGAGTTCAAGAAGGACGACCCCGAAACTGTACACGTCACTCTTCTCGTTCAGCATAAATGTGCGGTAGTATCTGTCACCATGCACATATGATTCGTTTAGTTGATTTGATATGATTCTTATGAGTCCCAAATCTTATTAATTTGGTTAATGTTCTTGCTCAGTGGAAAAAAATTCAGAGTAAAAATCCATAGGTGTATTGAAATTAAAGTAATAACTTGATAGAAAACCAAATTTAGTTTCTCATGTCTCACTCTGGAATCTTATCCTCATAAACAGGAATCAGACTAGAAGCTACCTAAATCATGACTTTATTATCTATCTGAATTGCATTCGAGACTAATTGTCGGGGTTATAATTGGAGCTCTTGGGGTAAAACAAATAGTGATACCATGCTCAGTTTGTCATTTTTAATCATCTTAATTGATTGTTTACTAACGTATCTCTATTAAGCTATATGTTGACCACATGGGAATTTGGAAGAGAATTTAAGTGATATATAAGGGATATAGGTCAATCCACTTATTCTCAATTGGTTTTGAGTTGGAAGTTCATAATCTAACAAGATTCACTAGATGGTCGGTTTGTGATGATCTACTGCCGGCTTGAAGATGTGTTATGTGTTGCCTATAAGGTATATAAACCAATGATGTGTGAAAAGGAACTTACTCAGGATCAATGTAGCCGGGAGTGCCCATGACTACAGTCTCTACGTGGCTGGAGTCGTCCTCAGGGAAGACCTTAGAAACGCCGAAATCGGCAATCTTGGCTTCCAAGTTATCGTTCAAAAGAATGTTTGCCGTTTTAACGTCTCTGTGTACTATTGATGGCCTGCACCCATTGTGCAAATACTCCAATCCTGATAGAGGGCAAACAAACAAACAAAAAAAGGCGAGTTTCAGAATTGAACCATACTAAAATATCTCGGTTTAGTTTTGGAAACTGAGGGATGTGAAACTGGACCAACCTTGTGCAGCGTCTATGGCTATATGGAGTCTCTTTTGCCAGATAAGATCCTCTGCGTTTTCACTTGAAAGATAGTCCTGCAAGTTGCCATTGGCCATGTACTCATAAATGAGAGCCATACTGCGATCATCATCGCAGTATCCAACAAAGGAGGCTATGTTCCGGTGATGGACCGTCAAAAGAAGCTCTGCCTGCAAAACATTTTACATTTCATCAACCATTGAACAATGTCTAAAGTATATTTTATTCGGTTTCTAATGTTTTTGGGTGTTCTATTACCTCGACTTGGAATTCTTTGGAAGCTGGGGTTGATGATGATGATCCTTGAAGTTTCGTCGATGAAGAATCCTTCATCATTTTTACCGCAATTTCAGTCCCATCTTCAAGGCACCCGAGGTAGACGATACCAAACCCTCCTTTACCGATCACTTTATTGAAGTTTCTTGTAATGCTAGAGATCTCATCATATGTGAACCTTCTCTTCCCTGCAGGCAGGAGTGGTCCTGGTCCTGAATGAGCTCCTGAAATTATACAGTCGTTTTTTATTTTCAGCAAAAATCGAGTTTAATTTTATTAACCGGGAAGTAAAATTCCAAACGTCTCACCTCTTTTTCTTCGCCTTAGAATGATCCATATTATAACGAGGACCAGAAGGAGAACAATCACTGATGTGGCTACAACAATTGGCACGACCATGTTGCTCTTGTTCTTGTCTTGACATGAACGTGATTTACAAAGGTTTAGGTCATCCACACTGTAAACATACAAAAATACAGAGATAAGAAGAAATCAACAAGTTAAAGAGAGACAGAGTAATTGAGTTGAATAAATTTTTCTTTACAAGGATAGAAAATATTACCTGAGTGCAAGCACACCGTCTTTCTGTTTTTTCATAAGAGACTTTGGGATAAATCCAGTAAAATTATTTCCTTTCAAATTCCTTGCAACACAAGTATATGTATTAAGAGGCAAATTCATTTTCACTATAGACCAAATTGTAGCCTATATGTATGGTTACTTACAGGAACTTCAAATGTTTTAGACCAGCCAAAAACTCAGGGACATTTTGTGTTAGGTCGTTGTTCGATAAATCCCTGGAAAAAACAATTGCATACCTCTCTTATAATTGTTAATGTAAATAACATGTAAGGTTTGTGTTTGAAGACTTACAATGACTCAAGAAATTTAAGATTGCTAAATGCCAAGAATATAGATCCTTGTAATCCGCTTGAGCTAAGATTCAATGACTTGATTTGATAATTAGGACTGTTGTAGATGCATTCAATACCTTCCCAAGGGAATAGTCTTGGGGAGCAAGGATCACCACTCCAAACCTTTTTCAATTTATAATTTAATTTTATGTTTTCTATCGCGTTAACTGCAATAAAAAGAGAAATGCAAGTATCAATAGAAATCAAGGGATCAGAATTCTAGTCAGAGATGAAACATACCATCTTCAATTGCTGTGAAAAATTCGTCAAGAGATTGTGCGGTAAAGATCTCAATAGCATTGAGAATTGGGGGAAGCGTAGAATCTTCGGTTTTCTGAACAGAAATCAAGTGATCTTTACCTGTGATACCTCTTGAATTAGAAAACGTCATCGAATATTTCGAAGAAGGAATGAAAGAAGTATCAGAGACAGGGGAACCATTCCACAAAATGTTCATCTTTCTAGTCTCATTCTTCTCAATCTTTTCAAGTTCCGCGAAATAAAGATATGCGTAGAAGCGAGCATTTGAATCCTCTGATGTCCAGGACAATTCCAACGGACCATCGCCGCTTTTAGGCGAAGCAGCTGTCTTAATAACTTCATCTGGTGGCTGATAACCGCTCTGGAAAATATCGAGATACTCAGTTGTTTTGGTTGAAATCCAAGAGACTGAAGTGTATGGAGACCAAATACGATCATATTTATCGTTTTGATACCGTCCTGTTCCGTTTAAATAACCAGTGTCCCATCTTTGATAGAGAAACAAAGAGACATTTCTTCCAAATTCAGTACCATAGATTGAGCTGTTCACTGGCCGGAGCTCCAAGCCTGAAATAAAAGGAGTTCCTTTACCTTTGTTCACAAGGCAAACATATATTGTCTCTGACTCTGCAAAACTTAGGATCTCCTTGTAAACTTGATCAGAAGCATTCTTGAATTTCACTGTCGACCAGAAATTCACGTCTAAGTAGAGATCGAATTCCGGCAAAGAATTTTTACCATCGTAGTTTCCGTACATAAAGGATGCTCGAATGAGATAAAGTTTATCTTTTGCCTTTGCAGGTTTTAAGGAGTAACAGTTTCTGTTTCCTTTAGGGAAAGCCCTAACGTCACCAAGAGGGTAGGGCAAAAACAGATTTTTTGGGTAACCGTAATCTTTAGAGACGTTGAAATTTACTCCGGTGGTTATGAAAGAATCATCAGAAGCGTAATAGATACCAGTAACAATGTCTTTCTCGATACCTCCTGGAGCTACGCCACAATCGATGCTGATGTAACCTGGTTAAGAGGAGTTCCAACACAAGCAAAACTGTTTATGACGTTTTAATTCAAATTTCCAAGATAATGGTTTACAAATCTGCATAACTTCATTTCTCTATATTGAACAAATTATGTATTAAATATATCAAGCATCTTCAAGAACATCGCTAAGAGAAGAGTGAATTGCATGATTACTTGCAAGTCAAGACCTTGTATAACGTTTTGACTTTATTTTTCTTTTTTCTATCAGACTCAAGTTTCATCATTTTGAACATTGCTCAATTTCAACATACAAACAGGGATGAGAAGATCGAACCTGATTGGCTTTGACCATGAACTAAAATGGCGTTCGCTAGGGCACAGAAAAGGCGAAAAAAGAAAGAGCGATTAGCTCGCATCTTCTCTTTTTTTTTTTTCTCTTTTTTTTCTTTTTTTTCTTCTCAAGTTCTTTAGCTTATCATCATCGTCAAAACAGACAACGTGCGATTAAGTAAAGAGAAACACCAAAAACTGCAAAGTCTACTCCTTATTTTATCCATCTATCAAAGTCTACCCACCGTTTTTGGGTTGTTTTTACTTTTATAATTTGGTAGTGACTTGTACATATGAGGATAACAGAGGAACAATCGGACATAATAATGAGAACTGGAATAATTCAAACACTATAGTTGAAATAATCATGAAAATATAAAAACTAAAGTTGGTTTAAACAAGATTAATAGTAGATGAATACATATTTGTTTTTAATAATTAAAAGTTTAATACGTCTACGATTTATAGATTAAAAATGGTGAATGTTCTATGATAGTAAACGGGGGAGTTTTTGACTAGGGTCACCACCATCGTGTTATTCACGTTTTTAGACTAGGTTCAGGTTTTGAAAAACCAAAAAAAAAAAAAAAAGAGACATTTGGAATGACGTTTTTGGTGACTTAACTAACAACAAAAATATTATATCCGAAGTTGGATTGTGTAGGGAACAAATTTCACCCCGAAGAGTTAGTTGCCTAAAATGGCTAAGTATCACTAGAAGAAAACAGGGTCGTTTCCGACGGCCAAAACCGTCAGAATAAGGGGATTTCCGACGGTTGTCTGACGGATTCGGTCCGTCGGTTCTATCTCGTCGGAATTCCAAATCCGTCCGAATTCCGTCGGTGTGGGCCGACGGATTCATGACGGGCCATGGATCACCGGAATCCGTCGACACTACGTCGGAATTCCGTCTGATCAAAGAATTCCGACGGTTTTCAGACGGCTAGATAAACTGACGGAATTCCAACAGTCTTTAAAGCCGACGGCTAAGAGGACCGTCGGAATTCCGTCAGTATATCAAGCCGTCTGAAAACCGTCGGAATTCTTTGATCAGACGGAATTCCGACGTAGTGTCGACGAATTCCGGTGATCCATGGCCCGTCATGAATCCGTCGGCCCACACCGACGGAATTCTGACGGATTTGGAATTATTTAAAATGTATTAAATTTTTTTTTTTCTTATTTAAATGTATAATAATAAAATTATAATTAAATAGAAATTGTTTTAAAAACAAATTTAAAGTTTTAAATTACAATATAAATTTAAAGTCCTTGACGACGTAAGAACTCGTTCATCTTCTCCTCCATTGCACGTTATCGGTCGTCCGCCTCCGCCTTCTCTCTCAGACGCCGTGCCTCCACCTCCGCCATCTCCCTCTTCAGCCGGTCCTCCGCCTCCTCAATCTGTTTCTGCAGACGTGCCTCCGCCTCCGCCTTCTCTCTGTCGTACCGTTCCTCCAAAGAGCTAACCCGTTGGGTCAGTTCGGCGTTTTGTGCTACCAAACTGCTACCACCGTGATAGAGAACCGACGAAACGGATGAGCAACTGTCTTCGGGGAGGCCGTAGACACGACCTCTGCTCTAAGGGGTTACCTAAGAAAAAAAAAGTTCAATTTCAAAACGTATTAGTATTAAAAGGTATTTTAAATGTGTTTAAAATTGACACGTTTACTAACCTTGTAAGTGAACTCGTTGACCTTGTCGAATGGAACTTCAGTTAGCGGCGGAGTTCCTTCGACGATCGGTTGCGATAGGAGGTATTGCTGCCCGGCCTTCTCCACGCTCTCCACGATTTCCCGAGCAATCGCATCTTGGATTTCTCCCGTCTTTCTGTTGGTGTGGGCATCTCTGATGATATCAACATGCGAAGGACGCACACCGGTCTTCTCAAACTGTTAGCGTATTCAAGTACGGAAAATGTTAGCGATAATTAAAAATATTTGGAAAATTAGGAAAATTACCAGTTGCTGAACACGTGACGCCTTGCTTGTTGCACCGAGGTTGTGGGTCGCCTCTCCCTTCCCATTCCGCTGGCTCTTCCGGTTAGTCGAATTCTGGCCGGAGGTCGCTTGAGTGGCCTCCAGTTCCCAATGTGCAGCAAGTCCATCCAATAATGTTTGGTTGTCTTTAATAACCTTAGGCACCTTCCCCTTTTTTATCCACCCGGACTTCCACTCGTTTATCTTCTGCGAGTACTTCCTCTTCACGTTTTTGTCGAAATTACGTCAGACCTGAGGAGTTAGCTGGGGGTCCCATGTAAATTCTTGCTGCAAAGAAAGAATTTACTCGAATTATTGTATATTTAATTAAGAATATATTTAATTAACAATGTAAACACATACCGCAAATTGCCGAAACCATGTGTCCTGGTCTGCATCCGGCATCGACTCATATGTGGGATATGGCTTAGTTATCATGCTGTTGACCATTTTGTTGATACAACCCGCAATACCGTTTCCCGAAAATTGGAACCTACACGGTATTTTGTTTCAAATTTTGTAAACAATTTTTATTAAGCTAATATAATCATTTTAATTTTCAATAGTAGTCATTACCAAGTTGTGTGTGGAGGTAACTCCGGGTCAAGGCGTGTCAACCTATCCTGACCAGGTTGCGACACAAACTCCTCGATGGTCATTGCCATACGAGCAGCAGAGCCAGCTGTACCCATAAGAGGAGTGGTTGGGATCTGCGAATTACTCGCAGTCCCACCTCCCCTACTGGATTCACCGCCTCCGGTACCGCCATGAAATATGTCATAATCCCTACGATTTCAAAAATTTTTAAATAACCTTTTATTTTTCTTACATATTTAAAATTAGTATGTCAATTATTGCTTTAAAATTTACAATCTTTACTACGGAGTTAGGGCTTTTGGGAATTATGATTTTGAGTTTTTGAGATTTTAGAATTTATGGCTTTTAGGATTTATGGTAATTTGGTAATTTGCGATATTGGAAATTATTGAAAAAAGCAAAGAATAAATTCCCCGACATCAGCAAGAGCAAACACGTAAAATTTTTAAATGGTTTAAAGGGTTTTTTAGATATAGTTATTTTTTGATTTTTTCATCTTATATATATATAGATTTTACTTTGTGATTTTGTATTTGTAAAATTTTTTTAAAAAAACATGAAAGAAACATTTAAAACAATACAAATTTAAAAATTTAAGGGAGTCGCTCAATTTAAGGAACCATTATTGACAATGTTAAAAGTTTATAATTTTTTTTAAAATTTAAGAGTTTAATTTTTTCCCCCAATTTTTAGAAATTACATTTTAAAAATCTCAATAAATTACAAACACTTATTAGAGTTGAAATTAAATTATTTGCAAATGGTAAGTTCCTCAAATTATCATAATACCTTAATCTATATATCCATAAATCCCTAATTTATCAAAATTTAAAACATCAAATTTTTTTCTAAATCCCTAAATTCAAAAATATTTGTAAATCCCTAACTTCATAAAATTTTCTAAATCCCTAATTCTTAAATTCCTAAATCAATTACGAAATCATGTTAAACAATGCTTCAAATTTGACATTTACCCATTCCCAATTGAATAACACACAATTTCATGAACGGATTTGAACGGATTTAAAAATCTTCCACGGATTTGTTCATAATCTTTAAACCATCAAGAACTTACAATGATTTGGTGAGTCGGGTTACAATCGGCGGTGATAATCGGCGGTGATTCGGCGGCAAATCGGACGGAGTGACGGAGGAGATTGGGGAAATTTTTTGGTTGCTCTGGTTCTGTGTCTGCGGGGAAGACGAAGTGTGGGATTTTAAAGAACACTGCGACGGAATTCCGACAGCATTATGACGGTCTATTACAATCCGTCGGAATTCCGTCACATATTCCCGCTTTTTCGATGAGATCGAAGTGTTTAGGTGGGAGTAAATTAGGGTTTTTCGTCAGAAATCCGTCAGACAATAATGACGGAATTCTGACGGAATTCTGGCGGGTTCTTATGTTTTTAAAAAAGTTTAATAAGCTTTTTACTTTTTAAATGTAAGAGATCCATGTGTTTTTTTTTTAGTTTGTAACAAATTTAAAATTAAAGAATTTTTAAGATTAATCATATTATAATTTTGTATAAATCCTTATAAATTACAAACACTTATAAGTATTGAAATTCAATTCTTTGGAAAAAATAGGAAAATTTTTAAAATATCGTAGTTCCTATGTAAGGATCAGTACTATGATTATGAATTCGCCCAAAGCCCAGAAAAGCCAAACTTAAATTTAGATGTTGATGCAATCAAACGTGAATTGTGCGACGGATTTATAGATTCTCCACCAAAGGATCATTACTATGATTTCGAGTTCGCCCAAAGTCCAGAGAAGCCAAACATAAATCTAGATGTTGATGCAATCAAAAGCGAATTGTGCGACGGATTTGTAGATTCTCCATAAAAGAAGAAAAAGGGAAAGAACATCACTAAATGGTTCTAACAAAAGAAGAAAAAGGGAAAGAACATCACTAAAGTGGAAACCGACATATGATTTTAAAATGCGGAGTTTATTATGTAGTTGTACCATAACCGTAGTGTATTTAATATTTGCAAGGATTTCGTGTACCTGTTTAAGAATGTGTTCTAAATTTTATGTTTCATTATATGTAATGTTTTATTGGAGTTGCAATACCAATAATTATTGTTAATTAGTCAGTGAACATGAATATATATATATATACTATTAAATAATATGATACACAATATTAGTCCACAGCAGAATAATTAAGATTTATTCCTTTATTTAATGAAATGAAAAATATTATACGGAACACACAAATGTGAGAGAAGAACATAAAAAACCAAACATTTATTCCCAAATTACTATTCTGAATCTTCGGAGGGACCTTCACTAGGGATGGAGTCTGAATCGTCGTCAAATTCTCCTAGTGTTTCCTCTTCGTCCGAATGCACTAGATCATCCCCGACAATGTGTGACATCAACGATAAGGTCAATGTTATCCATCTCCTCAACAGGTGACATTGGTACACTTCTCGATGGTTGTAGAGCATCATGTTCTGGAACTCCATAGATTTTTCCTCTGGGGTTTATTGGAGTTACTGTGATCCACGGATCTGTACGGTAGGCTACTCGAGGATATGGAATGTAGCAAACCTATTAATAATTAGTTGATATTGTTAATTTACATGAACAAGAAACCTTAACTATGAGTACATAGGTAAACATATTAGTGTATTGTTGCAAAATTTACATTTATTTCGGTTCTCGTCTTCTCTCCAGTATATCATACAGTTGTCGATGCACACATCAATAACCTGGTAGGGCAAACCAAGATCGGCAACAAGTTTTTGGATCTCGTAGTATGATCCGGGGGCCAGATTATCTTCTGGCAAAATATCTTTCACGAACTCGGCGAATGCATCAACACAATCTTCGGACAAATTGTAATTAGTCTTTATGTTCATCATCCTAGTATCAGAAGATAGCGGTGAATGACCATCCCTACAACCGCTGTATAGTGGTTGTTTTGCTTCGTCTAACATATCGAAAAAACTTCAAGATTCTAAATTAGGCTCTTCAACCCTACCACCCTCATAACCACCCGACTGGAAATTATCTCTAACCATCGCAACCGTACTTACCCTAACATCTACTTCCGATGTAGGTTCCCCTATGCTATCCGGAAAATAAGGTGCATTACTACTACTACTACCATATTCATAATTCCTTTCTCCATGTAAATACCAAACATTATATCCCGCCCTAAATCCATATCTATATAAGTGGTTCCAAACATTAGGAACATCAACACTAATTCTATTACAGCAATTAAAACAAGGTCATTTGATATCCTGACCTTTGTTGGCCGCCTCTTGATTTTTGGGTAACTTCATGAACTCGCAAATACCATTAGCGTATTCGGTCGTTAATAAGTTAGACCCCTCTTCCATCATTGGCCCGTCCATCCATGACCGAAAATACAAAGAACTCATATCTAAAATTTTTTTTTTTGGTTTTCAAATGTTGATATGAACAACCGAAGAAATTGGAAAACTTAAGTAGAATGAAAATCCGTCAGAAATCCGTCAGACAACCGTCAAAACCTCCGACATAACAACACATCAATCCCATCGGCCAACCCAGACGATGTGTTAACCACTCAAAGTTTGCCGACATCGGAATCCATCAGAATTCCGTCGGCACTATACAAAATGTCTGATTTCCGTCGGTGTTCCGTCATGATTACCGTCGGAATTGTACGACCGATTATTGCCGCCGGTATTCTGTCGGTCACTCTTGACGGATTTATGACGGCAAACGGATGGATACACGTGTCGTCGGAAATCCGTCAAAATAAACTGACGGAATACCGACGGAATGAATTTTCCGTCGGAGTACCGTCAGAAAACCGTAGGAATTGACTGACGGTAATTCCGACGGCTGGAAATTCTGTCGGAATTGATGGTGTTTTCTTGTAGTGTATGGAACTGAACCGACTATCTGTTCACATCTGTTCAGAAATTAAGCCTAAAAAACTAAGGCCATTAAAGGTCCAGCTGACCTAGCGGCCGCCGTAAATAAGGAAAACCTAGAAAAATAAGGAAAACTCCCATATATGTTTAGGGCTTACTTTTCTCTAACGGCTTTCCAGTTTTTCTCTACACAAAAATGTGTAGGAAGATTGCGCTTTCGTTTACAAAGCGAGTATCGAATAAATAACTAATTATAAATTTGATTTTTTCATTTATATAAAAAAATAATCGAACTGAAATTGAACTTTTTTTTTCTTTTGGATCACCAACTAAAATTGAACTTTGCTATTAGCAAGTTATGAGACGTATTATTGGCTAAAGTTCCTTTCAAGCTCAGTATGTTGAAAGCAGTCAAGTAACTCTCTATTGGAGGGATCTTTGGAAATCATTTCTCAGCGTGTATATTGATCTTTCAGCTAGAATTCGCAAGTTACAAGTTCAGAGAATTTGTTAATGACATTTCAGGAACTGTTGGGTATTATGATATGGAGAAGTTCACACAAACCGACCCAACCCGAACCAAAGTCTACACACAAACCGTTTGGATGAGTTTTCCCTCAACCCAAATAGTTCGGATCGGTTCGGTTCGGTTTTGAACCGACAACCCAATATGTTTATTTCACTTATTAGTTAATTATGTTTAATAGTAATATAGAAACAATACGTATGATTTATGTTGATTTTTTTAATATAATTTATGTATGATTTATGTATTAAAAGCTAACCTACAATACGTATTAAAGCTAACATACAATATGTATGACTTATGCTGATTTTTTTTTAGATACAATACAACACTTATGATTTATGTTTAAATAAAACCGAACCAAACTTAACCCAAACCACAAAACCGAACCGAATTAAAACTGAACCAAATCAAAACCGAACCGAACTAAGTTGAGGTGGCTTTGGTTAGAGTTTTACTAAAACCAAATAAACCGAACCGAACCGAATCCAAACCGAACCCGAAATTAAACCGAAACACCCACCCCTAATTCATACGGCCAAGGTATGATGATGGACCACGACAAACAGTAGTAAACGTACACGGTGGGATGATGAATGACAATTCAATATGTCCATGGTACGAAGAAACGGATGAGATTCGTACGTACGCGGTACGATGGAACGGACGATGGTCCGGTACGTGAAGAGTTCATGTATTGGATATGTTGGTACAACATCAAGATCTAGAGATGATACCGGTATGGCCTCGGGGTTGCCTCGGTTCATCTTGTATAAGGTTAGTAAGGGCAGTGTAGGACCAGAGATCGCATCAATGCTAACCTAGAAAGCAGCTGTCCGCGGATTGGTAAGGTCTTGGTCTAGGATCAATAAGGACCTCAATCCGAAACTAGCACAAGGCCATAAGGATAAGCATAAGCTTAGCCATAGGTGCAGTGACAGAGCATCCAGTTGGATCATGGGGATTCAACTAAGGACTCGTAGGTGTTCATGGTATATGGTCTAGACATGGACTTGAACTATAAATACATTGGCTATGGATTGAAAACATGCGCCAAGGACACGCCATGGGATCTCAACCATATGATCGGGGAAACCTTTGTTAGCTAAGGCTAAGGCCAAAGTGACTAGCTCGTTGTTTGGTGAAAAGGACAAGAGCTTCGGAAGTTCTATTGTTAGGATTGTTTAAGAAGTGTAAAATGATGGTTTACTGTCATTTCCAAATTGAGTCTTGCATAGGCGTAGCTATACCCTTTTAGGGAGCTACCATGAGCCAAGTGTTGACCCGGTCGCAGTTGTTAGTAAATGACTCTATTGTTCATCTCTAAATCATGGAAATAGAGCTATGGTAAGATAGACGATCAAGTGAGGATTGTCTAAGTTGAGGAAGTACTTGTTCATAGGTTCTGTTACGCATAAACTATGCTACCGCAAGGTGGAATGAGATATTGACTTATGTAACTTTGTGGTTACCTCTGAGGGCTCATTATATGGATAAATATAACTAAAATAAGGACTTTGATCGTAAGAAATGTTTTAACCTTCTGGTTCACTTGTTTGCCGGGTTCTTTTACCATTAGGGTAAATTACCCAGACTGGATTGGGATGAGCAAATGAAGATGTTGTTCGATCGATCCTTAGTCAACCCAACAATAGGTCTATAGGTCTATTGGTAAGATTAGTTTGAGAAGCGCTTGAGGTTCAAGAAAACTCAAGCTAAGACTTATACGATTCGGGGTTAGAGGAAGGACATATATCAAATGGGAATACGATTTGGTATATGAGTCTTTCACAATTAACGAATAATCTTATGTGTGTATTTCTGCAGAGACAGCTTCCGTATGGCCATAAATGTATAATGGGTAACGTATTGGGGTAGCCATGCTTACCTGGGCCGACCATACGGGGTAAAAGTATTATGTGAAATGCTTTGGCTATCGTTTGAGAACGTAGGGGTTTAAAAAATTGGTTAAAATGGAAGTAGAAACATTGCTTCTGAACTGTACACTACAAGAAAACATGCCATTTGCCACTCCCAGAAGCGTCACAAATTCGTCACTAATAAGAGATTTGTGACTTCTTTGCGATGAAAAGAGGTCGTCACAAAACTTTCGTCGCTAATTCTTGGCGTCGCTAAATCGTCACCAATTAGCGACTCTTTTGTGACTAATATATTTCGTTGCTAATGTGCAACGCATGTGGAACTGGAAATAGTAGTTGCAAAATAGCGACGAGTCTGTAACGAATTATGCAGTCACAAATTAGTAACTGATTTGCCACTATTTTGGCGTGGCAAATTGGCGACTCCGTTGTGACGCTATTTTGGCGACTGATATGTGTCTACTTATATCAGTCGCAAAATAACCACTAAATAGTGACGCTATGTGTCGTCGGTAATTTGCGACGAATAGAGTAGTCGTAGATTAGCCACTGATTAGTGACTATATTTTTTTGTTTTATCATGCCTTTAGTCACTAATTCGTCGCTAATTTGCCACTAATTTGCGACGCTTGTGTTTTTTTTGTTCGAAATTGTAGGATTTTCCAGTCACTTTCCAGTCACATATTTAGTACTAATTGTTGTTTTTTTGTGTTTCTTTCAATTGTCAAATGATGCTAATAACAAAATAACTTCAATTACAATATTATACGGCAAAACAAGCACTAAGCTTGTGATAAGTAGTTTTAAAAACCAATGTACAAAAGGCTTTTAGATTTGTACAAAAAGACAACCTTATGAGTAGCAAAAAGGGTTGTTAAAAGAGAGAGAGAGTCTAAGAGGAGTTAGGGAGCAGTGGAAGGATCAGGACAAACCGTTGCGTCTTTGCTCCGCATGAAGGCATCCATCTTCTTCTCTAGCTTAGAAATCCTTTCCTGGCTCGCCTTTAGGTCGGTAGCAAGTTCAGCATTTTCTCGATCCCTTCGCTCGTTCTCCTGATCTTGCTCAGCAATCTTTTGCCGAGCAGCCTTTAGCTCTGCCTGAAGCTCAAACAAGTCAGGAGACGAGGATTCACCGTAGCTTATCTTCCTTTTACCTTTGTTGACCTTCTGTGAAAGCTGTCCCATGCCATAAGGGGTACCCTTAGGATCGAATTTTGTACACTGCAACAAGAAACACAAAAATCAGATTACGGAGACCAAAACTAGAACCTAAATACAAAAAATAAACTATCTTTCAGTAAGTAACAAATGATGAATCATAGTAAACAAAAACAATGATTTCAGGAACAGATTAGTAAGCAGTGACAATCTATACAAGCAATAATGATAAAACAGTAAGAAGCATTGATAGACAATGAATCATATCTAATCCTAAGGAAGCATTAATCAGAGGACATAAAACTTTAAGAATAAGAAGCTTACCTTAAGAAAGAGATCATTTTTTTCTTCAACGGTCAGGTTTCGCTGAGAAGAGTGGGCAGAAGTTTCTTCACCATCGGCTGCAGCCTGAGCCAGAACCGCTTGCAAGGCTGTCTCGTAACTCTCAGCAACTTCCTTAACTTTCATATCGATGAAACTCCAATCATCTAGTGTATGAGTCTTGACAAACACTTCTGGCCAAGAGACAAGATGCTGTAATTCATGTTCCTGTTACAACAGAGAAGACAGTTTAATCCAAGGAAATTTAAGAGACAATTTACAATAAAAGGAAGGAAGAAGACATTACCATCTGCTGTTGGATGGTCAAGAACGAGGATTGACCGGATCTGTGCTTGTGAGGTCCACGTCCGTTGCGATCTGAGTTTCAAGAGTTTGAAGCTGTTGCGCTCTTACTCTTAGCCTTCTCAGTGGCCCAGAACCGACCCATTCGCGCCCAGAGCTTCTCACCAATCCAGATTGGTCTCTTTCCGTTCGTCCTAACCAGGGAAACAATGCCTCTCATCCTCTTTACTGCAATCCTGATGAAGTGGCTCTTAACAAGCTCAGTGATCCCTACTTCCTAGTTGAACTTGCTCTACACAGGTAAAAAAAGTGATTAACAATATATATCAGTGAAAGTGAAGTTATAAATCAATGAAAAGAATAAAGGAAGAAACTGATTACCGCAAAAGTACGAAAGTATCTTTCCTGCTTGTCGATTGGAGTAACGGTCCAGCTGTAGTAAGGCCCGTCGAACTTTCTTCGAAAGATTCCAGATATTTCACGGGTTCGGAAGCCACTGTCCCGATCAAACCTTGCAAAGATATAAGAGCATGGGTTAAATACGTATGAAAAATGTAAAGCAAGTACAATGCTGCTATCGAATATAGCAATTGTCTAAGTAAACTACTCAGTCTAAACCATAAATGGAATTTAGAAGTTGTGTAAGTAAACCAGTGAACCGTGAATGTCAATAGCAGTTGTCTAAGTATACCAATTGTCAAATTCAAATAATTAACTCACTAAATTCCAGTTTCCTAGTTCTAATATGAGATGTATGTTTGCAAAGAAACAAGATATTGATACTAACCAGTATGAGTCGTCTCTGTGTGGGACTGGGTGTTCAGAGAGAATTGGGAGGCTTTGACGTCCAGGATTCACCAAAATCTGATCCAGCAGCTGCTGGTAATTTTCGTTTTCTGCATCATTTGGAACTGGTTCCAAGTCATCATCAACTTCTTCTTCATGTTCGACGTCACCAGGTTGGACATCATCGACTTCTTCGTCTTCATCTTCCTCTTCTTCTACCTCATCCTGAACCAGAAGGTGTTGTGCTGGGCCATTCTGGTTGAGATTGGATATTTGGTGAGAGGCAGCTCTGTTTGTAGATGGCCCGACCCGGTTTGATGAAGCTGGATACTGGAGAGGAACCAAGTTGGTTCGAGAGGAAGAGGCGTTGGCTGACTGAGGAGTCCCATGAGAAGAAGGTGAAACTTGACGTTGACGTTCTCCTGAAGGGTTAGAGTCATGCGAAGAAACTGATCGGCCATTTGACCTAGGTACCTTTGGTGTACCGTCGTCGCCGTTAAGCGGACTGCTGCTGCTTCCACCAACATCAACCGCTTTACCCTTGCCACGAGTATCAGTGGGTAAACCCTAGGCACGAGTTCCCGGGTTCACTTGTCGACTGATGGGATCCACAGAATGGATTTGCAGAGGAGCGAGATGACCACTCAATGTGTGATATGAAGATTGGCCAGATTTTCCGTTTCCTCTTCCACCGGAGGATTTGCCACCACTGCTACTACGGCCGCCTCTGGTAAGAACTTTTCCTCGTGACGTTTTGGAACCCGCCATAGAAATTAGGGTTTTCGATTAGGGTTAGGGTTTGAGAGTAGGTTGAGTCGAATCGAGAGAGAACTGGGTTTTTGAGATCGAAAGAAAGAAAGATTTGGGTTTAGAAGCTAGAAGACGAATTAGATTAGGGTTTGGAAATGAAACAGAGAAGAGATTAGGGTTCCTCAATCGATTCAGAGCGAAATCAAGTGAGGGAAATGAAGAAACAAAGAAGCGAAGGAATTTGGGTTCGTTAATGGAAGGATTCGTGATGAATCGAAGGAAATAGGATTAGGGTTCTCAGTCACCTCAGAGAGAAAAGAGAGAAGAAGAAAGTTGTTTGTTGTCGCGAATGATTATGGGAATCGAAAAAACAAAATAATTAACCTAATGACGTCACTAATGAGTGGCTAATTCGTCGCTCTTAAAATTAAATGGGCGCGAAAATGAGCCGCCAAAAGGCCCAAATATTTTGATCAATAAGGCCAGAAACCAGAGGCAAAAGAGTGGCAACTTAGTTACAAATTTGCAACTGATTTGTGACGAATTTTAATTAGTCACATATCAAAACCCTATACCCTAAACATTTGGAGCCAAATTTTGTTCTTCTAGCCTTTCCCTAAGCAATATGCACGACGTAAATTGATATACCCTTTATAAGAGCAATAACATGGGTAATCTATAAAAACATCACAAAAACCTAACATAACATTAGATTACTAAGTGTTTATACTTAGAACTTTGTCAACTATGGTTCTCACATTTAAATTTTTTTCCATTGTCTTATAATGTACAACCAAGTATTGGCAACTTCGTTTCTTCGTTTGTAGAAGGTAAAACACATCTATTAATCATGGAAGCATAGTTTTGGGCTTAATTATGTACAAATGTAAAAAAGAGTAGCAAATTAGTTACTAATCTGTCGCAAATTTAGAAAGGAGTTGCAAATTCGTCACGAGTGAGTGGTTTATTAGTGACTAACTTGTGACGACTGTTAATTATACAAAAGTGTCACATATCAGTAGCAGAATTGTGAAACCCTAAACCCTATAGTGTCACTAATCTGTCACATACGAGTGGCAAAATTATGAAAACAAATTTAAAATGTTTTGGCGATTCAGGGGAATCGAAATCGGGTTATAATGTCATATCTACCCCAGTTAAACCGATGTGCCATAGAATCATAATTGGTTTTTTTAAGAATCGATTATAATTAAGTACAAGAAAAGGATTAGAAAATATAAAACGGGTGGTGTTCCCCTGGTTCGAACCCGTGTTCTTTGGGACACAAGATTGAGTGGTTAACCAATTTGCCATGGTAACTTAAACGCTATAATTCACATAAACTTGTATATATTTATGTTCGTAATTTTCTTTAAAATGCAAACAAATGTTAATTACACAAATTACACAATTATACAAATTACACACTTCAGAACATATAAAAACATTTAAATAGATCCTTTAAATATAGTACACACTAACAAAAATCCCATAAATACATTACATACTTGCAAACATATAAACAAATCCCATAAATACATTACAAACATATAAATAGTATTAACATATAAAAACATTAGTCATCGTACACTTCTTCGTCGGAGGCGTGGTCAGATAAATTACATTGGAATTCATCTGTTATATCTTCGTCTTCGATTTCGTAAGCAAGGCCTTCTATCGGATGCGTCCCATCAGCTAAACCATCGACATTTAATTCCTGAATCGTAGATGTGGTTGTTTCGTAGTCCATTTGTTGCAAAATTACCATCTCATCTTCCACGAACTTTCCTTCAATCCGATTTGGCGGATTCACTTTCACAACGGATAACCATGTTTTCCGAGAACGCTTTGGATTTGGATATGGAAGATAACAAACCTGATCAGCTTGCGACGCTGTAAAAAATAATATTTCATGTTAGTACAAATAAGTATGACATAAGTTTGGAGAAATCTGAATTTGTACCTAATATGAATGGTTCGTATTTTGGATATTTACGAGATGAAAGCACATTGACCACGCCAACCTCGTTCTTTCGGGTCCCTTTACCGACCGTAGGATCATACCATTGACAGTAAAAAAGGATGATCTTCAAATTCAAGATTCCGGGATATGTGAGTTCGATAATTTGTTCAACAGTTCCATAGAAATCATCTTCATCAGAGGCGTCTGAATAATTTTGTCCTCGAACACAAACCCCGTAATTCATTGTTTTCTTGTGTGCTCCGTGGTCACGCGTGTGAAACATATACCCCCTCGTAAAATACATAGGCCACAATTTCACCTTATTCTCAAGACCTTCTAATATATCGTGAACCCACATTGGAAAATTGTATTCGTGTTATACCGCTTGTACCTACATAGTTAAATATTATTAAATTACGTAAAATTGAGAATTAAATAATAAGAATACTTACATATTCTCGCATCCATGAATGAAATTCATCATCTCTTTTCGCTGTGACCTCTTCATTAGATAGTCCTGGGTTTTCAACTTGAATCTGTGCATCAAAGTACCTGCATTTGTAACAACAAGTTACTAAAGGATTTGAAAGCAATTCACTTTGACAACCTTTATTTTGGTGAAAAAGTGTTAATACCTTTCGAACGGTCGAAAATACTGACAATTACGCAAAACATATGAATGTGCGGTCTTATACTCAATGTCTTTCAACCAAAACTCAGTACATTTGCCACTTGGGCGACCGACCCCAGTAAATATATCTGGCACTGGAGCAGTATACACGGGTACTTCACCTTCGTCGTATCGAGAAGCCCTACAAAATTTATTTCTTAATTAATGTAATTAATTCAATAACACAAAACAAATTATATAGTTCTTAATTATTTACCTTTTTCTTACAGCTGTGGATACTTTGGGGTGGGGGGGGGGGGGGGGGGGGAGTAGTGTTCAGTGAAAGTAGATATCTCGTTGTTTCGGTATGCTTCAACAATCGATGCTGTCAGACGAGCTTTGTTCTTTGCTGAGCCTTTTAAATGTTTAAAGAACCTTTCGAACGGATACATCCACCTATACTGGACGGGACCCCCAAGCTCGGCATTGTATGGTAAGTGAATAGGTAGGTGCTCCATCACATCAAAAAATGCAGGTGGGAAGATGTTTTCCAAATTGCAGAGTATCATAATAATATTCTCATTCAAAAGTTGGAGACGACTTTGATCTAATGATCTACTTCTTAGGTCACGGAAAAATGCTCCAATAGCTGAATAAACAACTATCCACGTCAATAATCATAACACCAAATAAGGTAAGAACAAAACTTTTTATATGTATATGTACCTGACAATGCTTGGTAAACATTTCACGGAAGAAGTTCTGCAAATACGAACGGAAGCAATCGCTCCATAAATACATGATAGTCGTGACTTTTTATTCCCGAAAACTTTCGGGCGTTGATGTCTGCACAACTTGCTAAATTTCCTGCATAGCCATCTGAAAATTTGACTTGATTTTTTGCCCAATCTAGTAATGCATCTAGTCCTCTTGTGGGCAATCTCCAAATAAGGAATGGGGCGTTCCCATGTTCATCCACCCGCAGTTCAGGTCGGTGGCAATGTATGTCCATATCTACTATAGACTTCACTATGTCTTTTGATCTTTCTTTGACATTCATCACAGTATACATGATGTTATCAAAAAAGTTCTTCTCGATATGCATCACGTCAAGGCAATGTCGTAGATTCAGATCCACCCAGTACGGTAGTTCCCAGAAAATGCTTTCTTTATGCCAATTATGCCAATCTCCAGAGCCGGGAGGTTTTTTTTTATGCCCATTTCCACCACATTCGGATGTTTTCTTTGCTCTGCTATTTTGTATATTCCGATATATTTGTTTACCCGTCAACGATTCAAGTGGAGAAAAATTTATGGCGTTACGTCCTTTTCAAAAATTAACTTTGTTTCTTCTTAACTGGTGATCTTTTGGCAAAAATCTTCTATGATAATCAAACCAACACGTCTTCCGACCAGCTTGCAAGTAGAAAGAATTAGTATCTTCTTTGCATATGGGACATGCTAGTTTTCCGTGTGTCGTCCATCCCGACAACATAACATATGCTGGAAAGTCACAAATTGTCCACAACAAAACAACCTTGAGGTTGAAGTTTTGTTGTAATGACACATCAAACGCTCCGACTCCATCATTCCATAAATCTTTTAGCTCCTCGATCAGTGGTTGAAGAAAAACATCAAGACTCCCACATGGATGATTAGGTCCGGAGTTCAATACCGTTAAAAATAAATACTCTTCATTCATACACATCTCTAGAGGTAAGTTGTAGGGGGTCAAGATCACAGGCCACAACGAATGATTCTTTGACATACCGAAAGGATTGAAACCGTCTGTACATAATCCAAGCCGCATATTATTGTCTCCTCCGCAAAACCGGGATATAGTTGATCAAAAATTTTCTACTCCGCCGCATCAGATGGGTGACACATAACTCCGTCTTATGACTCATGCTCAGCATGCCATCTCATTGCTGCTGCAGTCTTTTTTGACATGTACAATCTCTTCAGCCTGTCACCGATAGGAAGATACCACATTTTACTAATTGGCACTCTTTTCCGCCCTCCGGTATCAGGCATATATCTTGGTTTTCCACAAAACTTGCAATTCTCCAACGGCGCGTCTTCTTTCCAGAAAAGCATGCAATTATCTTCGCATACATCATACTTTTTCATCGGCAACCCTAGCTTCTGTATCAATGATTTTGTCTCTTAGTATGATCCGGTTGCCTGATTAGGCTGAGGTAAATACTCTGAAAACGCTTCCGACCATGAGTCCATGCAAACTTCCGCCAAATTATGGTCTGATTTGATGCTCATGTGTCGAGTCGCTAACGACAATTGCGAATGACCTTCTCGACAACCATCATACAATGGTGTATTAGCAGCGTTTAACATCTGGTAGAAGTTTTTCACCTCGCCAGTAGGTTCTTTATAAACATAATCATTTCCAGTTTGATCATGTTCATGTTCATAGTCATTCACTGGTGTAAAACCAAGAAATGCATCATGAACCATCCCAGCATAAACATTACTACCATCATAATTCATCTCTTCATTACCCGTACTAAACTGATCATTACCAGTACTAAACTCGACATTTTCATAATTACTACTACTACCTACTCCAGCAACATTATAATCTTCCCCGTGTTCCGACCAAACATAATATCCTTGCATAAAGCCATTACTAAGCAAATGATTTGATACGGTATTAACGGGTTTTGGTTTATGCCTGTTTTTACAGTTAGCACAAGAGCATTATATTTTACCTCCACTACCAAGAGCAAAGTCTTGGGACGCTGCGAACGCTATGAATTGTTCGACCCCCGCCACGAAATCGTTGGAAATATTGTTGGTAGCTGGATTAAACTGGTTGTACATCCACGAACGCGATGAATAAGGCCACATTTTTTTCAAAGTTTTTTTTTCTGCCGAAATATGTAATGAGAGAGAGATGATTGAATGAGAAAGATGAGTGAATGAAATGATATGAGCGTGTGTGGTATTTATAGGTAGAACCGTTTGCCTCTATTTTGTGATGCCAAAGTCGGAGTCACGAATTAGTGACGATTTAGCCACTCATTTGCCACTACTTTAAGAAAAATATCTCTTAATTCAGTACCTCCTTTATTAAACATGTGTTTTTTTGTTGTTCTTTGGCCGACATAGTTTTCGATTTGTCTTTTTCTGCCGACATACAGATAGCGACGCTTCTGTGACTACATTTATGGCGTCGCTAATTTGTGACTCCTAAGCGGTCACAAAGTAGTCGCTAATGTAACGCCCGTGAACTAAAAATGTGATTTTTGGTGGGTGTCGATCGACGCAGTGTGTGCGTGTCGATCGACACGAATTGTTGTTCTCTCGAAATTTTGGGCAGAGAGGTCCCTGTCGATCGACACAGTTTGTGTCTGTCGATCGACATGGGTTAAAATCAGACCTAGAGTTTTGATTTCGGTTCGTTTGGTTAATGAGCCGGTTTGAGGGACCTTATATAAGCATAGAGGATGCGTTTCCCTAGGGTTAGCCGCTCATTTTTGCAGAATCAGAGAAAGAAAAGAGAATTGAGAGTTTCGAGTGTTTTCATGAGCCGTTTCCTGAGTTTGTTCCCTTCGTTTGAGCGAGGTCGTGCTTGGTTTGTGGTGACTGGATTGGAGCGAGACTTCGGTGGTCAGTTCTCTGATCCTTAGACTTGATTTCGGTGAAAACCGTTTATCGTTTGATGGATTATTCGTTGAGTTCTGGTCTGTGAAACTTGGCTAGTTCGTGCAGTTTCTGCGTTTTTTGGTGCGATTAGCAGGTTTTGAGGAAGGTTTTTCCGTCGTTCCAGAGAGAGTTAGAAGGAGTTCTATACACCGTTGGAAAGCCCTCGGTGTCTAGTTTCTAGATTAGTTTTCAGAACCTGATTTGGTGAAGGGAGTCGCGAGTTTTTCCCTCTGTTT
The DNA here is from genome assembly GCA_963576765.1 of Draba incana. Lineage (NCBI taxonomy): Eukaryota > Viridiplantae > Streptophyta > Magnoliopsida > Brassicales > Brassicaceae > Draba > Draba incana. The sequence goes on along the minus strand of OY755212.1, from coordinate 15,711,062 downwards.
TAGTCGGGTTTTTCCCTTGATTCAACCGTTCCCGAGGTGAGTGCGTGTCTATAGGTTGAAGGATCGATTAGCGAATCGTGATTATGTTTAGATGCTTAAGAATTGTTTCCCGTGTGATCGTGTGCTAATTTCGTATGATGATTGAGTGATAATCGTGTTTTTGTGTGTTTTGTGATGTTTGGTCTCGGAGAAGAAACCTAGTGTCAATCGACACCCTATGGTGTATCGATCGACACGACGGTAGAACCTGCGTCGATCGACACCGTGTGACGTGTCGATCGACACTCTGTGTTTTCTGGTTGAAATATTTTTAAGCAATTGTTAATTGTTGTTTTGTTAATCGTGTTTAGCCTGTAGACGTTCTCACTAAGTATTTATTAATACTTACGCAACTCGTTTTTCCCAGGTAAAAGAAAAGGAAAAGTGTGACCGCGGGATCATGGCATTAGGGAGAGGATGATTAGGCGGTTGGGGTTTTATGTTTTTCTAGTTCTAGTAAACCCGGTTAGGTTGCTAGATTTATTTTATGACTTTTCTGAAATTGGATTTATTGGTGATTTATTATTATTTATTTTATGAATTATGCCATGAGAATTTCCGTTTTTTTTTTATAAAAAAAACCGGGTGTTACATTTTGGTATCAGAGCGTATACGGTTTTAGGACTGCTAGGTTTGGATGAACTGAGACTATGTGCTTAATGGATTAATTGTGTTTAGTCAAATGTTTAGTCTTAGAAATCATCCTCTCCGGCCTTCAAAGAGATTTCGCGGTAAGTTTTGTGCGTTTTGATTGTGACTTCTAGGGTACTTATCTACTGATCTGTGTTGCAGTGAGATGGATACCAGAGCTAGAGGTCGTGGTAGAGCTGGTGCCCGTGGTGGCAGAGTTGGTGGCCGTGGAGGTCGGGGCCGTGGCCGTGGCCTAGCTGCTGAGTCAGCCGAGAGCGCGGCGCAGAGTGTAATCCCGAGTGTGACGACCGCGTCAGAGTCCCAGTCGCGTAGTGCCAGCGTGTTGGCAGGAGCCGGTAGAGGCAGGGGAGTTCCAGTGGGCCACGGTGGGGGTGCTGCTGCGGCTCCGGGTCGTGATGACCAAGTTGTGGGATTGCTGACGCAGTTGTTGACATGTTTTCCGCCAGTAGCTCCTGAGCAGGCTCCGGGTATTCCTCCAGTGGCTGGTTTGCAGCAGAGGGCTGCAGTGGCTGAGCAGCCGAGGGCTGCAGTGGCAGCGCCTGTACCGTCTTATCTCGAGATGATGGGACAGATGCAGAGGATAGCTACGCCGTTCTTCGAGGGCAGAGTTGGTCCTGAGGCGGCTGATGAGTGGCGTCTGAGGTTAGAGCGTAACTTCAGATCGATCAGGTGTCCTGCTGAGTTTCAGGTCGAGTTGGCAGTCCACTATCTGAGTGGTGATGCCCATTTGTGGTGGCGCGCTATTGAGGCTAGGCGTGCGGAGTGGACTTGGGGTGAATTTTTGGCTGATTTCAACGACAAGTATTTCCCTCAAGAGGCTCGAGACCGTATTCAGATGAGGTTTATGTCCTGGACGCAGAGAGAGCTGTCAGTGCGTGAGTATGACGCCGAGTTCAGCAGGTTGGTGGTTTATACGGGGCATGGTCTGGATGACGAGCGGGCTTTGGTTCAGAGGTTCTTGCAGGGACTTCGGTTGACTATCAGGACCCAGTGTAAGGGTGGCAGTTTCGTCTCGAGGGCGGATCTTGTGGAGCTTGCAGCTTTGATTGAGGAGGATCAGCGTGAGCAGTCTGGTCCAGTTGTCGTTCAACTTGCTGTGGCTCCTGCTGTCTAGCCGAGGAGTCAACAGCCGCAACAGCATCAACATCGTAGAGGTTCTGGTTCTAGCAAGGGTGGTAAGCCTGCGCAGGGCCAGAAGAGGAGGTGGGATGATCCTTCTAGGGCGAGTTCAGGTAGCCATGGTACACATGGTTGTTACGGATGCGGCAGTGCAGAGCATCGGGTGGCGAACTATCCTAAGGGTTCTTCTTGGGGGGCTAAGGTTTGCTTCCAGTACGGTGAGCCGGGGCATTTCAGGCCTATGTGTCCCCAGTTGCAGCAGTCAGGAGTGGCAGCGATTCAGCCAGCTGGAGTTCAGCCTTCGGGTCAGATTGCGGCAGTGCAGCAGCCGGCTGGTCAGATTGGTCCAGCACCGCATGTGTTTTCTCCAGCAGAGTTCGGCCAGAACAGCAACGCCAGGCAGATCACAGGTAAAATTATGGACTTAACTTCGTAAATTCCTAGCGGTAGAATTTTCTTGTAGTTGTGATTGTTATTTCCCTTATTTTACTTGTGGTCGAGTCCCGAGGTACTCAACGCATGTGGTATGTGTAGGGACTTGTTAGTGGGCAACTTTGAGTACCACGTGATGTTCGATTCTGGAGCATCGCACTGCTATATCACGCCGGAGTGTGCCGAGCACAGTGGTATCCGGAGCAGCGCTGGTGAGCGTGCAAGCATGGTCAAGGTGGCTGGAGGTGGTTTTCTGGCTACTACGGGCCGTGCTAGAGCAGTGGATGTTCAGATCGCAGGGCATTCGATGCCGGCAGACTTGGTGATTAGTTCAGTGGCGCTTTATGATGTGATTCTTGGGATGGACTGGTTATCATTTTACCGGGTTCATCTTGATTATTTCAGAGGCAGAGTGAGCTTCGAGCGCGATGGCAGAAGATTGGTATTTCAGGGGTTGAGACCGACGTCCGGTAGTCTGGTGATCTCGGCTATACAGGCAGAGCAGTTGTTCGAGCGGGGTTGCGAGGCATTTTTGGCGACGATTGTGATGGCGGAGTCCAGTAGTGAGGTTGCTCTTAATGATATTCGAGTTGTTCAGGAGTTTGAGGATGTTTTTTGGTCGTTGAAGGGATTACCACCATCTCGGTCTGATCCTTTCACGATTGAGCTGGAGCCTGGAACAGCTCCGATATCTAAAGCTCCTTACAGGATGGCTCCCGCAGAGTTAGCAGAGCTGAAGAAGCAGCTAGAAGACCTTATGAGTAAGGGTTTTATTCGTCCGAGTGTTTCGCCGTGGGGAGCACTGGTTCTGTTTGTGAAAAAGAAGGATGGGAGTTTCCGGTTGTGCATCGATTACCGGGGACTTAACCGAGTCACTGTGAAGAACAGGTACCCTCTCCCGAGGATTGATGAGTTGCTGGATCAGCTGAGGGGTGCTACCTGGTTCTCCAAGATTGACTTGGCTTTAGGGTATCATCAGATTCTAATTTCTGAGGCGGATGTTCGCAAGACGGCATTCAAGACGCGTTATGGGCATTTTGAGTTTGTGGTTATGCCTTTCGGTTTGACGAATGCGCCTGCGGCATTCATGAGATTGATGAACGACGTGTTCAAGGAGTATTTGGACGTGTTCGTGATTATTTTTATTGATGATATTTTGGTATACTCGAGGAGTTCCGGGGAGCATGAGACGCATTTGCGGTTAGTTCTTGAGAAGCTTCGGGAGCAGAAGTTGTTTGCCAAGTTGAGCAAGTGTAGTTTTGGCAGCGAGAGATGGGTTTTCTTGGCCACATTGTTTCTGCAGAGGGAGTTTCTGTGGATCCGGCTAAGATTGAGGCTATCCGAGATTGGCCTAGACCGAGCAGTGCTACCGAGATCAGGAGTTTCTTGGGTCTGGCAGGATATTATCGGAGGTTCGTCAAGGGCTTTGCGAGTATGGGGCAGCCGATGACAAAGCTGACCGGTAAGGATGTTCCGTTTGTCTGGTCGCCCGAGTGCAAGGAGAGTTTTGCGAGACTCAAGGGGATGCTGACTAGTACGCCGGTATTGGCATTACCCGAGCCGAGGAAGCCTTATACCATGTATATCGATGCTTCGGGAGTTGGTTTGGGTTGCGTTCAGATGCAGGAGGGTCGAGTTATTGCTTATGCTTCGAGGCAGTTGCAGGGTAGTGAGCGTAATCGGCCTACGCATGATCTAGAGTTGGGAGCAGTGGTGTTCGCTCTGAATATTTGGAGGTCTTATCTCTATAGGGGGCGAGTGCAGATTTTCACGGATCACAAGAATCTGCAGCACATCTTCACTCAGCCATTGTTGAATATGAGGCAGAGGCGCTGGGTTGAGTTGTTGGCGGATTATGATCTGGAGATCACCTATCATCCGGGCAAGGCTAATCAGGTAGCAGATGCCTTGAGTCGGCGGAGGTCCGATTCAGCCCATGAGCAGGATATCGAGGTTGTAGTGGGCGAGATTAGCACGTTGCGTCTTTGTGCTATTTCCGAGGAGCCGTTGGGCTTAGAGGTAGTGGATCAGGCAGATCTTCTCAGTAGGATCAGAGTGGCTCAGCAGAGTGATCAGGGTTTGGTTGGTGCGTCGCGAGCTGAGGATTCAGAATTTATTCTCTCTCCGAATGGGACGATCCTGATTCGTGGTCGGGTTTGTGTACCTCGAGATGAGGTGTTGAGGCAGGAGATCCTGAGTGAGGCTCATTCGAGCAAGTTCTCGATTCATCCGGGTGCGACCAAGATGTATCGTGACCTCAAACGGTATTATCACTGGGTCGGGATGAAGAGAGATGTGGCCCCTTTTGTTGCTAAGTGCAACACGTGTTCTTTGGTTAAGGCAGAACATAAGGTTCCTGGTGGTCTTCTGCAGAGTTTACCCATTCCGGAGTGGAAATGGGAGATGATTACAATGGATTTCGTGGTTGGCTTGCCGACGTCGCGGACTTATGATGCTATCTGGGTGATCGTGGACCGATTGACCAAGTCAGTACACTTCTTGCCAATTAAGAAGACCGATGGAGCGGCTAAGTTGGCTACGAGGTTTGTGCGAGAGATTGTGAGGCTGCATGGAGTGCCAGCCAGTATTGTTTCTGACCGAGATCCAAGGTTTGCATCAGAGTTCTGGAGAGCCTTTTAGGCGGAGATGGGCACTAAGGTGCATATGAGTACAGCTTATCATCCACAGACTGATGGGCAGTCAGAGAGGACTATTCAGACTATGGAGGATTTACTGAGGATGTGCGTTCTGGATTGGGGTGGTCAGTGGTTCGATCACTTGGGGTTGGTTGAGTTTGCGTATAATAACAGTTTTCAGGCGAGTATCGGTATGGCTCCTTTTGAGGCTCTGTATGGGAGGCCATGTAGGACGCCGTTATACTGGACCCAAGTAGGGGAGCGCAGTATTCATGGGGCTACTTATGTTCAGGAGACGACAGAGAAGATTCGTATTGTTCGGCTGAACATGAAGGAAGCTCAGGATAGATAGAGGAGTTATGCGGACAAGCGTAGACGTGAGCTTGAATTCTCAGTGGGAGATCGCGTGTATCTCAAGATGGCTATGTTGAGGGGTCCTAACAGATCCATAGTAGAGAACAAGCTTAGTCCGAGATTTATGGGTCCGTTTCCGGTAGTGGAGCGTGTTGGACCAGTGGCTTATCGGCTTGAGTTACCTCCGATCATGCAGGCATTTCATAAGGTTTTCCATGTGTCGATGTTGAGGAAGTGCCTACATGAGTCTGAGGAGTTAGTGCCGGAGATCCCTGTGGATCTTCAGCCAGATTTGACGGTTCCGGCGGTTCCTGTGAGGATTCTCGAGAGGAAGATCAAGGAATTGCGTCGGAAGAAGGTACCATTGTTGCGTATTTTGTGGGATTATGGCGGTTGCCAGGAGGAGACATGGGAGCCAGAGGCAAAGAAGAAGTTGAAGTTCAAGACCTTATGAGTAAGGGTTTTATTCGTCCGAGTGTTTCGCCGTGGGGAGCACTGGTTCTGTTTGTGAAAAAGAAGGATGGGAGTTTCCGGTTGTGCATCGATTACCGGGGACTTAACCGAGTCACTGTGAAGAACAGGTACCCTCTCCCGAGGATTGATGAGTTGCTGGATCAGCTGAGGGGTGCTACCTGGTTCTCCAAGATTGACTTGGCTTCAGGGTATCATCAGATTCTAATTTCTGAGGCGGATGTTCGCAAGACGGCATTCATGACGCGTTATGGGCATTTTGAGTTTGTGGTTATGCCTTTCGGTTTGACAAATGCGCCTGCGGCATTCATGAGATTGATGAACGACGTGTTCAAGGAGTATTTGGACGTGTTCGTGATTATTTTTATTGATGATATTTTGGTATACTCGAGGAGTTCCGGGGAGCATGAGACGCATTTGCGGTTAGTTCTTGAGAAGCTTCGGGAGCAGAAGTTGTTTGCCAAGTTGAGCAAGTGTAGTTTTGGCAGCGAGAGATGGGTTTTCTTGGCCACATTGTTTCTGCAGAGGGAGTTTCTGTGGATCCGGCTAAGATTGAGGCTATTCGAGATTGGCCTAGACCGAGCAGTGCTACCGAGATCAGGAGTTTCTTGGGTCTGGCAGGATATTATCGGAGGTTCGTCAAGGGCTTTGCGAGTATGGGGCAGCCGATGACAAAGCTGACCGGTAAGGATGTTCCGTTTGTCTGGTCGCCCGAGTGCAAGGAGAGTTTTGCGAGACTCAAGGGGATGCTGACTAGTACGCCGGTATTGGCATTACCCGAGCCGGGGAAGCCTTATACCATGTATACCGATGCTTCGGGAGTTGGTTTGGGTTGCGTTCTGATGCAGGAGGGTCGAGTTATTGCTTATGCTTCGAGGCAGTTGCAGGGTAGTGAGCGTAATCGGCCTACGCATGATCTAGAGTTGGGAGCAGTGGTGTTCGCTCTGAAGATTTGGAGGTCTTATCTCTATGGGGGGGCGAGTGCAGATTTTCACGGATCACAAGAATCTGCAGCACATCTTCACTCAGCCATTGTTGAATATGAGGCAGAAACGCTGGGTTGAGTTGTTGAGGCAGGAGATCCTGAGTGAGAGAGAGAGGGAGAGAGAGAGAGAGAGATAGAGAGAGAGAGAGATTCTTCTTCAAAAACTAGATCTGTAAAAAATTGATGAAATTCGAATCTAGATGTAGATCCGAATATGAGAGAGAGAAAGAGAGATAGAGAGAGATTGTCTAAACTTTGTGTGGGTTTAAAAATTAACATTGTCTATTGAGTATTTGTGTATTTAATATTACATAAGTTTGAAGTTGGCAAATTGCTGTTTTTGCCCCAAAATTTCGTTTTTTCAAAAAAAATACACTACCGTTTGGATCAAATGCTGAACTACAGCATCGGGCGTGGAAAATTACAGTTACCCCCTTATGACCAAACAAAAAATGCGTAACCGATATTACCATTTTAACCTTCGGGCATGTCAGACTTCTATGCAGGTTTGTTATTCGACTCTAACGAAAGTCTGATACAGATTAAATTAGTAAATTTAAATTATAAAATTTTAAAAAAATAATTTGTTAGCAATTGTTTGGATAAAAATTAAATATTGACGATGTCGATGTTTAGAAATTAAAATTTCATGAAATTGAATCAAATTAAACAAGGTTTGTTAATTATGCCTATACCCTAAAAATATCCGACTTCTGGGAGAAGTCTGACGCTTAATTAACTTGTAAATTTAAATTTAAAAATTGTTAAAAATTATTTTCTTAATATTTCTCGTAAATAAATTAAATAGAGATGATTTTTGAAGTATTAAAATTTAATTTCCTGATATTAAATCACATTGAATACATGTAAGGTAAAGTATGTTGTAAAACATAAAACATGCTTTGAAATTTAAGAAACATGTAAGAAACATTACCTATAACTTTAGGGTTTAGATCCATGGATTATTTTCTTAAAATTTATTGTACATAAATTAAATAGAGACGATTTTTGAAGTATTAAAATTAAATTTCGTGATATTAAATCACATTGAATACATGTAAGGTAAAGTATGTTGTAAACCTCAAAACATGCTTTGAAATGTAAGAAACATGTAAGAAACATTTACCTATAACTTTAGGGTTTAGATCCATGGCTTAACAAATTTACCTTTGAAATGTTAAATTTGCAAATATGGGTTGTAAGGTGCCTATATTTAACGAATTTGATGCTCCCTATATGTTTGTTTTTAATATTTTCACTTAAAAGTGCAAAATATTAGATTTAGGGTTTATCAGACTTCTCGAAGAAGTCTGACGTTTAATTAACTAGTAAATTTACATTATAATATTACGTTACTCTACTTTTTGTTTTACCCCCGTATATAAAGTAAAGTTACCAACTCAATCTGTAAAATTCATTACTCACTCTGTATCTCTAAAACAAGAATAATTTCTCTCTCTAAACGCTCTCAAACACCACAAGTCTATTTTTTTAAGGGTTAATCTTCACCGCGTCGTGAACTTCGTCTTTGCAAGTAAGTTAAGCTTCCTATTATCAAGTTTTTTCCAGCAACATTTTTAGATCTGTACGAAAAAGACCTTTTTTAAAAGTTCTTTGCCTACATCTAAACAAACAGATGGCTTTGTATTTTATTCTGTTTTAGTTCTACAAGATTTTTCTATGTTTTTTATTTAGATCTAAATAGACAAGTAGATTTAATTAGGTTTGTCGGTATCTCCTTCAGACTTCTACAGAAGTCTAAAGAAGTCTGATATCGGACTTCTAAATTTTTCTTATATCAGACTGCTAGAGACTTTCATGTCCAACCTTTATTATCGATTAATGGTTCAAATGCGTCATAATGTTGATTTACACAATATAAATTGGTATGCAAGTGTAGAATGTTGCGACAAGAGAAGTCATAATACATGTAAGTTTTCTAAAACTATCTGAGAAACTAGTGTTCAAAGAAATAACAAAAAACTAAAAACATATGTTCAACATTAAAAACAAATTCATGGTAATTGATCGGATAAAACTCATACTTAGATAGGAACAATAGCCCCGTGTCTTTCCACATAGGGGTCACTGTTTGATAACTCTCTCCTGAAATCGGACACCTCTTCCATCTGGGGGTCGAAACTGAAATCAGATAAGCCTAGATATGTTTCAAGCCATGGCTCCTCATCCCCGGTCTAGTACTTGTGGATCCTCCACATCTTCAACACTACAATGACCACTCCCATACCCCTTTGGTTTGCGTACGTATCGCTGAATGCATAAGCAGTGTTCCCTCTTGCAACACACTTAATCTGGTTCTCTCTATAAGAGTGTGGAAACCAAACGGTTTCTCCGAGAATTTGAAAGGTTATGTCGGTTGCAGAATATTGGATTTATGTATTTTCAGACTTATCCGAGAAGTCTGGATTATCAGACTCTCCGAGAAGTCTGGCAGCTTAAAATAGTAAATTTAAATTATAATATTAAGTTACCCTACTTTTTGTATATAAAGTAAATTTACCAACTCCATCTGTAAAATTCATTACCGACTCTGTCTCTCTAAAACTAAAATAATTTTTATCTCTAAACGCACTGAAACACAACTCTATTTTATTTAGGGTAAATCGTCACCGCCAATCCCGCCGTCGCCGCCCTCGCCGTCGGGAACTTCGTCTTTGCAAGTAAGTTAAGCTCCCTATTATCTAGTTTTTTCCTGCAACATTTGGAGATATGTACGAAAAATACCTTTTCTAAAAGTTCTTTCCTTTGTAGTTTATTATGTTTTATTTCTACAAGATTTTTCTATGTTTTTTGCTTAGATCTAAATAAACAAGTAGATTTAATTATGTTAGTCAGTATCTCCTTCAGACTTCTCCAGAAGTCTGATATCTGACTTCTACGTAAGTCTGATATAAGACTTATGGAGAATTGTGATAGTATTTACAAACTGTTCTCTTTAAGACAAGGTTAGACTTTCATCAGACTTTGTTATGTCTTTTACACAGGATGGGCCGATTCAGTCAGGTTCCAACGTCGAGTAGTTCATCCTACGGACCCAATCACTACGGACTCAATCTGTCAAGTACGAGTACAACAGTTCGACGTCGATCCGAATCATCCTACGGATTCCCCAAGAAATGCTTCTACGGTCTGGACACCGTCATGCGAACATCCCTAACTACCGATAATCCGGGAAGAAGATTCTTCGGATGTCGTAACTACGACGTAATGGCCTATACATCGTTTGATTTTTTACCCCGCTTATTATAATTTGGGATCCTAATATGGTTGTACAAATGTGGCTGTGTAGGATGGTGGTTATCATATAATGAAGTGGTGGGATGAGGCTATGACTGAGGATTTTAACGATGTAAAGCTGTATGTTGACCAACATGGTCAACTAATTGATGGCATGGTCGTTTCTGATGCTCGAAGCGACAAGTGTTTATCCATCGTGGTTGATGACGTCAAGTTAATGAAGGCAGAGATTGGTCAATTGAAAGAGCAGTTGAAGGAGAAACCATGTGAACAGATAATGTGTGGCGTCGAGCTGAGGAGTCTGATGTTAGCTGGTGCTGTTATTATCGTCCTGGCCATGTGTATCTCTGTTGATTTCTTCTAATATTTGACAATCTGTAACCAAAAATTCTAGTTTATCTGTGTTTTGTTAACTACGTGAAACTGTTAAAGAAGTGTGAACATCATTAAACTTCTACTGAAGTTTGGTAATTTAAAACTTTTGAAAACATTGATTACGCTGGGAATTTCAGACTTTTATGTGAGTCTGATATAATAAAAATAATTGAAAAAAACACGAATTAAGATATTAGTTAAAACTGACCCAAAAAAAAAGGGAATATTCCCGCCCAAAATTAAAAATATTGGTAAAATCCGCTGGAAAAAGCGGGAATATTGTCGTCCTAAATGTCAGACTTCTATGTTAGTCTTCTGTAGAATTCTTATATTGCCGTCCAAAATTTCAGAAGTCATATTTTAGACTTCTGGAGAAGTCTGAAGGAGATATATACTAACCTAATTAAATCTCCTAGAAAACACGAATTAAAATATTAGTTAAAACTCATAGAAAAAAAGCGGGAATATTCCCGCCCAAAATTAAAAATATTAGTAAATTCCCCTGGAAAAAGAGGGAATATTGTCGTCCAATATTTCAGACTTCGATGTCAGTCTGACGTTTTAAAAATAATTGAAAATACGAGGAATGAATATTAGTAAAAGGCCTATGAATTGGGCGGGAAAAATTTTAGACTTCTATATGAAGTCTAAAGTTTTTTTTTAACCGCAACTTATGACACATTTATAAGCGTTTTTTTATCCCATCATTTTTATAGTTACCGAGTAAAAAAAAGCCGACCCACTTTCTATCTCTCTCTATCAGTTTAACCGAACCGACATCTTAGTCTTCATCGTTTTCTCCGCAATTCGTCGCTTCGATCGTCCCCTGTGTCCAAGCAGGTAAGTTTCTTCTAATTCTCTCTTTCCCGCAAACCGTGACAATCTATACAAGCAATAATGATAAAACAGTAAGAAGCATTGATAGACAATGAATCATATCTAATCCTAAGGAAGCATTAATCAGAGGACATAAAACTTTAAGAATAAGAAGCTTACCTTAAGAAAGAGATCATTTTTTTCTTCAACGGTCAGGTTTCGCTGAGAAGAGTGGGCAGAAGTTTCTTCACCATCGGCTGCAGCCTGAGCCAGAACCGCTTGCAAGGCTGTCTCGTAACTCTCAGCAACTTCCTTAACTTTCATATCGATGAAACTCCAATCATCCAGTGTATGAGTCTTGACAAACACTTCTGGCCAAGAGACAAGATGCTGTAATTCATGTTCCTTTTACAACAGAGAAGACAGTTTAATCCAAGGAAATTTAAGAGACAATTTACAATAAAAGGAAGGAAGAAGACATTACCATCTGCTGTTGGATGGTCAAGAACGAGGATTGACCGGATCTGTGCTTGTGAGGTCCACGTCCGTTGCGATCTGAGTTTCGAGAGTTTGAAGCTGTTGCGCTCTTACTCTTAGCCTTCTCAGTGGCCCAGAACCGACCCATTCGCGCCCAGAGCTTCTCACCAATCCAGATTGGTCTCTTTCCGTTCGTCCTAACTAGGGAAACAATGCCTCTCATCCTCTTTACTGCAATCCTGATGAAGTGGCTCTTAACAAGCTCAGTGATCCCTACTTCCTAGTTGAACTTGCTCTACACAGGTAAAAAAAGTGATTAACAATATATATCAGTGAAAGTGAAGTTATAAATCAATGAAAAGAATAAAGGAAGAAACTGATTACCGCAAAAGTACGAAAGTATCTTTCCTGCTTGTCGATTGGAGTAACGGTCCAGCTGTAGTAAGGCCCGTCGAACTTTCTTCGAAAGATTCCAGATATTTCACGGGTTCGGAAGCCACTGTCCCGATCAAACCTTGCAAAGATATAAGAGCATGGGTTAAATACGTATGAAAAATGTAAAGCAAGTACAATGCTGCTATCGAATATAGCAATTGTCTAAGTAAACTACTCAGTCTAAACCATAAATGGAATTTAGAAGTTGTGTAAGTAAACCAGTGAACCGTGAATGTCAATAGCAGTTGTCTAAGTATACCAATTGTCAAATTCAAATAATTAACTCACTAAATTCCAGTTTCCTAGTTCTAATATGAGATGTATGTTTGCAAAGAAACAAGATATTGATACTAACCAGTATGAGTCGTCTCTGTGTGGGACTGGGTGTTCAGAGAGAATTGGGAGGCTTTGACGTCCAGGATTCACCAAAATCTGATCCAGCAGCTGCTGGTAATTTTCGTTTTCTGCATCATTTGGAACTGGTTCCAAGTCATCATCAACTTCTTCTTCATGTTCGACGTCACCAGGTTGGACATCATCGACTTCTTCGTCTTCATCTTCCTCTTCTTCTACCTCATCCTGAACCAGAAGGTGTTGTGCTGGGCCATTCTGGTTGAGATTGGATATTTGGTGAGAGGCAGCTCTGTTTGTAGATGGCCCGACCCGGTTTGATGAAGCTGGATACTGGAGAGGAACCAAGTTGGTTCGAGAGGAAGAGGCGTTGGCTGACTGAGGAGTCCCATGAGAAGAAGGTGAAACTTGACGTTGACGTTCTCCTGAAGGGTTAGAGTCATGCGAAGAAACTGATCGGCCATTTGACCTAGGTACCTTTGGTGTACCGTCGTCGCCGTTAAGCGGACTGCTGCTGCTTCCACCAACATCAACCGCTTTACCCTTGCCACGAGTATCAGTGGGTAAACCCTAGGCACGAGTTCCCGGGTTCACTTGTCGACTGATGGGATCCACAGAATGGATTTGCAGAGGAGCGAGATGACCACTCAATGTGTGATATGAAGATTGGCCAGATTTTCCGTTTCCTCTTCCACCGGAGGATTTGCCACCACTGCTACTACGGCCGCCTCTGGTAAGAACTTTTCCTCGTGACGTTTTGGAACCCGCCATAGAAATTAGGGTTTTCGATTAGGGTTAGGGTTTGAGAGTAGGTTGAGTCGAATCGAGAGAGAACTGGGTTTTTGAGATCGAAAGAAAGAAAGATTTGGGTTCAGAAGCTAGAAGACGAATTAGATTAGGGTTTGGAAATGAAACAGAGAAGAGATTAGGGTTCCTCAATCGATTCAGAGCGAAATCAAGTGAGGGAAATGAAGAAACAAAGAAGCGAAGGAATTTGGGTTCGTTAATGGAAGGATTCGTGATGAATCGAAGGAAATAGGATTAGGGTTCTCAGTCACCTCAGAGAGAAAAGAGAGAAGAAGAAAGTTGTTTGTTGTCGCGAATGATTATGGGAATCGAAAAAACAAAATAATTAACCTAATGACGTCACTAATGAGTGGCTAATTCGTCGCTCTTAAAATTAAATGGGCGCGAAAATGAGCCGCCAAAAGGCCCAAATATTTTGATCAATAAGGCCAGAAACCAGAGGCAAAAGAGTGGCAACTTAGTTACAAATTTGCAACTGATTTGTGACGAATTTTAATTAGTCACATATCAAAACCCTATACCCTAAACATTTGGAGCCAAATTTTGTTCTTCTAGCCTTTCCCTAAGCAATATGCACGACGTAAATTGATATACCCTTTATAAGAGCAATAACATGGGTAATCTATAAAAACATCACAAAAACCTAACATAACATTAGATTACTAAGTGTTTATACTTAGAACTTTGTCAACTATGGTTCTCACATTTAAATTTTTTTCCATTGTCTTATAATGTACAACCAAGTATTGGCAACTTCGTTTCTTCGTTTGTAGAAGGTAAAACACATCTATTAATCATGGAAGCATAGTTTTGGGCTTAATTATGTACAAATGTAAAAAAGAGTAGCAAATTAGTTACTAATCTGTCGCAAATTTAGAAAGGAGTTGCAAATTCGTCACGAGTGAGTGGTTTATTAGTGACTAACTTGTGACGACTGTTAATTATACAAAAGTGTCACATATCAGTAGCAGAATTGTGAAACCCTAAACCCTATAGTGTCACTAATCTGTCACATACGAGTGGCAAAATTATGAAAACAAATTTAAAATGTTTTGGCGATTCAGGGGAATCGAAATCGGGTTATAATGTCATATCTACCCCAGTTAAACCGATGTGCCATAGAATCATAATTGGTTTTTTTAAGAATCGATTATAATTAAGTACAAGAAAAGGATTAGAAAATATAAAACGGGTGGTGTTCCCCTGGTTCGAACCCGTGTTCTTTGGGACACAAGATTGAGTGGTTAACCAATTTGCCATGGTAACTTAAACGCTATAATTCACATAAACTTGTATATATTTATGTTCGTAATTTTCTTTAAAATGCAAACAAATGTTAATTACACAAATTACACAATTATACAAATTACACACTTCAGAACATATAAAAACATTTAAATAGATCCTTTAAATATAGTACACACTAACAAAAATCCCATAAATACATTACATACTTGCAAACATATAAACAAATCCCATAAATACATTACAAACATATAAATAGTATTAACATATAAAAACATTAGTCATCGTACACTTCTTCGTCGGAGGCGTGGTCAGATAAATTACATTGGAATTCATCTGTTATATCTTCGTCTTCGATTTCGTAAGCAAGGCCTTCTATCGGATGCGTCCCATCAGCTAAACCATCGACATTTAATTCCTGAATCGTAGATGTGGTTGTTTCGTAGTCCATTTGTTGCAAAATTACCATCTCATCTTCCACGAACTTTCCTTCAATCCGATTTGGCGGATTCACTTTCACAACGGATAACCATGTTTTCCGAGAACGCTTTGGATTTGGATATGGAAGATAACAAACCTGATCAGCTTGCGACGCTGTAAAAAATAATATTTCATGTTAGTACAAATAAGTATGACATAAGTTTGGAGAAATCTGAATTTGTACCTAATATGAATGGTTCGTATTTTGGATATTTACGAGATGAAAGCACATTGACCACGCCAACCTCGTTCTTTCGGGTCCCTTTACCGACCGTAGGATCATACCATTGACAGTAAAAAAGGATGATCTTCAAATTCAAGATTCCGGGATATGTGAGTTCGATAATTTGTTCAACAGTTCCATAGAAATCATCTTCATCAGAGGCGTCTGAATAATTTTGTCCTCGAACACAAACCCCGTAATTCATTGTTTTCTTGTGTGCTCCGTGGTCACGCGTGTGAAACATATACCCCCTCGTAAAATACATAGGCCACAATTTCACCTTATTCTCAAGACCTTCTAATATATCGTGAACCCACATTGGAAAATTGTATTCGTGTTATACCGCTTGTACCTACATAGTTAAATATTATTAAATTACGTAAAATTGAGAATTAAATAATAAGAATACTTACATATTCTCGCATCCATGAATGAAATTCATCATCTCTTTTCGCTGTGACCTCTTCATTAGATAGTCCTGGGTTTTCAACTTGAATCTGTGCATCAAAGTACCTGCATTTGTAACAACAAGTTACTAAAGGATTTGAAAGCAATTCACTTTGACAACCTTTATTTTGGTGAAAAAGTGTTAATACCTTTCGAACGGTCGAAAATACTGACAATTACGCAAAACATATGAATGTGCGGTCTTATACTCAATGTCTTTCAACCAAAACTCAGTACATTTGCCACTTGGGCGACCGACCCCAGTAAATATATCTGGCACTGGAGCAGTATACACGGGTACTTCACCTTCGTCGTATCGAGAAGCCCTACAAAATTTATTTCTTAATTAATGTAATTAATTCAATAACACAAAACAAATTATATAGTTCTTAATTATTTACCTTTTTCTTACAGCTGTGGATACTTTGGGGTGGGGGGGGGGGGGGGGGGGGGAGTAGTGTTCAGTGAAAGTAGATATCTCGTTGTTTCGGTATGCTTCAACAATCGATGCTGTCAGACGAGCTTTGTTCTTTGCTGAGCCTTTTAAATGTTTAAAGAACCTTTCGAACGGATACATCCACCTATACTGGACGGGACCCCCAAGCTCGGCATTGTATGGTAAGTGAATAGGTAGGTGCTCCATCACATCAAAAAATGCAGGTGGGAAGATGTTTTCCAAATTGCAGAGTATCATAATAATATTCTCATTCAAAAGTTGGAGACGACTTTGATCTAATGATCTACTTCTTAGGTCACGGAAAAATGCTCCAATAGCTGAATAAACAACTATCCACGTCAATAATCATAACACCAAATAAGGTAAGAACAAAACTTTTTATATGTATATGTACCTGACAATGCTTGGTAAACATTTCACGGAAGAAGTTCTGCAAATACGAACGGAAGCAATCGCTCCATAAATACATGATAGTCGTGACTTTTTATTCCCGAAAACTTTCGGGCGTTGATGTCTGCACAACTTGCTAAATTTCCTGCATAGCCATCTGAAAATTTGACTTGATTTTTTGCCCAATCTAGTAATGCATCTAGTCCTCTTGTGGGCAATCTCCAAATAAGGAATGGGGCGTTCCCATGTTCATCCACCCGCAGTTCAGGTCGGTGGCAATGTATGTCCATATCTACTATAGACTTCACTATGTCTTTTGATCTTTCTTTGACATTCATCACAGTATACATGATGTTATCAAAAAAGTTCTTCTCGATATGCATCACGTCAAGGCAATGTCGTAGATTCAGATCCACCCAGTACGGTAGTTCCCAGAAAATGCTTTCTTTATGCCAATTATGCCAATCTCCAGAGCCGGGAGGTTTTTTTTTATGCCCATTTCCACCACATTCGGATGTTTTCTTTGCTCTGCTATTTTGTATATTCCGATATATTTGTTTACCCGTCAACGATTCAAGTGGAGAAAAATTTATGGCGTTACGTCCTTTTCAAAAATTAACTTTGTTTCTTCTTAACTGGTGATCTTTTGGCAAAAATCTTCTATGATAATCAAACCAACACGTCTTCCGACCAGCTTGCAAGTAGAAAGAATTAGTATCTTCTTTGCATATGGGACATGCTAGTTTTCCGTGTGTCGTCCATCCCGACAACATAACATATGCTGGAAAGTCACAAATTGTCCACAACAAAACAACCTTGAGGTTGAAGTTTTGTTGTAATGACACATCAAACGCTCCGACTCCATCATTCCATAAATCTTTTAGCTCCTCGATCAGTGGTTGAAGAAAAACATCAAGACTCCCACATGGATGATTAGGTCCGGAGTTCAATACCGTTAAAAATAAATACTCTTCATTCATACACATCTCTAGAGGTAAGTTGTAGGGGGTCAAGATCACAGGCCACAACGAATGATTCTTTGACATACCGAAAGGATTGAAACCGTCTGTACATAATCCAAGCCGCATATTATTGTCTCCTCCGCAAAACCGGGATATAGTTGATCAAAAATTTTCTACTCCGCCGCATCAGATGGGTGACACATAACTCCGTCTTATGACTCATGCTCAGCATGCCATCTCATTGCTGCTGCAGTCTTTTTTGACATGTACAATCTCTTCAGCCTGTCACCGATAGGAAGATACCACATTTTACTAATTGGCACTCTTTTCCGCCCTCCGGTATCAGGCATATATCTTGGTTTTCCACAAAACTTGCAATTCTCCAACGGCGCGTCTTCTTTCCAGAAAAGCATGCAATTATCTTCGCATACATCATACTTTTTCATCGGCAACCCTAGCTTCTGTATCAATGATTTTGTCTCTTAGTATGATCCGGTTGCCTGATTAGGCTGAGGTAAATACTCTGAAAACGCTTCCGACCATGAGTCCATGCAAACTTCCGCCAAATTATGGTCTGATTTGATGCTCATGTGTCGAGTCGCTAACGACAATTGCGAATGACCTTCTCGACAACCATCATACAATGGTGTATTAGCAGCGTTTAACATCTGGTAGAAGTTTTTCACCTCGCCAGTAGGTTCTTTATAAACATAATCATTTCCAGTTTGATCATGTTCATGTTCATAGTCATTCACTGGTGTAAAACCAAGAAATGCATCATGAACCATCCCAGCATAAACATTACTACCATCATAATTCATCTCTTCATTACCCGTACTAAACTGATCATTACCAGTACTAAACTCGACATTTTCATAATTACTACTACTACCTACTCCAGCAACATTATAATCTTCCCCGTGTTCCGACCAAACATAATATCCTTGCATAAAGCCATTACTAAGCAAATGATTTGATACGGTATTAACGGGTTTTGGTTTATGCCTGTTTTTACAGTTAGCACAAGAGCATTATATTTTACCTCCACTACCAAGAGCAAAGTCTTGGGACGCTGCGAACGCTATGAATTGTTCGACCCCCGCCACGAAATCGTTGGAAATATTGTTGGTAGCTGGATTAAACTGGTTGTACATCCACGAACGCGATGAATAAGGCCACATTTTTTTCAAAGTTTTTTTTTCTGCCGAAATATGTAATGAGAGAGAGATGATTGAATGAGAAAGATGAGTGAATGAAATGATATGAGCGTGTGTGGTATTTATAGGTAGAACCGTTTGCCTCTATTTTGTGATGCCAAAGTCGGAGTCACGAATTAGTGACGATTTAGCCACTCATTTGCCACTACTTTAAGAAAAATATCTCTTAATTCAGTACCTCCTTTATTAAACATGTGTTTTTTTGTTGTTCTTTGGCCGACATAGTTTTCGATTTGTCTTTTTCTGCCGACATACAGATAGCGACGCTTCTGTGACTACATTTATGGCGTCGCTAATTTGTGACTCCTAAGCGGTCACAAAGTAGTCGCTAATGTAACGCCCGTGAACTAAAAATGTGATTTTTGGTGGGTGTCGATCGACGCAGTGTGTGCGTGTCGATCGACACGAATTGTTGTTCTCTCGAAATTTTGGGCAGAGAGGTCCCTGTCGATCGACACAGTTTGTGTCTGTCGATCGACATGGGTTAAAATCAGACCTAGAGTTTTGATTTCGGTTCGTTTGGTTAATGAGCCGGTTTGAGGGACCTTATATAAGCATAGAGGATGCGTTTCCCTAGGGTTAGCCGCTCATTTTTGCAGAATCAGAGAAAGAAAAGAGAATTGAGAGTTTCGAGTGTTTTCATGAGCCGTTTCCTGAGTTTGTTCCCTTCGTTTGAGCGAGGTCGTGCTTGGTTTGTGGTGACTGGATTGGAGCGAGACTTCGGTGGTCAGTTCTCTGATCCTTAGACTTGATTTCGGTGAAAACCGTTTATCGTTTGATGGATTATTCGTTGAGTTCTGGTCTGTGAAACTTGGCTAGTTCGTGCAGTTTCTGCGTTTTTTGGTGCGATTAGCAGGTTTTGAGGAAGGTTTTTCCGTCGTTCCAGAGAGAGTTAGAAGGAGTTCTATACACCGTTGGAAAGCCCTCGGTGTCTAGTTTCTAGATTAGTTTTCAGAACCTGATTTGGTGAAGGGAGTCGTGAGTTTTTCCCTCTGTTTTAGTCGGGTTTTTCCCTTGATTCAACCGTTCCCGAGGTGAGTGCGTGTCTATAGGTTGAAGGATCGATTAGCGAATCGTGATTATGTTTAGATGCTTAAGAATTGTTTCCCGTGTGATCGTGTGCTAATTTCGTATGATGATTGAGTGATAATCGTGTTTTTGTGTGTTTTGTGATGTTTGGTCTCGGAGAAGAAACCTAGTGTCAATCGACACCCTATGGTGTATCGATCGACACGACGGTAGAACCTGCGTCGATCGACACCGTGTGACGTGTCGATCGACACTCTGTGTTTTCTGGTTGAAATATTTTTAAGCAATTGTTAATTGTTGTTTTGTTAATCGTGTTTAGCCTGTAGACGTTCTCACTAAGTATTTATTAATACTTACGCAACTCGTTTTTCCCAGGTAAAAGAAAAGGAAAAGTGTGACCGCGGGATCATGGCATTAGGGAGAGGATGATTAGGCGGTTGGGGTTTTATGTTTTTCTAGTTCTAGTAAACCCGGTTAGGTTGCTAGATTTATTTTATGACTTTTCTGAAATTGGATTTATTGGTGATTTATTATTATTTATTTTATGAATTATGCCATGAGAATTTCCGTTTTTTTTTTATAAAAAAAACCGGGTGTTACATTTTGGTATCAGAGCGTATACGGTTTTAGGACTGCTAGGTTTGGATGAACTGAGACTATGTGCTTAATGGATTAATTGTGTTTAGTCAAATGTTTAGTCTTAGAAATCATCCTCTCCGGCCTTCAAAGAGATTTCGCGGTAAGTTTTGTGCGTTTTGATTGTGACTTCTAGGGTACTTATCTACTGATCTGTGTTGCAGTGAGATGGATACCAGAGCTAGAGGTCGTGGTAGAGCTGGTGCCCGTGGTGGCAGAGTTGGTGGCCGTGGAGGTCGGGGCCGTGGCCGTGGCCTAGCTGCTGAGTCAGCCGAGAGCGCGGCGCAGAGTGTAATCCCGAGTGTGACGACCGCGTCAGAGTCCCAGTCGCGTAGTGCCAGCGTGTTGGCAGGAGCCGGTAGAGGCAGGGGAGTTCCAGTGGGCCACGGTGGGGGTGCTGCTGCGGCTCCGGGTCGTGATGACCAAGTTGTGGGATTGCTGACGCAGTTGTTGACATGTTTTCCGCCAGTAGCTCCTGAGCAGGCTCCGGGTATTCCTCCAGTGGCTGGTTTGCAGCAGAGGGCTGCAGTGGCTGAGCAGCCGAGGGCTGCAGTGGCAGCGCCTGTACCGTCTTATCTCGAGATGATGGGACAGATGCAGAGGATAGCTACGCCGTTCTTCGAGGGCAGAGTTGGTCCTGAGGCGGCTGATGAGTGGCGTCTGAGGTTAGAGCGTAACTTCAGATCGATCAGGTGTCCTGCTGAGTTTCAGGTCGAGTTGGCAGTCCACTATCTGAGTGGTGATGCCCATTTGTGGTGGCGCGCTATTGAGGCTAGGCGTGCGGAGTGGACTTGGGGTGAATTTTTGGCTGATTTCAACGACAAGTATTTCCCTCAAGAGGCTCGAGACCGTATTCAGATGAGGTTTATGTCCTGGACGCAGAGAGAGCTGTCAGTGCGTGAGTATGACGCCGAGTTCAGCAGGTTGGTGGTTTATACGGGGCATGGTCTGGATGACGAGCGGGCTTTGGTTCAGAGGTTCTTGCAGGGACTTCGGTTGACTATCAGGACCCAGTGTAAGGGTGGCAGTTTCGTCTCGAGGGCGGATCTTGTGGAGCTTGCAGCTTTGATTGAGGAGGATCAGCGTGAGCAGTCTGGTCCAGTTGTCGTTCAACTTGCTGTGGCTCCTGCTGTCTAGCCGAGGAGTCAACAGCCGCAACAGCATCAACATCGTAGAGGTTCTGGTTCTAGCAAGGGTGGTAAGCCTGCGCAGGGCCAGAAGAGGAGGTGGGATGATCCTTCTAGGGCGAGTTCAGGTAGCCATGGTACACATGGTTGTTACGGATGCGGCAGTGCAGAGCATCGGGTGGCGAACTATCCTAAGGGTTCTTCTTGGGGGGCTAAGGTTTGCTTCCAGTACGGTGAGCCGGGGCATTTCAGGCCTATGTGTCCCCAGTTGCAGCAGTCAGGAGTGGCAGCGATTCAGCCAGCTGGAGTTCAGCCTTCGGGTCAGATTGCGGCAGTGCAGCAGCCGGCTGGTCAGATTGGTCCAGCACCGCATGTGTTTTCTCCAGCAGAGTTCGGCCAGAACAGCAACGCCAGGCAGATCACAGGTAAAATTATGGACTTAACTTCGTAAATTCCTAGCGGTAGAATTTTCTTGTAGTTGTGATTGTTATTTCCCTTATTTTACTTGTGGTCGAGTCCCGAGGTACTCAACGCATGTGGTATGTGTAGGGACTTGTTAGTGGGCAACTTTGAGTACCACGTGATGTTCGATTCTGGAGCATCGCACTGCTATATCACGCCGGAGTGTGCCGAGCACAGTGGTATCCGGAGCAGCGCTGGTGAGCGTGCAAGCATGGTCAAGGTGGCTGGAGGTGGTTTTCTGGCTACTACGGGCCGTGCTAGAGCAGTGGATGTTCAGATCGCAGGGCATTCGATGCCGGCAGACTTGGTGATTAGTTCAGTGGCGCTTTATGATGTGATTCTTGGGATGGACTGGTTATCATTTTACCGGGTTCATCTTGATTATTTCAGAGGCAGAGTGAGCTTCGAGCGCGATGGCAGAAGATTGGTATTTCAGGGGTTGAGACCGACGTCCGGTAGTCTGGTGATCTCGGCTATACAGGCAGAGCAGTTGTTCGAGCGGGGTTGCGAGGCATTTTTGGCGACGATTGTGATGGCGGAGTCCAGTAGTGAGGTTGCTCTTAATGATATTCGAGTTGTTCAGGAGTTTGAGGATGTTTTTTGGTCGTTGAAGGGATTACCACCATCTCGGTCTGATCCTTTCACGATTGAGCTGGAGCCTGGAACAGCTCCGATATCTAAAGCTCCTTACAGGATGGCTCCCGCAGAGTTAGCAGAGCTGAAGAAGCAGCTAGAAGACCTTATGAGTAAGGGTTTTATTCGTCCGAGTGTTTCGCCGTGGGGAGCACTGGTTCTGTTTGTGAAAAAGAAGGATGGGAGTTTCCGGTTGTGCATCGATTACCGGGGACTTAACCGAGTCACTGTGAAGAACAGGTACCCTCTCCCGAGGATTGATGAGTTGCTGGATCAGCTGAGGGGTGCTACCTGGTTCTCCAAGATTGACTTGGCTTTAGGGTATCATCAGATTCTAATTTCTGAGGCGGATGTTCGCAAGACGGCATTCAAGACGCGTTATGGGCATTTTGAGTTTGTGGTTATGCCTTTCGGTTTGACGAATGCGCCTGCGGCATTCATGAGATTGATGAACGACGTGTTCAAGGAGTATTTGGACGTGTTCGTGATTATTTTTATTGATGATATTTTGGTATACTCGAGGAGTTCCGGGGAGCATGAGACGCATTTGCGGTTAGTTCTTGAGAAGCTTCGGGAGCAGAAGTTGTTTGCCAAGTTGAGCAAGTGTAGTTTTGGCAGCGAGAGATGGGTTTTCTTGGCCACATTGTTTCTGCAGAGGGAGTTTCTGTGGATCCGGCTAAGATTGAGGCTATCCGAGATTGGCCTAGACCGAGCAGTGCTACCGAGATCAGGAGTTTCTTGGGTCTGGCAGGATATTATCGGAGGTTCGTCAAGGGCTTTGCGAGTATGGGGCAGCCGATGACAAAGCTGACCGGTAAGGATGTTCCGTTTGTCTGGTCGCCCGAGTGCAAGGAGAGTTTTGCGAGACTCAAGGGGATGCTGACTAGTACGCCGGTATTGGCATTACCCGAGCCGAGGAAGCCTTATACCATGTATATCGATGCTTCGGGAGTTGGTTTGGGTTGCGTTCAGATGCAGGAGGGTCGAGTTATTGCTTATGCTTCGAGGCAGTTGCAGGGTAGTGAGCGTAATCGGCCTACGCATGATCTAGAGTTGGGAGCAGTGGTGTTCGCTCTGAATATTTGGAGGTCTTATCTCTATGGGGGGCGAGTGCAGATTTTCACGGATCACAAGAATCTGCAGCACATCTTCACTCAGCCATTGTTGAATATGAGGCAGAGGCGCTGGGTTGAGTTGTTGGCGGATTATGATCTGGAGATCACCTATCATCCGGGCAAGGCTAATCAGGTAGCAGATGCCTTGAGTCGGCGGAGGTCCGATTCAGCCCATGAGCAGGATATCGAGGTTGTAGTGGGCGAGATTAGCACGTTGCGTCTTTGTGCTATTTCCGAGGAGCCGTTGGGCTTAGAGGTAGTGGATCAGGCAGATCTTCTCAGTAGGATCAGAGTGGCTCAGCAGAGTGATCAGGGTTTGGTTGGTGCGTCGCGAGCTGAGGATTCAGAATTTATTCTCTCTCCGAATGGGACGATCCTGATTCGTGGTCGGGTTTGTGTACCTCGAGATGAGGTGTTGAGGCAGGAGATCCTGAGTGAGGCTCATTCGAGCAAGTTCTCGATTCATCCGGGTGCGACCAAGATGTATCGTGACCTCAAACGGTATTATCACTGGGTCGGGATGAAGAGAGATGTGGCCCCTTTTGTTGCTAAGTGCAACACGTGTTCTTTGGTTAAGGCAGAACATAAGGTTCCTGGTGGTCTTCTGCAGAGTTTACCCATTCCGGAGTGGAAATGGGAGATGATTACAATGGATTTCGTGGTTGGCTTGCCGACGTCGCGGACTTATGATGCTATCTGGGTGATCGTGGACCGATTGACCAAGTCAGTACACTTCTTGCCAATTAAGAAGACCGATGGAGCGGCTAAGTTGGCTACGAGGTTTGTGCGAGAGATTGTAAGGCTGCATGGAGTGCCAGCCAGTATTGTTTCTGACCGAGATCCAAGGTTTGCATCAGAGTTCTGGAGAGCCTTTTAGGCGGAGATGGGCACTAAGGTGCATATGAGTACAGCTTATCATCCACAGACTGATGGGCAGTCAGAGAGGACTATTCAGACTATGGAGGATTTACTGAGGATGTGCGTTCTGGATTGGGGTGGTCAGTGGTTCGATCACTTGGGGTTGGTTGAGTTTGCGTATAATAACAGTTTTCAGGCGAGTATCGGTATGGCTCCTTTTGAGGCTCTGTATGGGAGGCCATGTAGGACGCCGTTATACTGGACCCAAGTAGGGGAGCGCAGTATTCATGGGGCTACTTATGTTCAGGAGACGACAGAGAAGATTCGTATTGTTCGGCTGAACATGAAGGAAGCTCAGGATAGATAGAGGAGTTATGCGGACAAGCGTAGACGTGAGCTTGAATTCTCAGTGGGAGATCGCGTGTATCTCAAGATGGCTATGTTGAGGGGTCCTAACAGATCCATAGTAGAGAACAAGCTTAGTCCGAGATTTATGGGTCCGTTTCCGGTAGTGGAGCGTGTTGGACCAGTGGCTTATCGGCTTGAGTTACCTCCGATCATGCAGGCATTTCATAAGGTTTTCCATGTGTCGATGTTGAGGAAGTGCCTACATGAGTCTGAGGAGTTAGTGCCGGAGATCCCTGTGGATCTTCAGCCAGATTTGACGGTTCCGGCGGTTCCTGTGAGGATTCTCGAGAGGAAGATCAAGGAATTGCGTCGGAAGAAGGTACCATTGTTGCGTATTTTGTGGGATTATGGCGGTTGCCAGGAGGAGACATGGGAGCCAGAGGCAAAGAAGAAGTTGAAGTTCAAGAAGTGGTTCGATAAGCAGGTCGCCATTTGAGCTTAGTTTTCTTTGTGGTTCCAGTTTCGTGTAGGCCTTTGTGCCAGTATGGTTGTTGTTTCATGTATTTTTCGTTTCGTTGTAACGATATACATTGTCAGAGATTTATAAGATGAGTTCTTCCCTCATATATCTAGTTTTATCGATTTGTGTTCCAGATATGCGATTGTGTAGACCAGTGAGGGTCGTGTTTTGCAGATATTCCGGGTGGGGAGTATCGAGTTTAGACCACGTGATGTGAGCTAGTCGCGGATGTTTTTAGGCGTTTTAGAGTTTATTACGTATTACTCATGATCTGGAGACGGTGGTTTTCCAGAGTATGTAACGGGGACGGTGGTTTCCTGTATACATGCTGAGAGACGGTGGTTCTCTCCAAGAGACGGTGGTTTTCCTGTGTACTTATACTGGGACGGTGGTTTCCTTTATAGTACTGAGCGCATATATTGGGACGATGGTTTCCTCTATAGTGCGGAGAGACGGTGGTTCTCTCGAGGGGACGGTGGTTTCCCTAGAGTATTGGTGAGTATGGATGAGTTAACGTAATAAATGTCTGAGAAAACGTGCATAAAAACATAGGATTAATTCGTGTGTCTCTGAGATTATGTGAGAATCTCTTGTGGTATTGGCCGGTATGGCCAGAGTGTGGCCCTGTGTGGACGTGTTTTTGCGGGATTTGAGGACGAATCCAGATTAGTGGGGGAGAACTGTAACGCGCGTGAACCAAAAATATGATTTTTGGTGGGTGTTGATCGACGCAGTGTGTGCGTGTCGATCGACATGAATTGTTGTTCTCTCGAAATTTTGGCCAGAGATGTCCCTGTCGATCGACACGGGTTAAAATTAGACCTAGGGTTTTGATTTCGGTTTGTTTGGTTAATGAGCCGGTTTGGGGGACCGTATATAAGCATAGAGGACGCGTTTCCCTAGGGTTAACCGCTCATTTTCGCAGAATCGGAGAAAGAAAAGAGAATTGAGAGTTTTGAGTGTTTTCGTGAGCCGTTTCCTGAGTTTGTTCCCTTCGTTTGAGCGAGGTCGTGCTCGGTTTGTGGTGACTGGATTGGAGCGAGACTTCGGTGGTAAGTTCTTTGATACTTATATTTGATTTTAGTGAAAACCGTTTATCGTTTGATGGATTATTCGCTGAGTTCTGATCTGTGAAACTTGGCTAGTTCGTGCAGTTTCTGCGTTTTTTGGTGCGATTAGCCGGTTTTGAGGAAGGTTTTGCCGTCGTTCCAGAGAGAGTTAGAAGGAGTTCTATACACCGTTGGAAAGCCCTCGGTGTCTAGTTTCTAGATTAGTTTTCAGAACCTGATTTGGTGAAGGGAGTCGCGAGTTTTTCCCTCTGTTTCAGTCGGGTTTTTCCCTTGATTCAACCGTTCCCGAGGTGAGTGCGTGTCTATAGGTTAAAGGATCCATTAGCGAATCGTGATTATGTTTAGATGCTTAAGAATTGTTTCCCGTGTGACCGTGTGCTAATTCTGTATGATGATTGAGTGATAATCGTGTTTTCGTGTGTTTTGTGATGTTTGGTCTTGGAGAAGAAACCTAGTGTCGATCGACACCCTATGGTGTATCGATCGACACGACGGTAGAACCAGCGTCGATCGACACCGTGTGATGTGTCGATCGACACTTTGTGTTTTCTGATTGAAATATTTTTAAGCAATTGTTAATTGTTGTTCGGTTAATCGTGTTTAGCCTGTAGACGTTCTCACTAAGTATTTATTAATA
This sequence comes from Draba incana, assembly GCA_963576765.1. Classification (NCBI taxonomy): domain Eukaryota; kingdom Viridiplantae; phylum Streptophyta; class Magnoliopsida; order Brassicales; family Brassicaceae; genus Draba; species Draba incana. The sequence continues at coordinate 15,684,000 of OY755212.1, read as the reverse complement.
CTTACGCAACTCGTTTTTCCCAATTGTGTTGCAGGTAAAGGAAAAGGAAAGTGTGACCGCGGGATCATGGCATTAGGGAGAGGATGATTAGGCGGTTGGGGTTTTATGTTTTTCTAGTTCTAGTAAACCCGGTTAGGTTGCTAGATTTATTTTATGACTTTTCTGAAATTGGATTTATTGGTGATTTATTATTATTTATTTTATGAATTATTCCATGAGAATTTCCGTTTTTTAAAAAAAAAAAAATCGGGTGTTACAGCTAATTGGCGACGCTACGTTGTGGTTGTAAAAGAGTTGCTAATTAGTGATTGATTTGTGACTAACCCAAAACCACGGTATAAGCGTCGCAAAGTAGTCACTTATTAGCGACTCTCTTACGACCAGGTTTTGGCGTCGCAAATTGGCAACTATTTTGCGACGTTTATTTTTGGCGTCGCAAATTAGTCTCCAATTTGTCGCAAAATCGTCGCAAATATAAGTGACTACTTTTGCAGTCACAAACCGTAGTCACTTCTGCCCTGTTTTCTTATAGTGCGTAGGAAAGTGTCTAGAGTAGAATGCATATTAAAATGTTAGGATAGTTAGTTCACAAGGCCACCAGAATTATATATTGCATAGGGGCATGTGTATGGGCACATGTCGCCGCCTTGTTTGTGTTTAGCCTGAAAAAGTGGCACGAAGACCTAACTTAACCACGGGTGGGTTAGATGAAAAGAGAGTATAAATTTCGCCGAATGGCCGAATAACGGTAATTCTTGTGAGAGACTACTGATGGGAAATGGTAGCTGTTTAACCAGTTGATAGGAATGTTCCTGGTTACTCAGAAAAGGTTACGGACTAAGCGTTGCTTAGGATGGAAGGGAAATGTGAGAATTGAACGGTTGAATGTGAAGGTCACTTGTGAAGTGCCTTGACACATAAACATGGGTATTATGTGGGGATTATGATGGTTAAGGGTAGATTATGATATGTTAAGTCGTGGAACGGAGAAGACCATTTTACTGAGTATTCAATACTCACCCCTTACCAAAGTTGCAGGATAGGTAACAAAGGAGGTGGACCAGAGGATGGGAAGGATGGAGCAGCGGTAATGGTGAAGACTTTCCCAAGGGAGTGTAGTATTTAGTCTTGAAACGTTGTAATTTACCATACAATGTAAGAAAACTTTTAAGAGCAATGAAATGATATTAAGTTGACTGATATTTGGCCATTGACTTCTAGTCAATGAACCGGATGTTACAAATGTCCTCATAGAAAACAAAAATGTAAATAAACAAGCAAACACACAAACACTTTTATAATTTTTAGGTTTGGATTAACTATTTACATTTAAGGTTTAGTTTTGAAAATAGGGTTTAAGGTTTAGGTTTGGGTTTGATTAAATGTTTTATAAAGTTTTTAAAACATATTATAAGATTTTTTAAAAGAAATTTTAAGGTTTTTAAAACAGATTATAAGATTTTTAAAAGAAATTATAAGGTGTTTAAAAACCCTAGAAACCTTTAAAAAACCTTATAATTTGTTTTAAAAAACTTTATAACGATGTGAAAACCTTTGATAAACATATTATAAGTTTTTAAAGCATATTATAAGGTTTTTTTAAACGGATTATAGGGTTTTAAAAAACCTTATAATCTAATTTAAAAAAATTTATAACTACGTGAAAACCTTTGTTAACCATATTATAAGTTTTAAAAGCAGATTATAAGATTTTTTTAAACGGATTATAAGGTTTTTTAAACCCTAAAAACTTTTAAAAAACCTTATAATCTACTTAGAAAACATTATAACGACGTGAAACCCATTTTTAAAATAGAAGATAAGGTTTTTAAAGCATATTATAAGAGTTTTTAAAGCAGATTATAAGGTTTTTTAATTTGCTTTAAAAATTCTTATAATCTTCTTTAAAAATCAACACAAATTTTTTTATTATCAAATTTAAGAACAAAATAAGTCAAAACGAAACCAAAACTAGATTTTTATATAAAATCAACTCAAATCGAATAAAAAACAGAGATTTGTGGCCAAATCGAATCAAAACTCAACTGGATTTGAAATATTAAAAACTAGATCTATAAAAAAATTAATGAAATTAGAAAATCTAGATCCGATTATGGGAGAAGGAGAGGGAGAAAGGGAGAGAGAGGGAGAGAGAGAGAGAGAGAGAGAGAGAGAGAGAGAGAGAGAGAGAGAGAGAGAGAGAGAGAGAGATAGAGAGAGAGAGAGAGAGAGATTCTTCTTCAAAAACTAGATCTGTAAAAAATTGATGAAATTCAAATCTAGATGTAGATCCGAATATGAGAGAGAGAAAGAGAGATAGAGAGAGATTGTCTAAACTTTGTGTGGGTTTAAAAATTAACATTGTCTATTGAGTATTTGTGTATTAAATATTACATAAGTTTGAAGTTGGCAAATTGCTGTTTTTGCACCAAAATTTCGTTTTTTCAAAAAAAATACACCACCGTTTGGATCAAATGCAGAACTACAGCATCGGGCGTGGAAAATTACAGTTACCCCCTTATGACCAAACAAAAAATGCGTAACCGATATTACCATTTTAACCTTCGGGCCTGTCATACTTCTATGCAGGTTTGTTATTCGACTCTAACGAAAGTCTGATACAGATTAAATTAGTAAATTTAAATTATAAAATTTTTAAAAAATAATTTGTTAGCAATTGTTTGGATAAAAATTAAATATTGACGATGTCGATGTTTAGAAATTAAAATTTCATGAAATTGAATCAAATTAAACAAGGTTTGTTAATTATGCCTATACCCTAAAAATATCAGACTTCTGGGAGAAGTCTGACGCTTAATTAACTTGTAAATTTAAATTTAAAAATTGTTAAAAATTATTTTCTTAATATTTCTCGTAAATAAATTAAATAGAGATGATTTTTGAAGTATTAAAATTTAATTTCCTGATATTAAATCACATTGAATACATGTAAGGTAAAGTATGTTGTAAAACATAAAACATGCTTTGAAATGTAAGAAACATGTAAGAAACATTACCTATAACTTTAGGGTTTAGATCCATGGATTATTTTCTTAAAATTTATTGTACATAAATTAAATAGAGACGATTTTTGAAGTATTAAAATTAAATTTCGTGATATTAAATCACATTGAATACATGTAAGGTAAAGTATGTTGTAAACCTCAAAACATGCTTTGAAATGTAAGAAACATGTAAGAAACATTTACCTATAACTTTAGGGTTTAGATCCATGGCTTAACAAATTTACCTTTGAAATGTTAAATTTGCAAATATGGGTTGTAAGGTGCCTATATTTAACGAATTTGATGCTCCCTATATGTTTGTTTTTAATATTTTCACTTAAAAGTGCAAAATATTAGATTTAGGGTTTATCAGACTTCTCGAAGAAGTCTGACGTTTAATTAACTAGTAAATTTACATTATAATATTACGTTACTCTACTTTTTGTTTTACCCCCCCGTATATAAAGTAAAGTTACCAACTCAATCTGTAAAATTCATTACTCACTCTGTATCTCTAAAACAAGAATAATTTCTCTCTCTAAACGCTCTCAAACACCACAAGTCTATTTTTTTAAGGGTTAATCTTCACCGCGTCGTGAACTTCGTCTTTGCAAGTAAGTTAAGCTTCCTATTATCAAGTTTTTTCCAGCAACATTTTTAGATCTGTACGAAAAAGACCTTTTTTAAAAGTTCTTTGCCTACATCTAAACAAACAGATGGCTTTGTATTTTATTCTGTTTTAGTTCTACAAGATTTTTCTATGTTTTTTATTTAGATCTAAATAGACAAGTAGATTTAATTAGGTTTGTCGGTATCTCCTTCAGACTTCTACAGAAGTCTAAAGAAGTCTGATATCGGACTTCTAAATTTTTCTTATATCAGACTGCTAGAGACTTTCATGTCCAACCTTTATTATCGATTAATGGTTCAAATGCGTCATAATGTTGATTTACACAATATAAATTGGTATGCAGGTGTAGAATGTTGCGACAAGAGAAGTCATAATACATGTAAGTTTTCTAAAACTATCTGAGAAACTAGTGTTCAAAGAAATAACAAAAAACTAAAAACATATGTTCAACATTAAAAACAAATTCATGGTAATTGATCGGATAAAACTCATACTTAGATAGGAACAATAGCCCCGTGTCTTTCCACATAGGGGTCACTGTTTGATAACTCTCTCCTGAAATTGGACACCTTTTCCATCTGGGGGTCGAAACTGAAATCAGATAAGCCTAGATATGTTTCAAGCCATGGCTCCTCATCCCCGGTCTAGTACTTGTGGATCCTCCACATCTTCAACACTACAATGACCACTCCCGTACCCCTTTGGTTTGCGTACGTATCGCGAATGCATAAGCAGTGTTCCCTCTTGCAACACACTTAATCTGGTTCTCTCTATAAGAGTGTGGAAACCAAACGGTTTCTCCGAGAATTTGAAAGGTTATGTCGGTTGCAGAATATTGGATTTATGTATTTTCGAACTTATCCGAGAAGTCTGGATTATCAGACTCTCCGAGAAGTCTGGCAGCTTAAAATAGTAAATTTAAATTATAATATTAAGTTACCCTACTTTTTGTATATAAAGTAAATTTACCAACTCCATCTGTAAAATTCATTACCGACTCTGTCTCTCTAAAACTAAAATAATTTTTATCTCTAAACGCACTGAAACACAACTCTATTTTATTTAGGGTAAATCGTCACCGCCACTCCCGCCGTCGCCGCCCTCGCCGTCGGGAACTTCGTCTTTGCAAGTAAGTTAAGCTCCCTATTATCTAGTTTTTTCCTGCAACATTTGGAGATATGTACGAAAAATACCTTTTCTAAAAGTTCTTTCCTTTGTAGTTTATTATGTTTTAGTTCTACAAGATTTTTCTATGTTTTTTGCTTAGATCTAAATAAACAAGTAGATTTAATTATGTTAGTCAGTATCTCCTTCAGACTTCTCCAGAAGTCTGATATCTGACTTCTACGTAAGTCTGATATAAGACTTATGGAGAATTGTGATAGTATTTACAAACTGTTCTCTTTAAGACAAGGTTAGACTTTCATCAGACTTTGTTATGTCTTTTACACAGGATGGGCCGATTCAGTCAGGTTCCAACGTCGAGTAGTTCATCCTACGGACCCAATCACTACGGACTCAATCTGTCAAGTACGAGTACAACAGTTCGACGTCGATCCGGATCATCCTACGGATTCCCCAAGAAATGCTTCTACGGTCTGGACACCGTCATGCGAACATCCCTAACTACCGATAATCCGGGAAGAAGATTCTTCGGATGTCGTAACTACGACGTAATGGCCTATACATCGTTTGATTTTTTACCCCGCTTATTATAATTTGGGATCCTAATATGGTTGTACAAATGTGGCTGTGTAGGATGGTGGTTATCATATAATGAAGTGGTGGGATGAGGCTATGACTGAGGATTTTAACGATGTAAAGATGTATGTTGACCAACATGGTCAACTAATTGATGGCATGGTCGTTTCTGATGCTCGAAGCGACAAGTGTTTATCCATCGTGGTTGATGACGTCAAGTTAATGAAGGCAGAGATTGGTCAATTGAAAGAGCAGTTGAAGGAGAAACCATGTGAACAGATAATGTGTGGCGTCGAGCTGAGGAGTCTGATGTTAGCTGGTGCTGTTATTATCGTCCTGGCCATGTGTATCTCTGTTGATTTCTTCTAATATTTGACAATCTGTAACCAAAAATTCTAGTTTTTCTGTGTTTTGTTAACTACGTGAAACTGTTAAAGAAGTGTGAACATCATTAAACTTCTACTGAAGTCTGGTAATTTAAAACTTTTGAAAACATTGATTACGCTGGGAATTTCAGACTTTTATGTGAGTCTGATATAATAAAAATAATTGAAAAAAACACGAATTAAGATATTAGTTAAAACTGATCCAAAAAAAAAGGGAATATTCCCGCCCAAAATTAAAAATATTGGTAAAATCCGCTGGAAAAAGCGGGAATATTGTCGTCCTAAATGTCAGACTTCTATGTTAGTCTTCTGTAGAATTCTTATATTGCCGTCCAAAATTTCAGAAGTCATATTTTAGACTTCTGGAGAAGTCTGAAGGAGATATATACTAACCTAATTAAATCTCCTAGAAAACACGAATTAAAATATTAGTTAAAACTCATAGAAAAAAAGCGGAAATATTCCCGCCCAAAATTAAAAATATTAGTAAATTCCCCTGGAAAAAGAGGGAATATTGCCGTCCAATATTTCAGACTTCGATGTCAGTCTGACGTTTTAAAAATAATTGAAAATACGAGGAATGAATATTAGTAAAAGGCCTATGAATTGGGCGGGAAAAATTTTAGACTTCTATATGAAGTCTAAAGTTTTTTTTTAACCGCAACTTATGACACATTTATAAGCGTTTTTTTATCCCATCATTTTTATAGTTACCGAGTAAAAAAAAGCCGACCCACTTTCTATCTCTCTCTATCAGTTTAACCGAACCGACATCTTAGTCTTCATCGTTTTCTCCGCAATTCGTCGCTTCGATCGTCCCCTGTGTCCAAGCAGGTAAGTTTCTTCTAATTCTCTCTTTCCCGCAAACCGTGACAATCTATACAAGCAATAATGATAAAACAGTAAGAAGCATTGATAGACAATGAATCATATCTAATCCTAAGGAAGCATTAATCAGAGGACATAAAACTTTAAGAATAAGAAGCTTACCTTAAGAAAGAGATCATTTTTTTCTTCAACGGTCAGGTTTCGCTGAGAAGAGTGGGCAGAAGTTTCTTCACCATCGGCTGCAGCCTGAGCCAGAACCGCTTGCAAGGCTGTCTCGTAACTCTCAGCAACTTCCTTAACTTTCATATCGATGAAACTCCAATCATCCAGTGTATGAGTCTTGACAAACACTTCTGGCCAAGAGACAAGATGCTGTAATTCATGTTCCTTTTACAACAGAGAAGACAGTTTAATCCAAGGAAATTTAAGAGACAATTTACAATAAAAGGAAGGAAGAAGACATTACCATCTGCTGTTGGATGGTCAAGAACGAGGATTGACCGGATCTGTACTTGTGAGGTCCACGTCCGTTGCGATCTGAGTTTCGAGAGTTTGAAGCTGTTGCGCTCTTACTCTTAGCCTTCTCAGTGGCCCAGAACCGACCCATTCGCGCCCAGAGCTTCTCACCAATCCAGATTGGTCTCTTTCCGTTCGTCCTAACCAGGGAAACAATGCCTCTCATCCTCTTTACTGCAATCCTAATGAAGTGGCTCTTAACAAGCTCAGTGATCCCTACTTCCTAGTTGAACTTGCTCTACACAGGTAAAAAAAGTGATTAACAATATATATCAGTGTAAGTGAAGTTATAAATCAATGAAAAGAATAAAGGAAGAAACTGATTACCGCAAAAGTACGAAAGTATCTTTCCTGCTTGTCGATTGGAGTAACGGTCCAGCTGTAGTAAGGCCCGTCGAACTTTCTTCGAAAGATTCCAGATATTTCACGGGTTCGGAAGCCACTGTCCCGATCAAACCTTGCAAAGATATAAGAGCATGGGTTAAATACGTATGAAAAATGTAAAGCAAGTACAATGCTGCTATCGAATATAGCAATTGTCTAAGTAAACTACTCAGTCTAAACCATAAATGGAATTTAGAAGTTGTGTAAGTAAACCAGTGAACCGTGAATGTCAATAGCAGTTGTCTAAGTATACCAATTGTGAAATTCAAATAATTAACTCACTAAATTCCAGTTTCCTAGTTCTAATATGAGATGTATGTTTGCAAAGAAACAAGATATTGATACTAACCAGTATGAGTCGTCTCTGTGTGGGACTGGGTGTTCAGAGAGAATTGGGAGGCTTTGACGTCCAGGATTCACCAAAATCTGATCCAGCAGCTGCTGGTAATTTTCGTTTTCTGCATCATTTGGAACTGGTTCCAAGTCATCATCAACTTCTTCTTCATGTTCGACGTCACCAGGTTGGACATCATCGACTTCTTCATCTTCATCTTCCTCTTCTTCTACCTCATCCTGAACCAGAAGGTGTTGTGCTGGGCCATTCTGGTTGAGATTGGATATTTGGTGAGAGGCAGCTCTGTTTGTAGATGGCCCGACCTGGTTTGATGAAGCTGGATACTGGAGAGGAACCAAGTTGGTTCGAGAGGAAGAGGCGTTGGCTCACTGAGGAGTCCCATGAGAAGAAGGTGAAACTTGACGTTCACGTTCTCCTGAAGGGTTAGAGTCATGCGAAGAAACTGATCGGCCATTTGACCTAGGTACCTTTGGTGTACCGTCGTCGCCGTTAAGCGGACTGCTGCTGCTTCCACCAACATCAACCGCTTTATCCTTGCCACGAGTATCAGTGGGTAAACCCTAGGCACGAGTTCCCGGGTTCACTTGTCGACTGATGGGATCCACAGAACAGATTTGCAGAGGAGCGAGATGACCACTCAATGTGTGATATGAAGATTGGCCAGATTTTCCATTTCCTCTTCCACCGGAGGATTTGCCACCACTGCTACTACGGCCGCCTCTGGTAAGAACTTTTCCTCGTGACGTTTTGGAACCCGCCATAGAAATTAGGGTTTTCGATTAGGGTTAGGGTTTGAGAGTAGGTTGAGTCGAATCGAGAGAGAACTGGGTTTTTGAGATCGAAAGAAAGAAAGATTTGGGTTCAGAAGCTAGAAGACGAATTAGATTAGGGTTTGGAAATGAAACAGAGAAGAGATCAGGGTTCCTCAATCGATTCAGAGCGAAATCAAGTGAGGGAAATGAAGAAACAAAGAAGCGAAGGAATTTGGGTTCGTTAATGGAAGGATTCGTGATGAATCGAAGGAAATAGGATTAGGGTTCTCAGTCACCTCAGAGAGAAAAGAGAGAAGAAGAAAGTTGTTTGTTGTCGCGAATGATTCTGGGAATTGACAAAACAAAAGAATTAACCTAATGACGTCACTAATGAGTGGCTAATTCGTCGCTCTTAAAATTAAATGGGCGCGAAAATGAGCCGCCAAAAGGCCCAAATATTTTGATCAATAAGGCCAGAAACCAGAGGCAAAAGAGTGGCAACTTAGTTACAAATTTGCAACTGATTTGTGACGAATTTTAATTAGTCACATATCAAAACCCTATACCCTAAACATTTGGAGCCAAATTTTGTTCTTCTAGCCTTTCCCTAAGCAATATGCACGACGTAAATTGATATACCCTTTATAAGAGCAATAACATGGGTAATCTATAAAAACATCACAAAAACCTAACATAACATTAGATTACTAAGTGTTTATACTTAGAACTTTGTCAACTATGGTTCTCACATTTAAATTTTTTTCCATTGTCTTATAATGTACAACCAAGTATTGGCAACTTCGTTTCTTCGTTTGTAGAAGGTAAAACACACCTATTAATCATGGAAGCATAGTTTTGGGCTTAATTATGTACAAATGTAAAAAAGAGTAGCAAATTAGTTACTAATCTGTCGCAAATTTAGAAAGGAGTTGCAAATTCGTCACGAGTGAGTGGTTTATTAGTGACTAACTTGTGACGACTGTTAATTATACAAAAGTGTCACATATCAGTAGCAGAATTGTGAAACCCTAAACCCTATAGTGTCACTAATCTGTCACATACGAGTGGCAAAATTATGAAAACAAATTTAAAATGTTTTTGCGATTCAGGGGAATCGAAATCGGGTTATAATGTCATATCTACCCCAGTTAAACCGATGTGCCATAGAATCATAATTGGTTTTTTTAAGAATCGATTATAATTAAGTACAAGAAAAGGATTAGAAAATATAAAACGGGTGGTGTTCCCCTGGTTCGAACCCGTGTTCTTTGGGACACAAGATTGAGTGGTTAACCAATTTGCCATGGTAACTTAAACGCTATAATTCACATAAACTTGTATATATTTATGTTCGTAATTTTCTTTAAAATGCAAACAAATGTTAATTACACAAATTACACAATTATACAAATTACACACTTCAGAACATATAAAAACATTTAAATAGATCCTTTAAATATAGTACACACTAACAAAAATCCCATAAATACATTACATACTTGCAAACATATAAACAAATCTCATAAATACATTACAAACATATAAATAGTATTAACATATAAAAACATTAGTCATCGTACACTTCTTCGTCGGAGGCGTGGTCAGATAAATTACATTGGAATTCATCTGTTATATCTTCGTCTTCGATTTCGTAAGCAAGGCCTTCTATCGGATGCGTCCCATCAGCTAAACCATCGACATTTAATTCATGAATCGTAGATGTGGTTGTTTCGTAGTCCATTTGTTGCAAAATTACCATCTCATCTTCCACGAACTTTCCTTCAATCCGATTTGGCGGATTCACTTTCACAACGGATAACCATGTTTTCCGAGAACGCTTTGGATTTGGATATGGAAGATAACAAACCTAATCAGCTTGCGACGCTGTAAAAAATAATATTTCATGTTAGTACAAATAAGTATGACATAAGTTTGGAGAAATCTGAATTTGTACCTAATATGAATGGTTCGTATTTTGGATATTTACGAGATGAAAGCACGTTGACCACGCCAACCTCGTTCTTTCGGGTCCCTTTACCGACCGTAGGATCATACCATTGACAGTAAAAAAGGATGATCTTCAAATTCAAGATTCCGGGATATGTGAGTTCGATAATTTGTTCAACAGTTCCATAGAAATCATCTTCATCAGAGGCGTCTGAATAATTTTGTCCTCGAACACAAACCCCGTAATTCATTGTTTTCTTGTGTGCTCCGTGGTCACGCATGTGAAACATATACCCCCTCGTAAAATACATAGGCCACAATTTCACCTTATTCTCAAGACCTTCTAATATATCGTGAACCCACATTGGAAAATTGTATTCGTGTTATACCGCTTGCACCTACATAGTTAAATATTATTAAATTACGTAAAATTGAGAATTAAATAATAAGAATACTTACATATTCTCGCATCCATGAATGAAATTCATCATCTCTTTTCACTGTGACCTCTTCATTAGATAGTCCTGAGTTTTCAACTCGAATCTGTGCATCGAAGTACCTGCATTTGTAACAACAAGTTACTAAAGGATTTGAAAGCAATTCACTTTGACAACCTTTATTTTGGTGAAAAAGTGTTAATACCTTTCGAACGGTCGAAAATACTGACAATTACGCAAAACATATGAATGTGCGGTCTTATACTCAATGTCTTTCAACCAAAACTCAGTACATTTGCCACTTGGGCGACCGACCCCAGTAAATATATCTGGCACTGGAGCAGTATACACGGGTACTTCACCTTCGTCGTATCGAGAAGCCCTACAAAATTTATTTCTTAATTAATGTAATTAATTCAATAACACAAAACAAATGATATAGTTCTTAATTATTTACCTTCTTCTTACAGCTGTGGATACTTTGGGGGGGGGGGGGGGGGGGGGGGGGGGGAAGTAGTGTTCAGTGAAAGTAGATATCTCGTTGTTTCGGTATGCTTCAACAATCGATGCTGCCGGACGAGCTTTGTTCTTTGCTGAGCCTTTTTTGACATGTACAATCTCTTCAGCCTGTCACCGATAGGAAGATACCACATTTTACTAATTGGCACTCTTTTCCGCCCTCCGGTATCAGGCATATATCTTGGTTTTCCACAAAACTTGCAATTCTCCAACGGCGCGTCTTCTTTCCAGAAAAGCATGCAATTATCTTCGCATACATCATACTTTTTCATCGGCAACCCTAGCTTTTGTATCAATGATTTTGTCTCTTAGTATGATCCGGTTGCCTGATTAGGCTGAGGTAAATACTCTGAAAACGCTTCCGACCATGAGTCCATGCAAACTTCCGCCAAATTATGGTCTGATTTGATGCTCATGTGTCGAGTCGCTAACGACAATTGCGAATGACCTTCTCGACAACCATCATACAATGGTGTATTAGCAGCGTTTAACATCTGGTAGAAGTTTTTCACCTCGCCAGTAGGTTCTTTATAAACATAATCATTTCCAGTTTGATCATGTTCATGTTCATAGTCATTCACTGGTGTAAAACCAAGAAATGCATCATGAACCATCCCACCATAAACACTACTACCATCATAATTCATCTCTTCATTACCCGTACTAAACTGATCATTACCAGTACTAAACTCGACATTTTCATAATTACTACTACTACCTACTCCAGCAACATTATAATCTTCCCCGTGTTCCGACCAAACATAATATCCTTGCATAAAGCCATTACTAAGCAAATGATTTGATACGGTATTAACGGGTTTCGGTTTATGCCTGTTTTTACAGTTAGCACAAGAGCATTATATTTTACCTCCACTACCAAGAGCAAAGTCTTGGGACGCTGCGAACGCTATGAATTGTTCGACCCCCGCCACGAAATCGTTGGAAATATTGTTGGTAGCTGGATTAAACTGGTTGTACATCCACGAACGCGATGAATAAGGCCACATTTTTTTCAAAGTTTTTTTTTTCTGCTGAAATATGTAATGAGAGAGAGATGATTGAATGAGAAAGATGAGTGAATGAAATGATATGAGCGTGTGTGGTATTTATAGGTAGAACCGTTTGCCTCTATTTTGTGACGCCAAAGTCGGAGTCACGAATTAGTGACGATTTAGCCACTCATTTGCCACTACTTTAAGAATCAGTACCTCCTTTATTAAACACGTGTTTTTTTGTTGTTCTTTGGCCGACATAGTTTTCGATTTGTCTTTTTCTGCCGACATACAGATAGCAACGCTTCTGTGACTACATTTATGGCGTCGCTAATTTGTGACTTCTAAGCGGTCACAAAGTAGTCGCTAATGTAACGCCCGTGAACTAAAAATGTGATTTTTGGTGGGTGTCGATCAACGCAGTGTGTGCGTGTCGATCGACACGAATTGTTGTTCTCTCGAAATTTTGGGCAGAGAGGTCCCTGTCGATCGACACAGTTTGTGTCTGTCGATCGACACGGGTTAAAATCAGACCTAGAGTTTTGATTTCGGTTCGTTTGGTTAATGTGCCGGTTTGAGGGACCTTATATAAGCATAGAGGACGCGTTTCCCTAGGGTTAGCCGCTCATTTTTGCAGAATCAGAGAAAGAAAAGAGAATTGAGAGTTTCGAGTGTTTTCATGAGCCGTTTCCTGAGTTTGTTCCCTTCGTTTGAGCGAGGTCGTGCTTGGTTTGTGGTGACTGGATTGGAGCGAGACTTCGGTGGTAAGTTCTCTGATCCTTAGACTTGATTTCGGTGAAAACCGTTTATCGTTTAATGGATTATTCGTTGAGTTCTGGTCTGTGAAACTTGGCTAGTTCGTGCAGTTTCTGCGTTTTTTGGTGCGATTAGCAGGTTTTGAGGAAGGTTTTGCCGTCGTTCCAGAGAGAGTTAGAAGGAGTTCTATACACCGTTGGAAAGCCCTCGGTGTCTAGTTTCTAGATTAGTTTTCAGAACCTGATTTGGTGAAGGGAGTCGCGAGTTTTTCCCTCTGTTTTAGTCGGGTTTTTCCCTTGATTCAACCGTTCCCGAGGTGAGTGCGTGTCTATAGGTTAAAGGATCGATTAGCGAATCGTGATTATGTTTAGATGCTTAAGAATTGTTTCCCGTGTGATCGTGTGCTAATTTCGTATGATGATTGAGTGATAATCGTGTTTTTGTGTGTTTTGTGATGTTTGGTCTCGGAGAAGAAACCTAGTGTCAATCGACACCCTATGGTGTATCGATCGACACGACGGTAGAACCAGCGTCGATCGACACCGTGTGACGTGTCGATCGACACTCTGTGTTTTCTGGTTGAAATATTTTTAAGCAATTGTTAATTGTTGTTTTGTTAATCGTGTTTAGCCTGTTGACGTTCTCACTAAGTATTTATTAATACTTACGCAACTCGTTTTTCCCAGGTAAAAGAAAAGGAAAAGTGTGACCGCGGGATCATGGCATTAGGGAGAGGATGATTAGGCGGTTGGGGTTTTATGTTTTTCTAGTTCTAGTAAACCCGGTTAGGTTGCTAGATTTATTTTATGACTTTTCTGAAATTGGATTTATTGGTGATTTATTATTATTTATTTTATGAATTATGCCATGAGAATTTCCGTTTTTTTTTTATAAAAAAAACAGGGTGTTACATTTTGGTATCAGAGCGTATACGGTTTTAGGACTGCTAGGTTTGGATGAACTGAGACTATGTGCTTAATGGATTAATTGTGTTTAGTCAAATGTTTAGTCTTAGAAATCATCCTCTCCGGCCTTCAAAGAGATTTCGCGGTAAGTTTTGTGCGTTTTGATTGTGACTTCTAGGGTACTTATCTACTGATCTGTGTTGCAGTGAGATGGATACCAGAGCTAGAGGTCGTGGTAGAGCTGGTGCCCGTGGTGGCAGAGTTGGTGGCCGTGGAGGTCGGGGCCGTGGCCGTGGCCTAGCTGCTGAGTCAGCCGAGAGCGCGGCGCAGAGTGTAATCCCGAGTGTGGCGACCGCGTCAGAGTCCCAGTCGCGTAGTGCCAGCGTGTTGGCAGGGGCCGGTAGAGGCAGGGGAGTTCCAGTGGGCCACGGTGGGGGTGCTGCTGCGGCTCCGGGTCGTGATGACCAAGTTGTGGGATTGCTGACGCAGTTGTTGACATGTTTTCCGCCAGTGGCTCCTGAGCAGGCTCCGGGTATTCCTCCAGTGGCTGGTTTGCAGCAGAGGGCTGCGTGGCTGAGCAGCCGAGGGCTGCAGTGGCAGCGCCTGTACCGTCTTATCTCGAGATGATGGGACAGATGCAGAGGATAGCTACGCCGTTCTTCGAGGGCAGAGTTGGTCCTGAGGCGGCTGATGAGTGGCGTCTGAGGTTAGAGCGTAACTTCAGATCGATCAGGTGTCCTGCTGAGTTTCAGGTCGAGTTGGCAGTCCACTATCTGAGTGGTGATGCCCATTTGTGGTGGCGCGCTATTGAGGCTAGGCGTGCGGAGTGGACTTGGGGTGAATTTTTGGCTGATTTCAACGACAAGTATTTCCCTCAAGAGGCTCGAGACCGTATTCAGATGAGGTTTATGTCCTGGACGCAGAGAGAGTTGTCAGTGCGTGAGTATGACGCCGAGTTCAGCAGGTTGGTGGTTCATACGGGGCATGGTCTGGATGACGAGCGGGCTTTGGTTCAGAGGTTCTTGCAGGGACTTCGGTTGACTATCAGGACCCAGTGTAAGGGTGGCAGATTTGTCTCGAGGGCGGATCTTGTGGAGCTTGCAGCTTCGATTGAGGAGGATCAGCGTGAGCAGTCTGGTCCAGTTGTCGTTCAGCTTGCTGTGGCTCCTGCTGTCTAGCCGAGGAGTCAACAGCCGCAACAACATCAGCATCGTAGAGGTTCTGGTTCTAGCAAGGGTGGTAAGCCTGCGCAGGGCCAGAAGAGGAGGTGGGATGATCCTTCTAGGGCGAGTTCAGGTAGCCATGGTACACATGGTTGTTACGGATGCGGAAGTGCAGAGCATCGGGTGGCGAACTGTCCTAAGGGTTCTTCTTGGGGGGCTAAGGTTTGCTTCCAGTACGGTGAGCCGGGGCATTTCAGGCCTATGTGTCCCCAGTTGCAGCAGTCAGGAGTGGCAGCGATTCAGCCAGCTGGAGTTCAGCCTTCGGGTCAGATTGCGGCAGTGCACCAGCTGGCTGGTCAGATTGGTCCAGCACCGCATGTGTTTTCTCCAGCAGAGTTCGGCCAGAACAGCAACGCCAGGCAGATCACAGGTAAAATTCTGGACTTAACTTCGTAAATTCCTAGCGGTAGAATTTTCTTGTGGTTGTGATTGTTATTTCCCTTATTTTACTTGTGGTCGAGTCCCGAGGTACTCAACGCATGTGGTATGTGTAGGGACTTGTTAGTGGGCAGCTTTGAGTACCACGTGATGTTCGATTCTGGAGCATCGCACTGCTATATCACGCCGGAGTGTGCCGAGCACAGTGGTATCCGGAGCAGCGCTGGTGAGCGTGCAAGCATGGTCAAGGTGGCTGGAGGTGGTTTTCTGGCTACTACGGGCCGTGCTAGAGCAGTGGATGTTCAGATCGCAGGGCATTCGATGCCGGCAGACTTGGTGATTAGTTCAGTGGCGCTTTATGATGTGATTCTTGGGATGGACTGGTTATCATTTTACCGGGTTCATCTTGATTATTTCAGAGGCAGAGTGAGCTTCGAGCGCGATGGCGGAAGATTGGTATTTCAGGGGTTGAGACCGACGTCCGGTAGTCTGGTGATCTCGGCTATACAGGCAGAGCAGTTGTTCGAGCGGGGTTGCGAGGCATTTTTGGCGACGATTGTGATGGCGGAGTCCAGTAGTGAGGTTGCTCTTAATGATATTCGAGTTGTTCAGGAGTTTGAGGATGTTTTTCGGTCGTTGAAGGGATTACCACCATCTCGGTCTGATCCTTTCACGATTGAGCTGGAGCCTGGAACAGCTCCGATATCTAAAGCTCCTTACAGGATGGCTCCCGCAGAGTTAGCAGAGCTGAAGAAGCAGCTAGAAGACCTTATGAGTAAGGGTTTTATTCGTCCGAGTGTTTCGCCGTGGGGAGCACTGGTTCTGTTTGTAAAAAAGAAGGATGGGAGTTTCCGGTTGTGCATCGATTACCGGGGACTTAACCGAGTCACTGTGAAGAACAAGTACCCTCTCCCGAGGATTGATGAGTTGCTGGATCAGCTGAGGGGTGCTACCTGGTTCTCCAAGATTGACTTGGCTTTAGGGTATCATCAGATTCTAATTTCTGAGGCGGATGTTCGCAAGACGGCATTCAAGACGCGTTATGGGCATTTTGAGTTTGTGGTTATGCCTTTCGGTTTGACGAATGCGCCTGCGGCATTCATGAGATTGATGAACGACGTGTTCAAGGAGTATTTGGACGTGTTCGTGATTATTTTTATTGATGATATTTTGGTATACTCGAGGAGTTCCGGGGAGCATGAGACGCATTTGCGGTTAGTTCTTGAGAAGCTTCGGGAGCAGAAGTTGTTTGCCAAGTTGAGCAAGTGTAGTTTTGGCAGCGAGAGATGGGTTTTCTTGGCCACATTGTTTCTGCAGAGGGAGTTTCTGTGGATCCGGCTAAGATTGAGGCTATCCGAGATTGGCCTAGACCGAGCAGTGCTACCGAGATCAGGAGTTTCTTTGGTCTGGCAGGATATTATCGGAGGTTCGTCAAGGGCTTTGCGAGTATGGGGCAGCCGATGACAAAGCTGACCGGTAAGGATGTTCCGTTTGTCTGGTCGCCCGAGTGCAAGGAGAGTTTTGCGAGACTCAAGGGGATGCTGACTAGTACGCCGGTATTGGCATTACCCGAGCCGGGGAAGCCTTATACCATGTATATCGATGCTTCGGGAGTTGGTTTGGGTTGCGTTCAGATGCAGGAGGGTCGAGTTATTGCTTATGCTTCGAGGCAGTTGCAGGGTAGTGAGCGTAATCGGCCTACGCATGATCTAGAGTTTGGAGCAGTGGTGTTCGCTCTGAAGATTTGGAGGTCTTATCTCTATGGGGGGCGAGTGCAGATTTTCACGGATCACAAGAATCTGCAGCACATCTTCACTCAGCCATTGTTGAATATGAGGCAGAGGCGCTGGGTTGAGTTGTTGGCGGATTATGATCTGGAGATCACCTATCATCCGGGCAAGGCTAATCAGGTAGCAGATGCCTTGAGTCGGCGGAGGTCCGATTCAGCCCGTGAGCAGGATATCGAGGTTGTAGTGGGCGAGATTAGCACGTTGCGTCTTTGTGCTATTTCCGAGGAGCCGTTGGGCTTAGAGGTAGTGGATCAGGCAGATCTTCTCAGTAGGATCAGAGTGGCTCAGCAGAGTGATCAGGGTTTGGTTGGTGCGTCGCGAGCTGAGGATTCAGAATTTATTCTCTCTCCGAATGGGACGATCCTGATTCGTGGTCGGGTTTGTGTACCTCGAGATGAGGTGTTGAGGCAGGAGATCCTGAGTGAGGCTCATTCGAGCAAGTTCTCGATTCATCCGGGTGCGACCAAGATGTATCGTGACCTCAAACGGTATTATCACTGGGTCGGGATGAAGAGAGATGTGGCCGCTTTTGTTGCTAAGTGCAACACGTGTTCTTTGGTTAAGGCAGAACATAAGGTTCCTGGTGGTCTTCTGCAGTGGAAATGGGAGATGATTACAATGGATTTCGTGGTTGGCTTGCCGACGTCGCGGACTTATGATGCTATCTGGGTGATCGTGGACCGATTGACCAAGTCAGTACACTTCTTGCCAATTAAGAAGACCGATGGAGCGGCTAAGTTGGCTACGAGGTTTGTGCGAGAGATTGTGAGGCTGCATGGAGTGCCAGCCAGTATTGTTTCTGACCGAGATCCAAGGTTTGCATCAGAGTTCTGGAGAGCCTTTTAGGCGGAGATGGGCACTAAGGTGCATATGAGTACAGCTTATCATCCACAGACTGATGGGCAGTCAGAGAGGACTATTCAGACTATGGAGGATTTACTGAGGATGTGCGTTCTAGATTGGGGTGGTCAGTGGTTCGATCACTTGGGGTTGGTTGAGTTTGCGTATAATAACAGTTTTCAGGCGAGTATCGGTATGGCTCCTTTTGAGGCTCTGTATGGGAGGCCATGTAGGACGCCGTTATACTGGACCCAAGTGGGGGAGCGCAGTATTCATGGGGCTACTTATGTTCAGGGGACGACAGAGAAGATTCGTATTGTTCGGCTGAACATGAAGGAAGCTCAGGATAGATAGAGGAGTTATGCGGACAAGCGTAGACGTGAGCTTGAATTCTCAGTGGGAGATCGCGTGTATCTCAAGATGGCTATGTTGAGGGGTCCTAACAGATCCATAGTAGAGAACAAGCTTAGTCCGAGATTTATGGGTCCGTTTCCGGTAGTGGAGCGTGTTGGACCAGTGGCTTATCGGCTTGAGTTACCTCCGATCATGCAGGCATTTCATAAGGTTTTCCATGTGTCGATGTTGAGGAAGTGCCTACATGAGTCAGAGGAGTTAGTGCCGGAGATCCCTGTGGATCTTCAGCCAGATTTAACGGTTCCGGCGGTTCCTGTGAGGATTCTCGAGAGGAAGATCAAGGAATTGCGTCGGAAGAAGGTACCGTTGTTGCGTATTTTGTGGGATTATGGCGGTTGCCAGGAGGAGACATGGGAGCCAGAGGCAAAGAAGAAGTTGAAGTTCAAGAAGTGGTTCGATAAGCAGGTCGCCATTTGAGCTTAGTTTTCTTTGTGGTTCCAGTTTCGTGTAGGCCTTTGTGCCAGTATGGTTGTTGTTTCATGTATTTTTCGTTTCGTTGTAACGATATACATTGTCAGAGATTTATAAGATGAGTTCTTCCCTCATATATCTAGTTTTATCGATTTGTGTTCCAGATATGCGATTGTGTAGACCAGTGAGGGTCGTGTTTTGCAGATATTCCGGGTGGGGAGTATCGAGTTTAGACCACGTGATGTGAGCTAGTCGCGGATGTTTTTAGGCGTTTTAGAGTTTATTACGTATTACTCATGATCTGGAGACGGTGGTTTTCCAGAGTATGTAACGGGGACGGTGGTTTCCTGTATACATGCTGAGAGACGGTGGTTCTCTCCAAGAGACGGTGGTTTTCCTGTGTACTTATACTGGGACGGTGGTTTCCTTTATAGTACTGAGCGCATATATTGGGACGATGGTTTCCTCTATAGTGCGGAGAGACGGTGGTTCTCTCGAGGGGACGGTGGTTTCCCTAGAGTATTGGTGAGTATGGATGAGTTAACGTAATAAATGTCTGAGAAAACGTGCATAAAAACATAGGATTAATTCGTGTGTCTCTGAGATTATGTGAGAATCTCTTGTGGTATTGGCCGGTATGGCCAGAGTGTGGCCCTGTGTGGACGTATTTTTGCGGGATTTGAGGATGAATCCAGATTAGTGGGGGAGAACTGTAACGCGCGTGAACCAAAAATATGATTTTTGGTGGGTGTCGATCGACGTAGTGTGTGCGTGTCGATCGACACGAATTGTTGTTCTCTCGAAATTTTGGGCAGAGAGGTCCCTGTCGATCGACACGGGTTAAAATTAGACCTAGGGTTTTGATTTCGGTTCGTTTGGTTAATGAGCCGGTTTGGGGGACCGTATATAAGCATAGAGGACGCGTTTCCCTAGGGTTAACCGCTCATTTTCGCAGAATCGGAGAAAGAAAAGAGAATTGAGAGTTTTGAGTGTTTTCGTGAGCCGTTTCCTGAGTTTGTTCCCTTCGTTTGAGCGAGGTCGTGCTCGGTTTGTGGTGACTGGATTGGAGCGAAACTTCGGTGGTAAGTTCTTTGATACTTATACTTGATTTCGGTGAAAACCGTTTATCGTTTGATGGATTATTCGCTGAGTTCTGATCTGTGAAACTTGGCTAGTTCGTGCAGTTTCTGCGTTTTTTGGTGCGATTAGCTGGTTTTGAGGAAGGTTTTGCCGTCGTTCCAGAGAGAGTTAGAAGGAGTTCTATACACCGTTGGAAAGCCCTCGGTGTCTAGTTTCCAGATCAATTTTCAGAACCTGATTTGGTGAAGGGAGTCGCGAGTTTTTCCCTCTGTTTCAGTCGGGTTTTTCCCTTGATTCAACCGTTCCCGAGGTGAGTGCGTGTCTATAGGTTAAAGGATCCATTAGCGAATCGTGATTATGTTTAGATGCTTAATAATTGTTTCCCGTGTGACCGTGTGCTAATTCCGTATGATGATTGAGTGATAATCGTGTTTTCGTGTGTTTTGTGATGTTTGGTCTTGGAGAAGAAACCTAGTGTCGATCGACACCCTATGGTGTATCGATCGACACGACGGTAGAACCAGCGTCGATCGACACCGTGTGATGTGTCGATTGACACTTTGTGTTTTCTGATTGAAATATTTTTAAGCAATTGTTAATTGTTGTTCGGTTAATCGTGTTTAGCCTGTAGACGTTCTCACTAAGTATTTATTAATACTTACGCAACTCGTTTTTCCCAATTGTGTTGCAGGTAAAGGAAAAGGAAAGTGTGACCGCGGGATCATGGCATTAGGGAGAGGATGATTAGGCGGTTGGGGTTTTATGTTTTTCTAGTTCTAGTAAACCCGGTTAGGTTGCTAGATTTATTTTATGACTTTTCTGAAATTGGATTTATTGGTGATTTATTATTATTTATTTTATGAATTATTCCATGAGAATTTCCGTTTTTAAAAAAAAAAAAATCGGGTGTTACAGCTAATTGGCGACGCTACGTTGTGGTTGTAAAAGAGTTGCTAATTAGTGATTGATTTGTGACTAACCCAAAACCACGGTATAAGCGTCGCAAAGTAGTCACTTATTAGCGACTCTCTTACGACCAGGTTTTGGCGTCGCAAATTGGCAACTATTTTGCGACGTTTATTTTTGGCGTCGCAAATTAGTCTCCAATTTGTCGCAAAATCGTCGCAAATACAAGTGACTACTTTTGCAGTCACAAACCGTAGTCACTTCTGCCCTGTTTTCTTATAGTGCGTAGGAAAGTGTCTAGAGTAGAATGCATATTAAAATGTTAGGATAGTTAGTTCACAAGGCCACCAGAATTATATATTGCATAGGGGCATGTGTATGGGCACATGTCGCCGCCTTGTTTGTGTTTAGCCTGAAAAAGTGTCACGAAGACCTAACTTAACCACGGGTGGGTTAGATGAAAAGAGAGTATAAATTTCGCCGAATGGCCGAATAACGGTAATTCTTGTGAGAGACTACTGATGGGAAATGGTAGCTGTTTAACCAGTTGATAGGAATGTTCCTGGTTACTCAGAAAAGGTTACGGACTAAGCGTTGCTTAGGATGGAAGGGAAATGTGAGAATTGAACGGTTGAATGTGAAGGTCACTTGTGAAGTGCCTTGACACATAAACATGGGTATTATGTGGGGATTATGATGGTTAAGGGTAGATTATGATATGTTAAGTCGTGGAACGGAGAAGACCATTTTACTGAGTATTCAATACTCACCCCTTACCAAAGTTGCAGGATAGGTAACAAAGGAGGTGGACCAGAGGATGGGAAGGATGGAGCAGCGGTAATGGTGAAGACTTTCCCAAGGGAGTGTAGTATTTAGTCTTGAAACGTTGTAATTTACCATACAATGTAAGAAAACTTTTAAGAGCAATGAAATGATATTAAGTTGACTGATATTTGGCCATTGACTTCTAGTCAATGAATCGGATACAAATGTCCTCATAGAAAACAAAAATGTAAATAAACAAGCAAACACACAAACACTTTTATAATTTTTAGGTTTGGATTAACTATTTACATTTAAGGTTTAGTTTTGAAAATAGGGTTTAAGGTTTAGGTTTGGGTTTGATTAAATGTTTTATAAAGTTTTTAAAACATATTATAAGATTTTTTAAAACAAATTTTAAGGTTTTTAAAACAGATTATAAGATTTTTAAAAGAAATTATAAGGTGTTTAAAAACCCTAGAAACCTTTAAAAAACCTTATAATTTGTTTTAAAAAACTTTATAACGATGTGAAAACCTTTGAAAAACATATTATAAGTTTTTATAGCATATTATAAGGTTTTTTTAAACAGATTATAGGGTTTTAAAAAACCTTATAATCTACTTAGAAAACATTATAACGACGTGAAACCCATTTTTAAAATAGAAGATAAGGTTTTTAAATCATATTATAAGAGTTTTTAAAGCAGATTATAAGGTTTTTTAATTTGCTTTAAAAATTATTATAATCTTCTTTAAAAATCAACCCAGATTTTTTTATTATCAAATTTAAGAACAAAATAAGTCAAAACGAAACCAAAACTAGATTTTTATATAAAATCAACTCAAATCGAATAAAAAACAGAGATTTGTGGCCAAATCGAATCAAAACTCAACTGGATTTGAAATATTAAAAACTAGATCTATAAAAAAATTAATGAAATTCGAAAATCTAGATCCGATTATGGGAGAAGGAGAGGAGAGAGAGAGAGAGAGAGAGAGAGAGAGAGAGAGAGAGAGAGAGAGAGAGAGAGAGAGAGAGAGAGAGAGAGAGAGAGATTCTTCTTCAAAAACTAGATCTGTAAAAAATTGATGAAATTCGAATCTAGATGTAGATCCGAATATCAGAGAGAGAAAGAGAGATTGTCTAAACTTTGTGTGGGTTTAAAAATTAACATTGTCTATTGAGTATTTGTGTATTTAATATTACATAAGTTTGAAGTTGGCAAATTGCTGTTTTTGCCCCAAAATTTCGTTTTTTCAAAAAAAATACACCACCGTTTGGATCAAATGCAGAACTACACCATCGGGCGTGGAAAATTACAGTTTCTCCCTTATGACCAAACAAAAAATTCGTAACCGATATTACCATTTTAACCTTCGGGCCTGTCAGACTTCTATGCAGGTTTGTTATTCGACTCTAACGAAAGTCTGATACAGATTAAATTAGTAAATTTAAATTATAAAATTTTTAAAAAATAATTTGTTAGCAATTGTTTGGATAAAAATTAAATATTGACGATGTCGATGTTTAGAAATTAAAATTTCATGAAATTGAATCAAATTAAACAAGGTTTGTTAATTATGCCTATACCCTAAAAATATCAGACTTCTCCCAGAAGTCTGACGCTTAATTAACTTGTAAATTTAAATTTAAAAATTGTTAAAAATTATTTTCTTAATATTTCTCGTAAATAAATTAAATAGAGATGATTTTTGAAGTATTAAAATTTAATTTCCTGATATTAAATCACATTGAATACATGTAAGGTAAAGTATGTTGTAAAACATAAAACATGCTTTGAAATGTAAGAAACATGTAAGAAACATTACCTATAACTTTAGGGTTTAGATCCATGGATTAACAAATTTACTTTTGAAATGTTAAATTTGCACATATGGTTTGTAAGGTGCCTATATTTAACAAATTTGATGCTCCCTATATGTATGTTTTTAATATTTTCACTTAAAAGTGCAAAATATTAAATTTAGGGTTTATCAGACTTCTTCGAGAAGTCTGACACTTAATTAACTTGTAAATTTAATTTAAAATTTTAAAAAAAATTATTTTCTTAAAATTTATTGTACATAAATTAAATAGAGACGATTTTTGAAGTATTAAAATTAAATTTCGTGATATTAAATCACATTGAATACTTGTAAGGTAAAGTATGTTGTAAACCTCAAAACATGCTTTGAAATGTAAGAAACATGTAAGAAACATTTACCTATAACTTTAGGGTTTAGATCCATGGCTTAACAAATTTACCTTTGAAATGTTAAATTTGCAAATATGGGTTGTAAGGTGCCTATATTTAACGAATTTGATACTCCCTATATGTTTGTTTTTAATATTTTCACTTAAAAGTGCAAAATATTAGATTTAGGTTTTATCAGACTTCTCGAAGAAGTCTGACGTTTAATTAACTAGTAAATTTACATTATAATATTACGTTACTCTACTTTTTGTTTTACCCCCGTATATAAAGTAAAGTTACCAACTCAATCTGTAAAATTCATTACTCACTCTGTCTCTCTAAAACAAGAATAATTTCTCTCTCTAAACGCTCTCAAACACCACAAGTCTATTTTTTAAGGGTTAATCTTCACCGCGTCGTGAACTTCGTCTTTGCAAGTAAGTTAAGCTTCCTATTATCAAGTTTTTTCCAGCAACATTTTTAGATCTGTACGAAAAAGACCTTTTTTAAAAGTTCTTTGCCTACATCTAAACAAACAGATGGCTTTGTATTTTATTCTGTTTTAGTTCTACAAGATTTTTCTATGTTTTTTATTTAGATCTAAATAGACAAATAGATTTAATTAGGTTTGTCGGTATCTCCTTCAGACTTCTACAGAAGTCTAAAGAAGTCTGATATCGGACTTCTAAATTTTTCTTATATCAGACTGCTAGAGACTTTCATGTCCAACCTTTATTATCGATTAATGGTTCAAATGCGTCATAATGTTGATTTACACAATATAAATTGGTATGCAGGTGTAGAATGTTGCGACAAGAGAAGTCATAATACATGTAAGTTTTCTAAAACTATCTGAGAAACTAGTGTTCAAAGAAATAACAAAAAACTAAAAACATATGTTCAACATTAAAAACAAATTCATGGTAATTGATCGGATAAAACTCATACTTAGATAGGAACAATAGCCCCGTGTCTTTCCACATAGGGGTCACTGTTTGATAACTCTCTCCTAAAATCGGACACCTCTTCCATCTGGGGGTCGAAACTGAAATCAGATAAGCCTAGATATGTTTCAAGCCATGGCTCCTCATCCCCGGTCTAGTACTTGTGGATCCTCCACATCTTCAACACTACAATGACCACTCCCATACCCCTTTGGTTTGCGTACGTATCGCTGAATGCATAAGCAGTGTTCCCTCTTGCAACACACTTAATCTGGTTCTCTCTATAAGAGTGTGGAAACCAAACGGTTTCTCCGAGAATTTGAAAGGTTATGTCGGTTGCAGAATATTGGATTTATGTATTTTCAGACTTATCCGAGAAGTCTGGATTATCAGACTCTCCGAGAAGTCTGGCAGCTTAAAATAGTAAATTTAAATTATAATATTAAGTTACCCTACTTTTTGTATATAAAGTAAATTTACCAACTCCATCTGTAAAATTCATTACCGACTCTGTCTCTCTAAAACTAAAATAATTTTTATCTCTAAACGCGCTGAAACACAACTCTATTTTATTTAGGGTAAATCGTCACCGCCACTCCCGCCGTCGCCGCCCTCGCCGTCGGGAACTTCGTCTTTGCAAGTAAGTTAAGCTCCCTATTATCTAGTTTTTTCCTGCAACATTTGGAGATATGTACGAAAAATACCTTTTCTAAAAGTTCTTTCCTTTGTAGTTTATTATGTTTTAGTTCTACAAGATTTTTCTATGTTTTTTGCTTAGATCTAAATAA
Source organism: Draba incana (assembly GCA_963576765.1). Taxonomy (NCBI): domain Eukaryota; kingdom Viridiplantae; phylum Streptophyta; class Magnoliopsida; order Brassicales; family Brassicaceae; genus Draba; species Draba incana. Next base: position 15,658,153 of record OY755212.1, on the reverse strand, counting down.
ACAAGTAGATTTAATTATGTTAGTCAGTATCTCCTTCAGACTTCTCCAGAAGTCTGATATCTGACTTCTACGTAAGTCTGATATAAGACTTATGGAGAATTGTGATAGTATTTACAAACTGTTCTCTTTAAGACAAGGTTAGACTTTCATCAGACTTTGTTATGTCTTTTACACAGGATGGGCCGATTCAGTCAGGTTCCAACGTCGAGTAGTTCATCCTACGGACCCAATCACTACGGACTCGATCTGTCAAGTACGAGTACAACAGTTCGACGTCGATCCGGATCATCCTACGGATTCCCCAAGAAATGCTTCTACGGTCTGGACACCGTCATGCGAACATCCCTAACTACCGATAATCCGGGAAGAAGATTCTTCGGATGTCGTAACTAAGACGTAATGGCCTATACATCGTTTGATTTTTTACCCCGCTTATTATAATTTGGGATCCTAATATGGTTGTACAAATGTGGCTGTGTAGGATGGTGGTTACCATATAATGAAGTGGTGGGATGAGGCTATGACTGAGGATTTTAACGATGTAAAGCTGTATGTTGACCAACATGGTCAACTAATTGATGGCATGGTCGTTTCTGATGCTCGAAGCGACAAGTGTTTATCCATCGTGGTTGATGACGTCAAGTTAATGAAGGCAGAGATTGGTCAATTGAAAGAGCACTTGAAGGAGAAACCATGTGAACAGATAATGTGTGGTGTCGAGCTGAGGAGTTTGATGTTAGCTGGTGCTGTTATTATCGTCCTGGCCATGTGTATCTCTGTTGATTTCTTCTAATATTTGACAATCTGTAACCAAAAATTCTAGTTTATCTGTGTTTTGTTAACTACGTGAAACTGTTAAAGAAGTGTGAACATCATTAAACTTCTACTGAAGTCTGGTAATTTAAAACTTTTGAAAACATTGATTACGCTGGGAATTTCAGACTTTTATGTGAGTCTGATATAATAAAAATAATTGAAAAAAACACGAATTAAGATATTAGTTAAAACTGACCCAAAAAAAAAAAAGGAATATTCCCACCCAAAATTAAAAATATTGGTAAAATCCGCTGGAAAAAGCGGGAATATTGTCGTCCTAAATGTCAGACTTCTATGTTAGTCTTCTGTAGAATTCTTATATTGCCGTCCAAAATTTCAGAAGTCATATTTTAGACTTCTGGAGAAGTCTGAAGGAGATATATACTAACCTAATTAAATCTCCTAGAAAACACAAATTAAAATATTAGTTAAAACTCATAGAAAAAAAGCGGGAATATTCCCGCCCAAAATTAAAAATATTAGTAAATTCCCCTGGAAAAAGAGGGAATATTGTCGTCCAATATTTCAGACTTCGATGTCAGTCTGACGTTTTAAAAATAATTGAAAATACGAGGAATGAATATTAGTAAAAGGCCTATGAATTGGGCGGGAAAAATTTTAGACTTCTATGTGAAGTCTAAAGTTTTTTTTTAACCGCAACTTATGACACATTTATAAGCGTTTTTTTATCCCATCATTTTTATAGTTACCGAGTAAAAAAAAGCCGACCCACTTTCTATCTCTCTCTATCAGTTTAACCGAACCGACATCTTAGTCTTCATCGTTTTCTCCGCAATTCGTCGCTTCGATCGTCCCCTGTGTCCAAGCAGGTAAGTTTCTTCTAATTCTCTCTTTCCCGCAAACTGTCGCTTCTTTGCAGTCTGATTCAATTGTGTCAGACTTTTCTCGCAGTCTGAAGAGTTCGTCTATAGACAAAATGTCAGGACCTGAATTCCCTCGAAGGATGTTCACAACTGGGTATGAGCCTCAACCAGACAAAAGCATACATAATCTTGACAATTATGAGGCAATCATTCCACTTGCTTTGCTTTCGCGGTTCTAAAAAGCTGCTTGAATTCAGGATCTGTACTTGTAACCAAAGCTTGTAAATCTTTTTTTATGTTGATGTAGACTTTGTAGAGCAATGAAAGTCGTAGCAAAATGAGTTTCTCCAGGGTGAATGATCTCTCTCCATTCGGGTCTTTTCCTCGCCCAATTTAAATTCGACTTATGGTTGTAAACAAAGATGGTTACCTTAGACATACGATGCACTATATTGTCAACCATAGGTACGTAGTTTTGTCACATCTTCCAAAATGAGATTGATACAATGAGCTGCACATGGGTGCACCATCTATCACTAGATGAACTACATTATGTTGACCGATCATATTCACAAGATCAGCAAACAAGTTGCACAAATTTTCAGCACTTGCATAGATACCAGAAGAATCAACTGACTTGATAAATGTAATTCCTTTAGGACAGTAGACTAAGAAAATTAATCAGTGGTCTTTGTCTTGTGTCCCTCCATCCATTTGCCATAAGAGTACAACCGGTGGTAGCCCAAGTACTTCTAAACTTATCTATGATCAAAGAAACTTGCAACTTAGCATCACGCAACAATCCAACACGCAAAGCATGGTATGAAGGACCAACATATCCATGACCCATACTTGCTACCTTACTCATCATTGGATGGTAAAACCGAGAATTCACAACATTCATCGGAATACAAGCGTCATAAAACCACAATGCAATAGACATGTCCACATCATGTATTTTCTCTTTACTTTGTATACATGCCTTTACCGTAGGTTGAGTCTGATCATGCACACCTCTTTTAAAGTATGAGTATAGATCAAGATCTTGTTTTCTCTTCTGACTTGGGCGAAAATCAACACCCATATCGTCTCCATCGACATCTTGGATTTCAGGATTATCTAAGTCAGAATCATTAAGATGAATACCCTTCCTCTTCTTGCTCTCAATTTCTTTCAATGCAGTCATAATCTTAAATCGAACATAAGAAGGAACCTTCGTACATGCCTCTGTATCTCCTTTCACACCAGCAAGATGGTGTTTCATCCGATTAATGCCACCTCCTGCTTTCTTTTTTGTGACAAAATCCACGTTCTAAAACAATTTTTCCTCTTGAATCTTTTGATTGAATCACATAAGCCCAAGCAACATCAATTTTTTTCACTGATTGAACGGTTAATTTACAACTGCCATTTCTTCATAGTTTTCATTTTCATCCGTTTCCATTGCTTGTTAAATCACACACAAAAACATTAGATTTCAAGGAGACATAACTGGTTTTTAATTTATTTTAAGAGACCCACAAACACGTGAATCAATTGTTTACAAATTATTATACAAATTTTCCTAAGAAAGGTTGGAACTTTACATATCACAAAAACAAATGTCACATAACTGTTTGAAAACACAAATTAACAGTCGGAAAAAATACTAAATCTGTGAACAACAATAGAGATCAAATCTACAACAAATAAGAATCAGAGTAATAGAGTCTAAAAGACGAACCAATTTTCCAGGGAGAGAGGAATCGTCCCCAAAAGAAGCAACCTTGAAAGAACTCAAAAATTTCTAAAACAAACTGCTATACGTCTAAATAACCCTATTTTATTACTAAATGGCAAAAGAATTGGTTTTATATGGACATATTGTCACTTATTGGGCCTTTGATATTAGCCCAAATACTAACTTTCCTAAGTTTTTCAAAAATCGGGATTCGCCCGGTTTAACCGGTTCGCCGGGGTCGTGGTTTAATAGCGAATTTCACCAAGTTTTCTTAAGTTTATATTTTCTAGATAATAGTAATAAACCCGATCCGAAGGGTTGAACAGATCCCGTTTCAACCGGTCCGACCGGCCGGTCCGGTCCGAGCATCAAAACATTGCTTAGAACCAAGGTGACTTCGCGACCATAGAATTCTAGGCGATGATGGATTTTCGGTGATTTTGTGATGTTTTGGTGAATGATTTCTTGTATAACTATTGAGTTGTTTGATGTGGTATATTGTGGTTGTTTATGTGTTGATCGTTTGCAGGTTTGCGACTCGTATCACCCGGAATCGAGTCGTGAGAGGAGAGACTCGATTCTGATGCGTTGCAGAGGCATGTCGATCGACACCAGGAAGGTGTCACTCGACACGAGTGCGGTAGTCGTGTCGATTGACAGCCTTCGGGTGTCTCTCGATGCAAGCACTTGAGTCGTGTCGCTCGACACGGCCTGTTTGGTTCTGAAATGTTTAAAAATGCAATGTTGTGTATTTGCTGGATTGTGATATTTATGTTGTTGATTGTGTTGTTGCATGAGCCTGCTTGTTACGCCAGTTGATGGTATGACCGGCTCACTAAGTATTTATGAAATACTTACGCAACTCTTTTTTCCATGTGTTGCAGGTAAAAGAAAAGTGTGATCGCGTAATCATGGCAGTAGGAGGAGGATGATATGATTTCTTTTTATTGTTTAGTCTAGTGAACCTGGTGTTTAGGTTGCTAGAGTATTCTTTTGAATTATTGAATTCTGGAATTGAATTGGTTGTTTGAATTAATTTATTTATGGAGTTGTTCTATTGGATTTTTATTATTTGGTGTTTTCCGCTGATTGTTGATAACTGTTGAATTAGCCGTTGAGAATTAATAATTACAGAATTATTAATTCGGGTTAATTAATTAAAAAAAAGGTGTTGGTTGTTTCAGTCTTACTCTCTTTATCGCTTTGTTGTGATTTTTAGCTTTACATGAAGCCATTGGTTAATTTATTCTTTTTTTAATTCACAATTTGTGTGCATAGTGGAGTAAAGTTTTCTTTCGAGAGTCTTGGTTAAAAACGTTAATTTGTCCAACATAAATTATTTTAATTTCACTAGGGTTTGATTGGTAAATTGGCTTTAAAAGTGTGAGGACTTAAAAAAAAAAATATATATATATATATATATATCCAATTAGACTTTAGCATTTTTTTAAATTGTCAACCAAAGACTTTAGCATTCTATTAGCCTTAAAATTTCTAAAATCATTTATAAAATTTCTCACATCATTTTATTTTTTGTTCATGTTAGGCTTCTTTTCATTAAAACTTTTGTTTTAAATCTCACAATTACTTATATATACATATATTTTTGGGTTTAAGAAATATAATAGAAAAAATACCATTTCTTCAAAATTATCTTTCATTAATTACTATTATCGAAGACTCTTTCAAACCATACCACATTTTTGTTTTTCTCTCTTTCTCCTATCCAAAATACTATTTATCCCTTAAGATGAGATTTCTCTCCTTTTTCTGACAAACACACACTGTAGTTCACCCTCTCTCTCTCACTATCACCCTCTCTCTTTCTCACTTTTTATCTCCATTACCTTCTCTCTCTTCTCATTTAATGTTTTCTTTTAATTTTTGAAATTTTTCTTTGTCATTTAATATTTAAACCAAAATCTCCTAACATTTTTATTTGAATAAATACAACAAACAATCTTATTTTAAAGGAGATAATATTAATAAACAACACTGAATAAAAGAACATGTCCATGTGCAAGACAGGTATCACAAACATATGTTTAGATAGAAGACACATTTACTGAACAACATAGATTAGAAGAAGATATCCATGCGACAGAAAAATATCCAAAACGTATGTGAATATAGGAAACAGGATTTAGAGGACAACACAAAATAGAAAAAAATGTTCATGCGATAGACAAGTTATCCCAGAAGTATGCATATTGTTTATAGGTAAACAATAAAATTATGTATTTCTGATGGACAACAAAGACACTCACAACCAGCATGAGAAAAATAAATATGCAAACATATGTCTAAACAATAGTAAAAAAGAGAAAATGAATTGGTATCACCTTACTATTAAAAGGGAAGTGCAATAAGTAAACAAGCTTAGGCGTTTTAATTTTATTGGTTATCTTTTAAAAAATTATGACATGGAATGATGACATGTCTTTGAAAGAATGATGACATGGCTAAAAGCTACTTAAATTAATTATTTTGAAAATGATAAAATTAAATTAAATGTTACAAAAGTAATTTAAATAATTTAGTTTAAGTAAACTTTGGTGGAAATTTTTTCCAGTCAAGATTTTGTTTTAAATACCAAAACATTTCTGTTTGAGAAACAAACATTAATAAGATATACTTTATTAGATTTTAATATTTTTTTTGCTATATTTTGTAACTAAATAATGAAAGAAGAAATGAATATCCTATATACATTCGAATATATGTTTTAGAGATGCAGAGAATTTGCTCAATAACAAAACAAAAAGTTATAATTAAGTGATTGTGGGAGCCTAAACTAGCACAATTAGATTTCTAAGGGTTTCGAGAGGAAGCAGAGATTTCTAGGGTAAGCTAAGGTCGCAAGAGATGAGTTCAAGCTTTTGTTATTGCTGTGTAAGAACTTTAGTACAAGTTTTGTGAACGAAGTTGTGAATGCCTTCTCAAGGGCTTTTAAATTGAGTATATATATTATCTCTAAGTCGGCTAAGTCTCCTAAGCCTTCGCGGAATTGCCTTGCCTAAGTCGGTTGTGTCAACATGGGCTTCATGTCCGGACCAGGCCATCTTAGTGTCGTTGGGCCAAAGACGGTATTGGACCAAGGATGGGATCAGCAACTGGGGAGAAGCCGTGGTCGGCCCGTGTGGCGAGGCCGTGGTCGGCCGTGCGCCGAGTCCGTGTTTGGCCGTGGACCAAAGTTGTGATCGGCCCCTGTGCCGAAGCCACGGTCGGCCTTTGTGCTGAAGCCATGGTCGGCCCTTGTGCCGAAGCTGTGGTCGGCCCTTGTGCCGAGGCCGAGCACGCTTCCATCTGTCACGTCTCGGATTGTCTTCCATCTTGTCCAGACAGCTTCCATGGTTACGGGCTTTGCTTCGCGTGAAGACCTAGGAGCCATTTTGCCATGTCCATCGAGATTCTCGATGGTTACTTCTTCAGTCATCTGACTTTGAATGTTAATGTTGAGCGGGTGAAAACCGACCCCAACAGTTAGCCCCCCAGCTCGGTAGTATTAGAGATAACGGTGCCGAGTTAAAGATGTATTGGGTATCGGCGTTACCGTTCAAAGTCATGATGTTACTATGAGCGTGACGCTGTTGGCTTGGGCCGTTAATGTTGCCAACGCTGTAAGTGTTTGGTTTATCGAAGGTTTTAAGACTTCGTGCTTCACTTGCTAAAACTGCTGCGTTGTTGCTCATGAATGAGGCTTGCTCTTGGTCAATTGCTCATGAATGAGGCTTTGTTTGCTCATGAATGAGGCTTCGTTTGCTCATGAATGAGGCTTCGTTAAGTAGATAAAACGCAAATGCGCTTACGCTCTTTATCTGCCAACGTTGCTGTTGGGCTTTGTAGAATGCGGAACGACTTTACTTGATTGAAGCTTTGATTAGCCCATGAAGGACATAGCTGTTCTCATGATGAGGTTTGTGTCAAGTGTTTGAAGTTTCTGGGCTTCATGTCCGGACCAGGCCATCTTGAAGACACCTACTTGAAGACAAGTCTCCTAAGCCTTCGCGGAATTGCCTTGCCTAAGTCGGTTGTGTCAACATGGGCTTCATGTCCGGACCAGGCCATCTTAGTGTCGTTGGGCCGAAGACGGTATTGGACCAAGGATGGGATCAGCAACTGGGGAGAAGCCGTGGTCGGCCCGTGTGGCGAGGCCGTGGTCGGCCGTACGCCGAGTCCGTGTTCGGCCGTGGACCGAAGTTGTGATCGGCCCCTGTGCCGAAGCCACGGTCGGCCTTTGTGCTAAAGCCATGGTCGGCCCTTGTGCCGAAGCTGTGGTCGGCCCTTGTGCCGAGGCCGAGCACGCCTCCATCTGTCACGTCTCGGATTGTCTTCCATCTTGTCCAGACAGCTTCCATGGTTAAGGGCTTTGCTTCGCGTGAAGACCTAGGAGCCATTTTGCCATGTCCATCGAGATTCTCGATGGTTACTTCTTCAGTCATCTGACTTTGAATGTTAATGTTGAGCGGGTGAAAACCGACCCCAACAGTTAGCCCCCCAGCTCGGTAGTATTAGAGATAACGGTGCCGAGTTAAAGATGTATTGGGTATCGGCGTTACCGTTCAAAGTCATGATGTTACTATGAGCGTGACGCTGTTGGCTTGGGCTGTTAATGTTGCCAACGCTGTAAGCGTTTGGTTTATCGAAGGTTTTAAGACTTCGTGCTTCACTTGCTAAAGCTGCTGCGTTGTTGCTCATGAATGAGGCTTGCTCTTGGTCAGTTTCTCATGAATGAGGCTTCGTTTGCTCATGAATGAGGCTTCGTTAAGTAGATAAAACGCAAATGCGCTTACGCTCTTTATCTGCCAACGTTGTTGTTGGGCTTTGTAGAATGCGGAACGACTTTACTTGATTGAAGCTTTGATTAGCCCATGAAGGACATAGCTGTTCTCATGATGAGGTTTGTGTCAAGTGTTTGAAGTTTCTGGTGATGATGTAGTCAAAGAGTAGAGTACGGGTACCCCACTCCCCCCCCCCTTTAGACGAAGGAGGGAATTGAAATCGTCTAGAGAGATTGAGCTTGTCCGAAGACAAGGCTTTGAAAACACCTACTCCCCCCCCCCCCCCCTTAAGGCGGAGGAGATCAGTGGAGCTCGTCCGGAGACAAGGCTTTGAAAACACCTACTACCCCCTCTCTTTAAGGCGGAGGAGATCAGTGGAGCGCGTCCGGAGACAAGGCTTAGTGAAAACACTTACTCCCCCCCCCCCCTTAAAGCGGAGGATATCATGTGGGCTCATCCGGAGACGAGGCTTATGAAAACACGTAATCCCCCCCCCCCCCCCCACCTTTTGACGGAGGGGGGCAACTGAACTCGTCCGAAGACAAGCTGCCTACGTACCCTTTGCAGGGATCAAGTCGCCTCGTAGTTCATTGCAAGAGCTTCTAAAAGGGGGGTGGCGTCGCAGCAGACTTGGTGGGCTCGCCCGCTTGCTTGGTTTTCCCACCCCTCCTAGCGCGGACTTCCTCTTCGCTTCAAGCAAAGTCTGTAGCGCGGTTGAGAGCGTCTTGGATGGTCGCGGGTGGGTTGACAGTCAATTCTTGCCAGAATGGAGAAGGGCATCGAAGCGCTTCTCTCAAGGCCTCCAGCGCGGACGTGTTGGTAACACCGTCTACCTTTGACAGCGTGTGCTTGAATCTTGTCACGAAAGACCGCAGGCTTTCGTTCTCACCCTGCTTGTTCGTCCACAGCTCCGTATCATAGATCTTTCTTTCAGCGAAGATGTTGTAATGCTCCACAAACATCTCTGAGAGTTGATGGAAGGTGTGGATTGAGTTTTTCTCCAGCTTGTAGAACCAGTGGAGGGTAGGCCCTTTGAGGCTCTCTACGAACAGTTTGCAGTAGCCGATGTCCTTCTCGGCTTCTGTGAAGTTTGCCCTTTCTAAGGCGACTTCGAATTCCATCAGATGGACAGCAGGGTCGGTTGTTCGTTCATAGATTGGAAGCTTGACTTTTCTGGGGTCAGAGATTTGAGCCCTCGCGACCATCTCAGCAAAGGGTGTGTTCCGTGCCCTATCGAGCACATAGGCAATCCCAGGAGCCTTCGCTGTGCTCCTATACATCTGTAGTTGGGTGGCTTTAAGGTCAGAGAAGACCCTGTCTAACTGGGCTTTCAGCGCAGCGACCTCTTCGTTTTGGGAACCTCATGGAGCCATGCGCTCCCCTTCCCTCTGGTATAACTCTGCTATGGAGGGCTCTCCTTCTCCGTCAGCCCTGGCACTGTCGCTAGCAATGTTCGTTTGGGCACGTCTCCGAGGAGGAGGTTGATCGTCGTTAGACACCTCCACAGCACGTTCGGGAGTTCCATCGGTGTCCCGTCATGGCGGTGGTGGAGGCAAGTCGCCTGGGTCTCTTCGAGCGGTCCGAGGTGTGGAGAAGCGACCCCTAAGTCTGGTAGCTTGGTGCCTCTTGCGCTTTCTTCGCGAGAGTGCCTTCAGCTCCTTGGTAGTTGCCTCGTTGAACTTCTGTTGTTCCTCTACTCTCTTTAAGAGCGTCCCCAGCATATGTTTGACCTCGGTCATGTCTACTGGGTTGTTGACGGTTGATATATTAGGATTTTGGCCTCTTTTACTTATTGTTTATTATTGTTTTTCGAGTCTTTCTAGTTCTTTTTGTGTCTTTCTCAGGTTCTAGGAGGCTCTGGAGCATGGATTGGAGTATCGGAGGTCATTGGAGCAAAAGGGACGAATCTGGAGAAAAGATGGCGTTTTTCATAACCGAGCACCTGCTCGGTCTAGAGCGAGCACCTGCTCGCCCGAGGACCCGAAGATTTGAAAGCCCTATGGAATCCGGACCAGCCGGTCTGGCCAATGGACCGACCGGTCCCGCTTGAAGGCACAAAGACCGACCCAGTTTGGAGACCGACCAGTCCAGGTTTGAGACCGACCGGTCCGTCCTTGAAGAACAAAAGCCAAAGCTCCTGGAATCGGGACCGACCGGTCCCATTACCGGACCGACCGGTCCCTCACCCGAAGACTTGAAGACTCAAAGATGAGACCGACCGGTCCCATGACAGGACCGACCGGTCCTGTCCCCAGATCCGATTTTAACCTAATTTTTAGTATAAATAAGTCAGAGCCGCCTCTGACAAGAACATCCTGAAACACTTTCTTTTCCTCATTTTCTCTTGACGCTTCTTTTCAGAGCTCTTTTGAGACTCTTTCGATTGTTCTACTTTACTTTTGGATTGCTTGTGATATTTGGAGAATCATTCCACATCATCTATTGAGAAGAATTCTAATCCCTATTCTCTTTTATATTATGAATTCTCTTGATTGTATTGCTGCGTTTTTATACTCCATGTTCGAGTAGTCTCATAGCTAGATTAGGGGATTTCAATGGTGATTTAGGATTGATTAGTGACTGAGCCAAATAGGATAGATTATCATGTCTTCATCAATTGGGATTCGTAATGCTTAGGCTAGCGTGGCCGCCTAGTCTATGATTTCAAGTTCAACTTATTCACGACAGTGCTCTAGGTTGCTAGATAAACCATTGGTGAGCAATTGGTATGCAACCAACGACAGTTGATTGTTGCCATCAATTGTGAACAAATTAAACCCATTCGATAATGCTTGTCAACATCTCTGAATTCAAATGACAGTTTAGGCATTTAGGTTGTTAGACAAAGATATTGATACATCACGACAGTGGGGCAATATTACATTTATGTTTGAGTTCTAGACCGCGTTTAAATTGAATCTTGAATAGTTGCTCAGTCCTTAGTCCGAAATCACCGGCGAATGACCTTGATCTAGTGCTTGTTTTAATTGAATTTCATATCGTTTAATTTGCTGTTTCGTTCATTGTTTCATTACAATCAAAACCCCATATTTTATCTTAGCTTTAATTTAAAATCTATAATTTCATAGTGTAACCTTGGTCTCTGTGGATTCGATACCCTTTATACTACTGCGATTGTCTGTGCACTTGCAGCTTTATTTTGGGGTTAAAACCTCTGACATCAAGTTTTTGGCGCCGTTGCCGGGGACCAATTGCGTTACCTTTGAGATTTGATTTTCTTTATAGTCTAAGAATTTTGCTAATTTTGTTTTTTTATTTGTTTTTGCTTTGTGTCAGGTGAGATCTATCAGAACCACCGGCGAGCACCTGCTCCGGACCTTATGGTTAATCTCGTGATTTTGAGTCAGGATAATGATGGTGTTCTCAGAGACCGTTAGAATGCTCATGTAAGAGCTGTATATAAGCTCAGTAGATCCTATTGTAAAACTCACCTTTCAATCAATAAATTAATCAAAGTATTTTGTTCTTTTCTTTCAAGTGTGATTCTTGAAGAATTATTCTTTCTTTAGACTTAAGTGTGCGATTCACTTAGATCTTTAGAGGCTGCGACTTAGCTTGTTTGTGTGATTCAAACAATCTATTTCGTTCATCGATTGAGAGAGTCAATCAACCCACCGATTGAGAGAGTCAATCAAACCACCACCTTCCATCTCAACATCACGCCTATTTCCGCAACAAAGCTTGAAATCTCTTGATTATCTAGTGAACATAAGTTTGGATTCCAATCTTATATCATCTGGTATCAGAGCTTCAAAAGCTCCTATCCCAGGTTGTGTTCATCCAACCTTTATCTTTTAATTATCCGTTCTGTTATTTCCGTTCACCTAAACCGAAAAACCATAAAAATTGTTCTTTTGTGCATCTGTTCTTATTTGATTTTTATAAAAACCAGAAAAACTCATAAAAATATTTCGTTTGCTGTTTTAGAGTCTTAAGTCATTAGAAAAGCCATAAAAATTAGTCCTAGTATTTTTAGAATCGATTAGTTAATTTTTAGAGTCATTCAAAGTCGAGTCTGAATTTCTGTCAAAAAAAAAATATATATAAAAATCTGCTTTACCAGTCTGTGTTGTTTCAATTTTTTATAAATTCATAAAACCCAAAAAAATAATCCGTCTCTTGATTTTGTTTGTTAACTCGTCCTAGAAAAATATAAAATCATTTTTGGAATTTTTGGAGTCGATTTACTATTTATTTTGATCAGGGAAAGTTGTATTGAGTTTTCTGTGCAATTTCCTGTTTTGTGATCTTTTTGATTGTGTTTTCCTTTTCTTGTGTAAAAACGAATTTGATTCAATTTCTCTCTGTTATTGCGAGGTCTAATCCCTTAGGAGCAGCCGCCATGGGAGATTCAGAGGAAGAAGACACTTGGAGTCAAAGAGAAGAAGAACAAGTCTTCACCGATGAGGAGACTGACCGTGATACGCCACCATGGCCAGGAGATGATGACTCAAGCTCCTACTACGGAGGAGATTCTGATGAAGACGAGCTTGAACCAGAGCCACCAGACTATAGGCAAGACGGTCACACTGATCACTCTACGTGGTCAAGTGAAGAAGAGTCCGAGCAAGAAGGTGATATAGGAGAAGATCGTTCATGGCAAGACGAGGCTGAATCTCAAGTCAGTCTAGAAGAAGGAGACCACGAAAGTGAACCAGGACGTGGAGAGTTCACTCATGCAGGAGAGCATGATCCGTTCGAAGAACCACACCAAAAACCTTGGTGTGAAGAGACCGACTCCCAAATCAGTTTAGGCGAAACTGATTCGTATCAAAGTACGGATGATGAGGTAGATTGTGAGCCACGTCAATCCTATTTTTCAGGTCATAAGCAAGGACCAGAAGCTTACCTACAATGGGAGGACGAAATGGAGAATTGGTTTAGGTCCCACAACATCCCAAAGGAGAACAGACTCTCCTACGCCGTTAAGTCACTTAATGAAGGAGCTTCTACATGGTGGGAACAAGAGGAATTAATGATGAGTTACTACTGCCCTAATCTGAACATCACTTGGGGTGATCTCAAGCAGCGTATGTACCAAGAGTATGTACCAAAGTCCCACAACCCCAACTACATGCCAAAGAAGTCTTTGTTCCAAGCGACTACAAGGAGATGGACGCCAACGCCAAAACCGCAGCCTGTTTCTAAGTCGAAGAAAGCTTGCTGTCCTGAGCCAAAGAACGTGTCTCACAGACCTTTAGAGAAGAAGACAAAGGTTAAGAAACCAGTGGGAGCAAAAGAAGTCAAGCCAGCCCCCAAACAAACCAATGCAGCCCCAACACATAGCACAAAACCGAAGCATGAGCCGCAACTCAAAACACAGCAATGTAAGTCTTCTAAAGCTTTGAAAATAAATGACACCATCTGTTATAGATGTCATAAGAGAGGTCATTTTGCTGCTGTGTGCCCTGATAGACAAGAAATTAAGACCATCACACCTGAGCCGAATTTGAACTCATTGAGAAAATGTCTAGAAAAATCTGGTTTAAAGTTTTCAAATTCATATATGATGTGCTTGTCTTTGCCAAAGGTTTTAGATGCAGGTTTAAATCATGGAAAGCAACACTATAAGGAGATCAAGACGTGCCAGCCTGCCCATGAAAAATATGAAGTTGTCACCAGCTTCATTACCCTCCAAGAAGAGCCACCGGATTACACATTAAATCAAAATTTTGTGGCATCCAAGGAAGAGGAACTTACCGCGAGTTCTGCTCAGGTAAGTCCACTACTCCAACTTGTTTCTTATGATTCTAACTCTGTGAAATCTAGTTTAGTAAAACCAGGAGAGCCTGAAGAAGATTTAGTATCAAAAGAAACCAATATAGTTCAACTTAATCATCTTACGCCGCGCATCAATGATAGAATAGATGAAGTGAACGAAGCTAAAATTTGTACTTTTGATTATAGTAATTCCATGACTGTTATAATGCACTTGCCTCTTAGTGTAGAGAATATTTCAGGAGTGGAGAAGGCGCAACAAGAGCATAATACGCAAAGGCTAAACGAAGACATTACGTGTGAAAAAGGAGATTTCACAAAGACGAATGCCTTGCAACCCAAGGACATCATCCAGCAACAATGGAGAGGAGTCATTGCTTCATTGTTGATCAAAGAGGAACCACCAGACGCTCATATCCTATCCCACATGAATCGCCAAAAAGATTTTGGCCGAGGTAAGTTTCTTCTCTCATATTCATGTAAAGATACTAACTTGCTCTATCTTGGTGCAAGAGATATAGTTTCGAGGTCGAAACCATTTAAAGAGGGTGAGTATGATGAGGACATCAAGTCATCATCAACCAAGGAGCACAGAACCATGAGTCATGTAGAGGAGAGCATGAAGTTGAAGAGATCTAAGGAGACTTGCGGCCCAAGTCTAGCTCAAATGAAGACTAAGATCAAACATCCCAGCTCAACCAACACTTGGAGATCATACTCAATTAATTCAGAGTCATCCAAAAAGAAGAATCAGCCAAAACGGAGTTCATATGAAGAAGTTATTAAAGATACAATTTGGCAGCTCTTCAATGGACGCGATAGAGACATACAATCACTCATCGAATCATTTCGGCCAAACCAGGATGAAACAAGCTACAAGTCCAATTATTTTGGATTCCTAACTCATCATAGAAAGACTGAGAATTGGATTCGTGACCAAATTCAATTTGGTTTAAGAGTTATGAATTTTACAAATCGGGTGAACTGGAACTTTCCAGATTTGGACACAGGAGCACTTATTGAAGGATTCCGACCGAACCAGAAGGAATTAAGCTATGAATCCAATTTTTCTGGAATCTTGACTCAACCAGGGAGCTCGTCCAATTTGATTCATTCAATTACCGGTTTTGGTTTAAAAGTTATTCAACTTTTAAATCAGAGGATCCTCAGCTTGCCTTATTTGGAACCAAGAGCATTCAACACATTTACACTTGGTGCTATAAATCTCCAACGGCCATTTCCTCTTATATTCTGCAATTTGAAGACTTATTCATTGCATCTAGACGTTCCAAGACATCAGACTTTCCTCCCCAAGTTGTCAAGACTCAAGCACACCTCAAGTTTCCTTATTTTGGGAGATTTGCTCATTTAGAGCCTAACGGCTAGTTTTTGATTAGCTTTGATTTGTTTCTTGTTTCCTTTGATTTTGTGACCGTTAGAATGCTCATGTAAGAGCTGTATATAAGCTCAGTAGATCCTATTGTAAAACTCACCTTTCAATCAATAAATTAATCAAAGTATTTTGTTCTTTTCTTTCAAGTGTGATTCTTGAAGAATTATTCTTTCTTTAGACTTAAGTGTGCGATTCACTTAGATCTTTAGAGGCTGCGACTTAGCTTGTTTGTGTGATTCAAACAATCTATTTCGTTCATCGATTGAGAGAGACAATCAACCCACCGATTGAGAGAGTCAATCAAACCACCACCTTCCATCTCAACATCACGCCTATTTCCGCAACAAAGCTTGAAAACTCTTGATTATCTAGTGAACATAAGTTTGGATTCCAATCTTATATCAGAAGCCGTGCTCGGCCCCTGTGCCGAAGCCACGGTCGGCCTTTGTGCCGAAGCCATGGTTGGCCCTTGTGCCGAAGCTGTGGTCGGCCCTTGTGCCGAAGCTGTGGTCGGCTCTTGTGCCGAGGCCGAGCATGCCTCCATCTGTCACATCTCGGATTGTCCTCCATCTTGTCCAGACAACTTCCATGGTTACGGGCTTTGCTTCGCGTGAAGACCTAGGAGCCATTTTGCCATGTCCATCGAGATTCCCGATGGTTACTTCTTCAGTCATCTGACTTTGAATGTTATTGTTGAGCGGGTGAAAACCGACCCTAACAGTGACTAACAAATAATCTTAAATCTAATGGTTAGGGATTTGTCATATAAAACAAAATTGGTTAATTACTTGATTATTTTTTTTCTGTTAGTAAGCAAATTATCCCAAACTTCATTAGTCTTTTTTTTCTTGATACAAACTTCATAATCAGTCTTGCATGTGTGTTTCAATTAAATCCTATTCTTTATCTCATTTTCTTCGTAACCTATGGTGCAAGTAACTTGTTCTAAATACAATTTTATTTGTTTGTGTTTAGTGTATACAAACTCACATTATAAACATTTTCTAGAAATTAAAAAATTCATAAAATATTAGCATTTTTATATTAATAGTAAAAGGATTAATCTAGGTAAATATTAAATACACGTGAATACTATTAAGGGTCTTTGGTTTGGGCTTACCAATATTAAGTGGCTTTTCCAGTGTCGTCTTAAAACAATTAACATATAGGTTATTGGAAGCACAAGATTTAAAAACTAGCGTCCATTGCAAAAACAAGCACACAGTATAATTCACGAATTTTACAATTTTTACATGTACTTGGTTTCATGTTTTTCCCTTGAAGTTTTGATGTGATTTGTGCCCACAATTTTTTGCCATATCTATATTTTTCTTTTACTAATTATTAAATTTTAGGGAAATTAGCATTAATAACACATATTGCACCAATAATTAAGTATCTAACATAACCTAAATTATAATTAGGTAAATAACATAGAGCATATTTAAAATGACCATTTTAGCCTTATTTTTAGTTACAACATAAATAGTCAACTATATTTTGATCTATGATAGTTGGCTATTCGCAAATAAATATTGGAAAAAAAAATTGGATAGCTGACTATGTATGCATAACTAACTATAATCATAGTAAATTAATCACAAAGTGAACTATATTATAATTAGAATAGCAAACACTCTTTTACATAAACAATGTTTTACATAGTCATATATGTTTTGAAATGATAGTTGACTATTTGTAGATAAATGTTAAAAAGAACCGAATAGCTGACTATACATGCATAAATAGTCAACTATAAGCATAGTGAATTAATTACAAAGTGAACTATATTATAATTAAAATAGCAAACACCCGTTTACTTAGACAATGTTTTACATAGTCAACTATTTTAATTAACATATAGTCAACTATTTTAAGCAACATAATAGCCAACTATTTATAACTAATCAGATCATTAAGGGTATTTTAGTCAATTTTATTTAAGTGGGTGTTAGTTACCTAAATTATATGTAGGTTATGTTATACACCTAATTATGATCTCTAAAACTATTAAACACCTAATTAACCCTAAATTTTACATATTATTATCCATAGTATGCGTTTTAATTCAATACAAATACAAAGTGTACAAAACTAAAAACTATTTTGGTCGAAAAACAAAACTAAAAATTTCTAATTTCAAAGTAACATTCAAACTATTTTCCAACACATAAGATTTTTCTACGATAAGTTTAAAACCTGGCAATCATGCATATTTATTTTTTTGTAAAATTGCTAAATTCCCTTATTAAATAATGAAGGTAGCTTATTCGTTTTAAACATTTTATATCCTCACACGGTACGAGCGATCCACCTAGTTATTAATAGTTTTTGAGGAAAGAGAAGGAAAAAAAAAAGGAGAAAGGGGAAAAGAAAAAAAAAAGAGAAAGGGGAAAAGAAAAAAAAAAGGGAAAAGTCATCTGATTTTTGTCAGATCACTAAAATTGAACAACTCTCTCCTGGATAAAATAGTCTTTTTGTCATAACCGAAACAATGATTTGTGGTAGGAAGTGAATGGACTTTTGGTTTATGGAATAGGATGGAAGGTATTTTTTGAGAAATGGTATTTTTATTATTGTCCCAATAAAATATCTATTTTCTAACCCGTTTAAAGTTCAAAACAACACGATTAATTTGGAATCATATTTTTTTAATGATATTAAAGAAAGAAAAAACGATAACACTTGACATATGTTGTAACTTGTTAAAATTAATTTACATTAGAATTAACTATTAAATTGTTTGAATTAATTGTTAAAGTTATTAAAAGATAATTTTTTTATTTTTAATAAATAAATTAGAAAAACACTTGTCAAAAGAATAGATGACATATGACAGCTTCTCATAACTTGAGAGAGAGTTAGAATCACCTTATCAGACTATCAAAAAGTAATAGGACTCATCTTAGTTTAGAGATGCAGAGACTTTGGAGCCTTCTTTTGTTTGAAGGCCTATTTTGGTTCCAAGACCATCATTTGTATCTGCTTTGCTCAGAGCTAGATTCACCTCCACGACAGGCCCGCTTCCTAGCGCTGGCGGTTTGAGGATATTTCCTGCGCAAAAAAAATTCATATATTTCAGGTTTTATCTGAAAGTACGCGAGTCTAAGACGGCAATTATTAAGAGTTGTAATAAGAAATGTCATAAACAATGTAACAAAAAGGGTCATATGGTTTCACTACTAGCTTATAATTTTCCACAATTTACAAGCGTTTCCCATAGTGTTATTCTAGTGGTATATGAATAAAGAGCTAAAATATTTACCTATGCGACTGAAGAAAATGCCGTAATCCATTCCATTGTACATGGTTGGTATCACTAGCGAATAAGGGCATTGGGTGGAAAACCCAACCTTTTGTTCCTTAGACTGTTTTATGGATTTACTAAGCTTGTTTACACAACGCTTGAATTGTTTATGGCAATTAACATATGTCATACCTGCAAAAACCAAATGGAGCATATTCTCAAATCTAAGATCCAAAAAAATATTTTGTTCATGATATAATCACGAAAATACGGTTCACATCCATGGTTAATCAACAAATGGTTCAATGCAAATTAAACCTAATATTCGAAGGAATTTCTAGAAGACAATCAATTCATAAATATATTTTAAAAAGTGTATAGATACAAAAAACCAATCTCCATTATGTCGATTGATAAAATATTAGATTTTAATTCTTCAATGTATGTAACTAATTTGATTTATTTTGCATTTATATTAATTTATTTTATGATTTGTATTTTGAGCCTATTTAAGTTCATTTCTCCATTCATGAATCATGGTAAATAATACATATAGAATTTTTTGAATATAGAGATTATTCCTCTTAGAAAGCTTTGTGCTTTGTTTTGCTTGTCTATTTTAGTTTGTGGATTTATCCTAAAATACAAATTTGGATCAATGGAGTAATGTTTGGGATTCCACTACTCTCTTGTTTGTGTGGAATTATAATTTGTGAGATTCAAGTTGTTTTTCATGTGGTTATTTGTGTGATTCAATCATCGACAACCCCATCTCTATCTTCACCATTATCCAACCGTACATTTCAAGCCGTGGACCTTGAATTCATTTGACCATAAGCTTGGCGTGATTCCAAGTCTTATATAAGTTTAAGATGCTAACTTTAATTTATGTTCCTAAATAGTATATAACTACTCTCTTCCATGGTAAATACCAGTTTAAACCAAATTAAGATTATCTGAATGCTAATACCAAACTTACATCCGATTTACACTCAGCAGTCAACAAAGTTGATATATCTTTTGATTGGGTTTACCTTTTAAATCAACACAATTGTCATGTGTCATACAACAAGCATCAAGAGCATCACAAGGTGCCTCTCCACGGCATCCAAAGTATCCTATCCCACAATACTTCCCGTAGCGAATGCTGAGACCTGAAACAGAATTTTCTTAAGGAAAATACAGAAGAGATCTTCTCCATATTTAATGGAATGCCGAAGAAGAATAAGAAACAATCTTACTGTTGCAATTATGTGCAATGCAGGTTTTGCTGCATTTCTCCTGTCATTTTGATTCAACCCATCAGAAAAAGCTAACAAAGACAATAACATCGTCTAGAATTACCGCAAAGTATTTGTTTATATTCATTGACAATTTAAAAAAAAATACCATATTTTTAAGCTTTGCTCCATGAAAAGTACCACAACGTTCCAATAATACCAATTAAGTTTTGGTTTTTAAAAATACTACAAACATAGAATTAAAAATTTTAACCTTCAAAACTAAACCTTAAACCCTAAATCCTACCTCCTAAAAACTATATACTATATATAACGTAGTTAACACAAACCCAAAAAATTAAATTATAAATTCTTGAAAATCAATTTTTGTATTTGTAGTATATTTGGAAAACCAAAATTTTTGGTGATCTTTTTTAAACATAAAACAAATAATGGTACGCATAGTTGGCAATTGGCATCAAAACTTGAAAGTGTAGTATTTTGAGAATTTTCTCTATATTCATTTAGAACTGTGGCTTTGCAAATCATTTTCAAATCCGATCTAGCACCATTATTATGAGGAGGAGGAAATATATTAACCTGGCTGTGAACAATGGCGAGGAGGAGGAGGGCGGCTAGGCCGAAAACAACATGTGTCAAAGCACCACCGCGAATCATTTGTATCTCTCCCTACAGTTGAAGTTTCTGGTTTTGGCTTGTGTTTCTCTTCAAATTGTGATCCAAAGTATATATGACTCTCCTTGGAACATGGAAGATCCATTGGTCCTCCTATTTTCTAGCCCTCCTCTCTTATATACCCAACATTTAAGAAAGAAGTTTTATATTAACAACATTTCCGTTACCTCTTGGAACCAACGAACACCTCTTGGAACCAACGAACACGATTAATCAATCAGAGTATTCACAACGGCTTCAAAAATTTTAATGAAAAACAAAGTGCGAATAAATAAATTTGGTTTGACTTTAGTATCATTAAAGCGAATGAAACTTCCTGCGAAATTTTGTTATTACTGAGAGTAATATTTATCAGGGAAAAACGGGGGGGGGGGGGGGGGAATTTATTGGCTAAATATGTCAAGTATATATTATGTTTTTTCTTGTAATTACAATTAGTATCTCGTTAGTACACAATTAGTACCTCGTTAGCATATTCTTAGCATCTTATCTTTGTATATAATGATGTAATACTCCTCTAATAAGATTAACACTTTCTACATTCATAAAATTGATTCAAAGAGAATCATGAAAATTAAAAACGAACTAATGGATTACAAAATCTTCAAGTTATTGTTCCTCTCTAGGATGAATATTGTCGAAGAATATGTTGAAAATCAAAGAGACAATATCCATCTTTATCTCCTTATTAATATAATTTGATCCGTAATCGATCGAGAAAATAAAAAAAATCGATTACGAAACGTAGTCGTTTTAGGATTTCTTTTAACTGGAATAATTTTAAAAAAAATGATTGTCGTTTAGTTGGAAAAAATTATGACTTAAACGAAGTTGATTTTGTAAATCTCACACAATTCCTAGTTTGGGACGTTCTAAACATAATTTAAAAAAAAAAAAAAAAAATTATGACTTAAACGATTAAAGCGACGTCGTTTTGGGTGATATTTTTTTTAAAAAAATCTGAATATATTTAACGGTTTGACTAACGGTGTATTGGTCAAAGTAGGTAATGGCACTTATACATTAGTATAGGTCGAAAATTTAAATTAAAACAGGGTACAAGTATGTATTCGCACCGTTCAAGAGTACAAGGTAGGAACGGGACCGTGTACAAGGAGGAATCAGCCGTTTTCCCGTGGATGGTCGAACAATCCCGCTTGTATGGAGATGAGATGTTTTTTGTGTGTGTGTGAAACCAAATGAAAACTAGATATCATATATAAAATTACAAAACGGATGTACTTAACAAATAAACATTATTAATGAAATCCTATGTTTTTTTAAAAAAAAAATTATTGATGAAATACCATTAAATACTATGTTAGTTACGAATATAATGAAATCTAATATATATTGGTTTATTCATAGATACATGTACATATAAAAACTACAATACAAAATGCATTGAAGAGAAAAATTCATGGTGTTTACGAAGGTATGAAATTTTGATGGGGTGGATAAATCATGTGTGCCAAGATATCTTCTATCATTTTTATTATCTCACAAAGCCATCAAAAGACTGATTACTTGTTGACTTATAACTCTAAGAGCATGTACAATAGTCATCCACTGGGGTCTAATTAGTGGGTGTCTAAAGTATTAATTAATTCAGTTTTATGTTTTTAGACACTTTTCGGTTATAGACCATTCCAATGGAGACATCGAAACTTAGGTGTCTAAAAAATAAAATATTGTTTGATGTATTTGATGTATTTGTGTTTAAAATTGGTTTGATGTATTTTTCTTGTTAATGACACTTAAAAAAGAATTGTGATTCAATTGTCAACACTAGAATTCAAAGAAACATAACACATATTTCGGAAACTATTTTTTAAAAAAGAGCCAAATAGAAGTTTTACTAATAATCTTTGAGCATCAAAATTTCACTAAAACAAGTTTGTGTTATAACACTATAGATAAATTGTCTTTCAAAAGATAACAACAAAAATATAACATAAATGAGAACTTCTTTTTGCTCAAAAAAAAATAAAAAATGAGAACTTCTTGATGAAAGCAGATCACTTGATCTTCTTCTTAGGCCTCAAGTGCAAAAGAATCAAAAACCACAAGTTAATTATAATCCATCTCACACAAACTCTGAAAAAATTGTAAAGCAAGAGACAACAAACCTGGTTGATGTGTCCACACTTCTTTTAACTGCAATTTACAGCCTTGGGTGCAGACGTGTGTAACACCTAAATCAACAAGTTACTCAATATGAGACACAATTTTCACATCAAAAACACCATTAAAGCTTTCTTTTATCACAACAGTATGGCTAACCTTGGTTCATGAGCCGGCAGAGATGTGGAAGAACAGGCAAGAAAGGAGTAAGTTGTGACTCTCTGCAAGTAACTCAGAAAGATACTTGTTCAAAGACAAAATTGCAGATTTATCCAAATCAATATAACCCTGACCACACAAGCAGGTTCACTCAAAACCATTTAACCAGATTCAAGTATCCAATTTATTTTGTAATTTCAATTTCAATTTCAACTAATTTCAATTTCAACAGTATGGCTAATTTTAAAATTATCAAATCCGAAATACACAACAACCCCAATAACAACTATCTGAAATCCCAAATTCGAAAAACCCTAATTTGATTTACAAAAACCCCTAAAATTCTAAATCCGATTCTGATTTATCACAAACCCTAAAAGATCTATGAAATAACAGAGGGATTTCATCGAGTACCAACCTTTTAAACTGAGAATCGATGATGATGATGAACCGTCGATTAGAACCACCGATTCTCTCACGCGAGGAAGAGAGAGATGAAAACAAGAGGAAACACGGGCAAAAAAAATTTTCCTCTACCGTGTTATTATTTTTTTTTTTTGACCAACCAGAGAGTGACACACAACATTGGATCTGTGTGTCTAATTTTCCCAAAAAGATCCTATATTAGATCTTTTCACACATTTTTAGATTTGCGAAACTTAGGTTAATTAATTTTTTAATCTTTAGACACTTTAATTAGACACAAAAGAGTGGGCATTGGTCATGCTCTAACATGGCTATTCATAGACAATCAAAGAACGTTGTGCAATAAAGAGATGTCTAATGTCTAAATTTGAATTATCATATGACTGGAACTGAAAACTTTAGGAGCTTGCATAGATTAACACTGAAAAAACTAGAGATTATAGATATATAAATAAAATTTGCAACAGAATATACGTTGGAGAAGCTGAGATGACCAGAGAAGCTTGGTGGACGCATAGCTTAAAGACGACGTTAAACCAGTCAAATCAAAATACTAATTTTAATTCACATTTGATAAGAATTATGATCATTATAAATCTTCACGATGTATAGATAACAACATAAATCATCATATTATATATATTAAATTTTACAATATATTAATACATTATTGCCTACATATGTCATTGAACGTAATTCTTTTTTTTTAATACTATCAACATAAAGATCTTAAACTGCGTGCACATGGTGTGGACCAACTACCTAATATTATGTTAGTTACAAATATAATCATAAGGAAATTTATACTGATTTATTTAAAAAAAATTCGTAGATACATTTGATTTCCTACACATTTTATAACTCATGTTAAAAATCTCACATTTAACAAAAGAGAGCTAAAATAATATAAAAAATTAATAAGTCAATCCACTAATCGTCAACAGGTTTTAGAACCTTGTAGTCTCCTTATGATTTTTCCATGAAAAGAAAGTTACATAATCTACAAATTTAAGAGAGTTATGAGTCACCTGATAAGATGATCAAAAAGTAGAAGGGCTCATCTTAGTTTAAAGAAGCAGATACTTTGGAGCCTCCTTTTGTTTGAAGAGGTAACTTTGTTCCAAGGCCATCCTTTATATCCGCTTTGCTCAGAGCAAGATTCGCCTCCACGACTGGCCTAGGTACCGCCGGCGGTTTGAGGATATTACCTTTGCAAGATTATTCACATCTTATCAGAATTTAAAATTAGTCTAAGATAACAGTAATTAATTAAGTAATTTATTTATAGTGTTAGATACAAATAGATGAATAAAACAGAGCTAAAACATTTACCTATTTTACTGAAGAAAATGCCGAAATCCATTCCTTTGTACATGGTTGGTATCGCTCGCGAATAAGGGCATTGGGTGGAAAATCCAACCTTTTGTCCATTAGATTGTTTCATCGCTGTGTTAACCTCGTTTACGCAACGCTGGAACTCTTTATGGCAGTTAACGTAATCCATACCTGCAAATACCAAGATTTAAAAAGGTTATTTTACAACTTTACATAATCTATGATCATTGAACACACATATCAAAGTTATGTCTCCGATTTACATTTAAGAATGGTTTATCATAGAAAAATCATTTTTGGCTAAAACAAAATCAGCAGGTAACATATTGGCAATAAGTAGAAGATGTTATTGATTGGGTTTTACCTTTAATATCAACACAATTGTCATGTGTCATGCAGCATGCATCAAGATCATCACAAGGTGCCTCTCCCGGACATCCAAAGTATCCTATCCCACAGTACTTCCCATAGCGAATGCCGACAACTGAAACAGAGTTTTCTTAAGGAAATACAGAAGAAATCTTTCTCCAAATTCAAACGAATGCACAAGAAAATTAAGAAACAATCTTACTGTTGCAATTCTGTGCAATGCAGGTTTTGCTGCATTTCTCCTGTCATTTTGATTCAGCCAATCAGAAAGCAAACAACATATTTATGCACAAGTGTCTTTGCAAATCTTTGTTCAAATCCGATTTTCTAGCCCGGTTAAGCCGGGAGAAGAGGAGGAAATATATTAACCTTGCTGTGAACGACGGCGAGGAGGAGGAAGGCGGCTAGGCCGAAAGCGACACGTGTCAAATAACCACCGTGAATCATCTTTCTCTCGGTTGAAGTTTTTTTGGCTTTGGGTTGTGTTTCTCTTCCAAATTGTGATCCAAAGTGTAAATGAGTCTCCTTGGAAGATCTCATTGGTCCTCCTACTTTCTAGTTTGTTCTATTAGCGACATTTCTGTTACCTCTTGGAACCAACGAACGTAATTAATCAATCAAAGTAATCACACCGGCTAGTAATTGTTTTAATGAAACTAAAAAATTGAAATAAATAAATTTGGTTCGACTTTTGCATCATTAAAGTGATAGAAACTTCCTGGGGGATTTTGTTATTATTGAGAGTAATCTTATCAAAGATAATAAAGACAAAAAGACATATTACTTCATATGGCAAGGAACCCGGGCTAAAGACGTCTTTTTGAGTTGAAGCGGCTTATTTTTTAGAACAAGATAAGACGCCTCCAAACTCCTTACACGGAATGACAAATCTTTGGTTTTGATAAAATAGCACCATTCCTATTTTATATAACGAGTTTAATACATCTCTCTACAACACCTTCGAGTTTCGTTCCTCAAATCATCACTATGTTTTGAACTTTATGTATTTAGTTTCTTTTGTTTTTTGTTTTTGTGAAACTTTGATATGTAATTATTGTAAAAAACTTTTTTCTCATTACCATCATCCTATTTCTTATGTACTCTTTTGTACTCAACCTAATATTACAAATCGAGTCCTAAATAAAAATACTATGTTCTCGTACTTTCGTGGATCGGTTACTACATTTTCGAAATACAATTACTAGAAACCGAGTCCTATACTTTCCAAATTTGTTCTCCTGATTCCATGGACCGATTACTACATTGCAAAATATAATTACTACAATCTACCCTCCGTTCCCTACTTTTTCAAACTAAATCATACATGTTCCATATACCGCTAATATGTTGCCCTGCGTCCGTTGGCCATTTCCTACATTTTCTTCATTCACTTAATACACACCGATTAGTATATTTTCCAAATATAATCAATAATAACAACCAATGCAAATATTGACTTTTTACTATACACAACACCATAAACTTAGTTATTTAACAACCCAACCCGCTGTTCGGGGACCGAACGGGTCATCCCCCTAGTTAAAGTGAAAGAAACTTCCTGGGGGATTTTGTTATTATTGAGAGTAATCTTATCAAAGAGAGTTTAGCAAAATGGATTTTTCTCAGCTCCAAAGCCTCTGTTTCTGTTTCAGGAACTGGGGGAAAAATTGATTCAGATAGAATCATGAACACTAAAAAACGGGGTAATGGATTACACAATCTTCAAGTTACTGTTCCTCTCTCTCAAGGGTAATATCCGGTGAAGGTGAATCCTCTGCCGGTGATTTCACCTGCGCAGTACCACGCAAAGCACTCGAGACCAAACAATGCACCAATTCCCGCATCTTCTACCTTTAAACTGGATCTGTTCTTCCATAAGTTTTTTGCGTAGTCTAGTTCCTTCCAGAAGGTTTCATAGCGTCCGGGAATGCTGTAATAAGAAGTGGAGGAGTGTTAGAAAATCGAGTAAAAAAGCCACACATAAAGGTGAAACCAAGATTCCAAATTGTGAATGCCCATGTAAATTGAAGTGTGATGATGGACCAGGTTCTCGCCCGTGAATCAACTTTTCAAGACTAAGAAATGCAACAGACGCTAAAGCCGTCATCATGCAAGAGGCAGTTTACTGAGAACTCTTTGCATCCAGAAAAGAAATATTAACCATCACATCTGAGACTTGGTAGACTAGAAAATTGGTGGAAAATACTTACTAAGAGGCTTATTAATCAAACATACTAAAGCTTGGCTACTTTAATACACAAACTTGCAACTTAAAACAAAGGATCAAACAAGACAAGCAGCTCAACGCATAGATAGTAATAACAAAATAGTAAAGATTTTCATTTCAATCAAGGGCCACAACTATTAGTGGAGACATCAAAGGATTCTAAGTAATGCCATTTCTGTTCCCTGAACAGCCTTTATATCATCAAGGATTACTATTCTTGATGCAAATCCAAGTTGTATATGTCCTTGAGCATTCACTAGCTATTTTACACCTTAAACAAGAAAATGAAGTAGATAGTTTCTTGACAAAAATCTCAGGCTAACCAGAATCAAGAACATGGTTTTATAAATATGACAGAGAAAATGTTGAGAGATAGAGGGAGAAGAGAGATAACAAACCTAGCAAGACGGGTGTAGAGCAGTTGCTTAGACAACTCTTGGCACTTCTCAACAGTGGCAGGTTCTTGAATATATTGCTTGTTCTTCTCCAGCAACTGCTTGTAGTAGGAATTCCCATGCTTAGCCACAAACTTTGAAGCCTCACATGCCTTTGATTGAAGTTGTACCAACTTTGATGCCATCTTCACAACCAAATCCTTCAAAATAAAGCAGTAGGCATCTTAAGATTTCCGTAATGCAGCAAATAGTTCTCATTACACTCTTTCACCGATAAATTAAAAAAAAAAACGAATCCCAAAAGACCTAGCTTCCAAAACCAGTAGACTTTTGAACAATCCACCCAAATTCAAAGCTAAACCCCAAATCCTCAATTCTACAACGACAGATCGAACGAGCTCCAGTGTGAATCAACGAAGCACATCAAAAACGAACAACAATCTTTCTCAAAGTAAAAGCAGATCATAGATACAACAGATCTAAAAGTCAACCACAAAAACAAACAATATACAATGAAAGCAGGAGAAAAACCCTAGAAACCCAATTAAAAAAAATCAAATCGAAGTAGATTTATAAATCCAAATTTGAGAATCTGAAACTAGAAAACTGCAAGAAGAAACATCACAGAAGCTCGCCGTACCTTTCGGCTATCGAAATGCGGCAACGATGAGCAGAGCTGAGAGATGAGTCGATTTGGAGATTCAACAAATATCACACAATACGCCACTTTCTTTCTTTCCCCTCTGTTAAAAAGTTAAAACGACGACGTTATGTCTCACAACCGCTTAGAACGCTATTTTCGATGTTTCGAAAAAACGACGTCGTTTTTGCATAAATTCCCAAATCGTCATCATCATTTCTTCTCTGATTCCTCCGCGGATTCCGATGGAGCTCCACGCCGGAAACCGGAAGAAGCTCGTCGATTCACTACGCTCTCGCTTATCTAGTTCCAATCGTCCTCTCCATGGATTCGTGTTCCTCCAGGTATAATTTCTAAAGCTTATCGATGATCGGAGCTTAGCTTTCGTCGTCTCTAGCTCATTCTTCTTCTTTCTATTGGACGATAGGGAGGCGAGGAGAAAAATCGGTACTGCACTGATCACGCAGAGCTCTTCAGGTACCGGATTTTGAACTTTTGTTTATCATAGGGCTACTACTAAACCTTGTTTATGTTTTTCGCTGAGATAGATTATTTGAATTGACTTGAAAATGCAGGCAGGAGAGTTATTTTTCTTACTTGTTTGGAGTCAAAGAACCTGATTTCTATGGAGCTATAGTGAGCTGTTTAGCATTTTTATTATATGTGTTGCTTAACCAATGAATTGATCATATTTCGTTATTGGAAGGACATTGCAAGTGGGAATTCTATCCTTTTTATTCCAAGGTTGCCTGATGATTATGCTGTCTGGTTGGGGGAGATCAAGCCATTGTCGCACTTTCAGGTTATTATTTGAGTTTATTTTTAGTCTTGTTAGTTTGTTCAATGCATACCTTTTGTTTTATAAGAATGGAATTTTGTGCAGGAAACATATATGGTTGACATGGTTTTCTATGTGGATGAGATTATTCTAGTCTTCAGTGAACATTTTAAGGGATCTGGAAAGCCCCTGTTTTATCTCTTGCATGGCCTTAATACCGACAGCAGTAACTTCTCAAAACCTGCAAGCTTTGAGGTTTAGGCATTTCATCCTTTCTTCTTCAATTTTTTTTTTGTTTGGAAAGAACCTCTCATTGATTGGCAAAACTATGCTCTGTTGATTGGTCTTGCCTTTTTCTTGTCTTGTTGCTGAAAATGAATATCTTCTGGCATGTCTTGTAATCCTGAATTTTTGGGATTCTGATGCTCATAGTGTTTTCCTGTGATTAGAATCTCATTTCTACTTTCGTATTTTAACTGTTGTTGTGTCTTATTTCAGGGGATAGAAAAGTTTGAGACTGATTTGACTACTTTCCATCCTATTTTGGCGGAATGTCGTGTTATCAAGTCATATCTGGAGCTTCAGTTATTACAGTTTGCAAATGATATAAGTTCTGAAGCTCGTGTAGAGGTGTGATATGGTTTCATTGCATTCCTTTCTTTCAAACTTATTGTTTTCCTTTTCCTATGGTATACTACTATACTTAGACTAATGAATGAAATAAATTGATGAAATGATGTTCTTCTCTGTTGGCTTGTTCAATTTTTTTTGTTTGATATCATTTCACTACTTAGGTTTCCCTTGTCCACTCCATGTAGAAATGTTTTCTTCTCTTCTTGTGATTTTCTTACACGTTTCCAACTTTTATCCATGTTTTTAATCCACATTAAGGTTATGAGGAAAGTCAAACCTGGTATGAAAGAATATCAGATGGAAAGTATGTTTTTGCATCACACCTACATGTACGGTGGCTGTAGGCATTGCTCGTACACATGCATTTGTGCAACAGGCGATAACAGGTCAGTTTGGTGGATAAATCTTATTATTGTTGAAAATGCAGAAATAATCACTCGGTGTTTTTACTGCAAAAACTAACAAAATGATGTAAAACTGTTTGCAGTGCTGTTCTCCATTATGGGCATGCTGCAGCTCCGAATGATAGGGTAAAAGAGCAAGCTTTATCCTCTTTTCTAATTCTTTCTTCATTCCCTGTTAACAAATCCTTTATTATTTCTTGCAGACTTTTGAAGATGGAGATTTGGCATTGCTTGATATGGGTGGTGAATACCATTTTTATGCGTCTGACATAACATGCTCATTCCCGGTGTGTGCATTTTTTTTCTGGCGTCAATGCTATTGATAGTTCTCCATTTTTAGGTCCTGTTACTTATTCAGAATCCTTTAGAGTGTGACTAATATGTATTTTCACCTAGTCGACTTGTTTTTAATCCTGTTTACATGAGCATCATAATTCGTTGAACTCAGTAATTAGAGCCAATGGTGGCTAATATTTGCCTAATATTTATCAAATCTGTGCAGGTCAATGGTAGATTTACAAGCGACCAGAGTCTAATCTATAATGTAAGTACTTTACAAGATTGGTGCAACGTTGATGTAGTAGAAACCTGTTTATCTAGATATTGGCAAGCTCTTTGAAGGTTTATATGTGTTTACCTTGTCTGATTTGCCTTTCTTCTAGGCGGTTTTGGATGCTCATAATTCTGTAATCTCTACGATGAAGCCAGGAGTAAACTGGGTGGATATGCACAAGTAAGTTTAACTGAGATGCTATATAGCTCAGTATGCATGCAGATGCAGTAAACGGGATTGATTGATTATGAACTCAAAGCTTGTACCCTCAATATACTTTGGCCTATTTTGAACTACATACCCATATGGTTATATAGCTTTCTTTGCCAACTGAAGCAAGATTAATGTACAGGTTAGCTGAAAGAATCATCCTTGACTCACTGAAGAAGGGGTCCATTCTCACTGGGTAACTCTCTCTCTTAGACATTTGTTTATGCACAACTTTATTCACTCTTCTCTAAAGCTATATATCATTGTTACGGTTTTCGTCTATGTTCCTAGTAATGTAGACGAGATGATGGTAGAACGCTTGGTAGCTGTCTTCATGCCTCATGGGCTAGGTCACTTCATGGGCATTGACACACACGATACCGGTGGTTACCCTATGGTACATCTAATCTCTTTTTCACCCAATAGTATCCTAATTAACATGTAACTACAGTCCTTGTTTCTTACTACTTTAATTTGTATTTTTTAAGGGAGTGGAAAGACCAAAAGAACCGGGATTGAAGTCACTACGCACTGCAAGAGACCTCCTTGAAGGAATGGTAAGGGCTCTAATTGTTACTAGTAAAATATTTTTGGTGCTTTAGTACTCTCTTCATGGTTCTAAATCCTAATGGTATGTATGCCAGGTTATAACGGTGGAGCCAGGCTGCTATTTCATCAAGGCATTGCTGGTCCCAGCCATGGAAAACGCAAAAACCTCTAAATTCTTCAACCGTGAAACAATAGAGAGATTCAGGAATCTTGGAGGTGTCAGAATCGAAAGTGATTTGGTAACGATATAAAATATATCCACTCTTAACTTTTAATACCCCGCTTAAGAGTAAATCTTAAATATACGATTATAATGTCTCATTTGCTTTAATTGGAAACTAAAAACTGGTTTAGAAACTCAATAATGAAAAACAAAATCGTTTAATTGGAATAAGAAACTAAGAAATATTGGCTATATTTGTTACGAATCTAGTATGCTTCTAGTTTATTTTGTTTCAGTGAGTTTGATCATTCACTCACCAATTAAAAAGATGATCACTTATCTGAATATATCACCAATTCTATTCCTGGGCATAAAACCCAGAACCGGAGAACCAAACCGAACCCGACCTAAATTACCCGAATCAAATCCAAATTGAATTTTAAAAATACCCAAATGGGTCCTAAATTTTTAGTATCGAAAATCCGAACCGAACCGAGACCCAAACGAGTATCCGAAATACCTGAAACATAAAAAAAAATCGGGAATTTTAATAGGTTTTTAGTCATTATTTTGGGGTTTCTGAAAAAATTGGATAAAAAATAATTAAAACATAGTAAAGTCTAAATGTTTTTATATTTTTTCTGAATATTTAGGGTAAAAAATACTCGAATATTTCCTATTGTAAAACCCGGATCCGACCCGAACCCAAAAGAAACTCAACCGAACCCAACACCGAATTTCCTAAATATCCAAACGGTTTATATATCTCTTGATATCCAAAAATCCGAAAACCCAAAAGATCTAAATCGAACGGGTCCGGGTACGCGAATGCCTTGGACTAACCAATTCAACTAAGCGAACCGGGCAGATAAAATCTAACCGGTTTGGTGCTATCAATAACAGAAAGCGGTATCCTCGAGACGGATTTAAAATTCGTCAACCGAAGCGAGAAAAAAAAAGCCAAGAGCAAAAAAGACGACTTGCCAAGTTGTAAATAAAAGCTTGTGGCTTCCTAAAACCCTAATTTTGCGCTTCTTCTCTTCTCTTCTCTTCTCTCTCTATCTTTTCCCTCTTGTGTGAGACTAAGAAGAAACGATGACCAAGAAGAGTAACCAAAACGAGGAAGAGTTCATTAGCTTTTAACTAACTGGAATTATGTTGAAAACCCCGATTTAAACCAGATTTTTAATTCAGATTAGTCTGATTCTTCTCTTCCACCAAAGTGAACAAGAGAAAGAATAGCCAAAAGCTGAAGAAGCCAAGGAAGCTGGTGCTAGGTGGTAATCTTTGCTCTTCTGGGCTTAAGTTCTCTGGAGGGAAAAAAATAAAAAAAAACTTGGGGAAAATGGCACTAATGAGCCTAGATGACGGATTGCCAGAAATGGGAGGAGAATTTGAGAAAGTACAAGAATACTTCAAAGTCAGGAGGTTTATTTCTGGAAAAGACAAATGAGAAACCAATATTCCAACTACGGAACGCTCTTTGTTTGTTTTTGTTGAGATTAAAGCAAAATCTTCCCTTTTTTGTAAACAAACTTGAGTTCATGAAGATGAGGTTGAGTTCATATCAACTCAACTCAACGCTAGAACATCAGAAGATTGTGGCAGTCTAGCACTGTCTAGGCTCAAAACGCCAGAGATCAACAGCAATATCGACTTCTTTTCGCTTGTGGAATTTGTAGAGTTTTGGTAAGTCATACCGCAGCTGCAAGGGAAACACATATCAAATGAGTTAGAATGTTCAAGACCCAATTCACATCAGAGTAAATCTTTCATTCCCACCTCACACAAAACTTGAGCACTTTTCGCATCAAAATCACGCAATGCTGCCTTTTTAATGTGCTGCGCGAACATTAAGGTTGTTATGAACAAAATACATAGTTACACGCAGGGTACATAGAAACTAGTACTTTGAGGAAGGAGAAGAAAGGCTCCAAAGCTTACTTCTCTGGTAGATGTCTTATGCAAGGAATAAACAGCTTGCGATGCGACCTGCATAACAAAATAAGCTTGTAATTTGAAATTCAGAAAACAGTAATAAAGAATTTAATTTCTGTATTCACCTTCATTGCCGCAGAGAGAAACTCCATGTCAGCTCCTTTCTTTCGGGTACCAAATGGAGGGTTCATTACAACAGTATCCACAATCTGGCCTAAAACAATTCACAGAGATAGAAGAATGTTACATAGATTCTTTTCTGTTGGTGAATGACTTTCCAGAAACTTTATTTACCATTTAACTCTAGTTTTGTAATGTCACACTGAACGAAATCTGTCTCCACCTCAAGTTCCTGGGCATTGAGTGTTGCTGTTTCAAGAGAGTGTGGGTCGATATCGAATCCCATGACATAGCTGGTTTTAGAAGCAATAAAGAGATTTCAACAACAAGCACAGAGAATCAGAAGAATGGAGTAAAGACGATGAATTACTCACGATGCATCTAAAAGAGCAGCAGCAGCACTTAAAGTACCACAACCGCATCC
Organism: Draba incana; assembly: GCA_963576765.1. Lineage (NCBI taxonomy): Eukaryota > Viridiplantae > Streptophyta > Magnoliopsida > Brassicales > Brassicaceae > Draba > Draba incana. The sequence goes on along the minus strand of OY755212.1, from coordinate 15,624,270 downwards.
AAAATCCGCAACAACTTTATCACTTATGTCTCCATATGAATTCTCTGCCTAGAGACCCAAATCACAAAAGGCATGAAAACAAGGAAAGTTTGAAGCTTTGAGGAGAGGAAGAATGAATTTACAGTGAAAAGCATGCGAGAAGCAATGTGAGGACCAGTTGGGTATTGCTCCAATTCCACCTACCACAAAACAAAAGAAGAGTTGCAGAAAATCAGACAAGAAAAAACAAAAGAGTTAAAGTTTAGGCATACTTTAGGATTGGAGAATTGTTGAAGATCACCCAACAAGCCTTCTAATTGCTTCAGCTTCATCTTCTCCGCCGCTGCTCAATTCACAAAGCAAACCAAATGCCTCCGCAGGAACATAGAAAACCAGCCTTAGTCGCCGCACCACGAAGTAGTGACCCGAATCCTCCTTTACCTCCACGGAGAGAGAGGACGAGATTCACGGAGGAATCAGACTGAGAAATTGCGGATTCGTCGGAGAAAAATACCTCTCTATATATATAAACAAAACAAAGCATAGATTAGACCTCTTTTTAAGGTCATCTGAGAGAGAGGGAGAGATGTGTCCTCGAGCAACTCAAACATGCGAAATCTGCGAGAAAGTTGTATCCAAATACAAGTGTCCTTCTTGTCTTATTCCTTAGTATCAGACCTAGCTTCCAAAAACAGTAGACTTTTGAACAATCCACCCAAATTCAAAGCTAAACCCCAAATCCTCAATTCTACAACGACAGATCGAACGAGCTCCAGTGTGAATCAACGAAGCACATCAAAAACGAACAACAATCTTTCTCAAAGTAAAAGCAGATCATAGATACAACAGATCTAAAAGTCAACCACAAAAACAAACAATATACAATGAAAGCAGGAGAAAAACCCTAGAAACCCAATTAAAAAAAATCAAATCGAAGTAGATTTATAAATCCAAATTTGAGAATCTGAAACTAGAAAACTGCAAGAAGAAACATCACAGAAGCTCGCCGTACCTTTCGGCTATCGAAATGCGGCAACGATGAGCAGAGCTGAGAGATGAGTCGATTTGGAGATTCAACAAATATCACACAATACGCCACTTTCTTTCTTTCCCCTCTGTTAAAAAGTTAAAACGACGACGTTATGTCTCACAACCGCTTAGAACGCTATTTTCGATGTTTCGAAAAAACGACGTCGTTTTTGCATAAATTCCCAAATCGTCATCATCATTTCTTCTCTGATTCCTCCGCGGATTCCGATGGAGCTCCACGCCGGAAACCGGAAGAAGCTCGTCGATTCACTACGCTCTCGCTTATCTAGTTCCAATCGTCCTCTCCATGGATTCGTGTTCCTCCAGGTATAATTTCTAAAGCTTATCGATGATCGGAGCTTAGCTTTCGTCGTCTCTAGCTCATTCTTCTTCTTTCTATTGGACGATAGGGAGGCGAGGAGAAAAATCGGTACTGCACTGATCACGCAGAGCTCTTCAGGTACCGGATTTTGAACTTTTGTTTATCATAGGGCTACTACTAAACCTTGTTTATGTTTTTCGCTGAGATAGATTATTTGAATTGACTTGAAAATGCAGGCAGGAGAGTTATTTTTCTTACTTGTTTGGAGTCAAAGAACCTGATTTCTATGGAGCTATAGTGAGCTGTTTAGCATTTTTATTATATGTGTTGCTTAACCAATGAATTGATCATATTTCGTTATTGGAAGGACATTGCAAGTGGGAATTCTATCCTTTTTATTCCAAGGTTGCCTGATGATTATGCTGTCTGGTTGGGGGAGATCAAGCCATTGTCGCACTTTCAGGTTATTATTTGAGTTTATTTTTAGTCTTGTTAGTTTGTTCAATGCATACCTTTTGTTTTATAAGAATGGAATTTTGTGCAGGAAACATATATGGTTGACATGGTTTTCTATGTGGATGAGATTATTCTAGTCTTCAGTGAACATTTTAAGGGATCTGGAAAGCCCCTGTTTTATCTCTTGCATGGCCTTAATACCGACAGCAGTAACTTCTCAAAACCTGCAAGCTTTGAGGTTTAGGCATTTCATCCTTTCTTCTTCAATTTTTTTTTTGTTTGGAAAGAACCTCTCATTGATTGGCAAAACTATGCTCTGTTGATTGGTCTTGCCTTTTTCTTGTCTTGTTGCTGAAAATGAATATCTTCTGGCATGTCTTGTAATCCTGAATTTTTGGGATTCTGATGCTCATAGTGTTTTCCTGTGATTAGAATCTCATTTCTACTTTCGTATTTTAACTGTTGTTGTGTCTTATTTCAGGGGATAGAAAAGTTTGAGACTGATTTGACTACTTTCCATCCTATTTTGGCGGAATGTCGTGTTATCAAGTCATATCTGGAGCTTCAGTTATTACAGTTTGCAAATGATATAAGTTCTGAAGCTCGTGTAGAGGTGTGATATGGTTTCATTGCATTCCTTTCTTTCAAACTTATTGTTTTCCTTTTCCTATGGTATACTACTATACTTAGACTAATGAATGAAATAAATTGATGAAATGATGTTCTTCTCTGTTGGCTTGTTCAATTTTTTTTGTTTGATATCATTTCACTACTTAGGTTTCCCTTGTCCACTCCATGTAGAAATGTTTTCTTCTCTTCTTGTGATTTTCTTACACGTTTCCAACTTTTATCCATGTTTTTAATCCACATTAAGGTTATGAGGAAAGTCAAACCTGGTATGAAAGAATATCAGATGGAAAGTATGTTTTTGCATCACACCTACATGTACGGTGGCTGTAGGCATTGCTCGTACACATGCATTTGTGCAACAGGCGATAACAGGTCAGTTTGGTGGATAAATCTTATTATTGTTGAAAATGCAGAAATAATCACTCGGTGTTTTTACTGCAAAAACTAACAAAATGATGTAAAACTGTTTGCAGTGCTGTTCTCCATTATGGGCATGCTGCAGCTCCGAATGATAGGGTAAAAGAGCAAGCTTTATCCTCTTTTCTAATTCTTTCTTCATTCCCTGTTAACAAATCCTTTATTATTTCTTGCAGACTTTTGAAGATGGAGATTTGGCATTGCTTGATATGGGTGGTGAATACCATTTTTATGCGTCTGACATAACATGCTCATTCCCGGTGTGTGCATTTTTTTTCTGGCGTCAATGCTATTGATAGTTCTCCATTTTTAGGTCCTGTTACTTATTCAGAATCCTTTAGAGTGTGACTAATATGTATTTTCACCTAGTCGACTTGTTTTTAATCCTGTTTACATGAGCATCATAATTCGTTGAACTCAGTAATTAGAGCCAATGGTGGCTAATATTTGCCTAATATTTATCAAATCTGTGCAGGTCAATGGTAGATTTACAAGCGACCAGAGTCTAATCTATAATGTAAGTACTTTACAAGATTGGTGCAACGTTGATGTAGTAGAAACCTGTTTATCTAGATATTGGCAAGCTCTTTGAAGGTTTATATGTGTTTACCTTGTCTGATTTGCCTTTCTTCTAGGCGGTTTTGGATGCTCATAATTCTGTAATCTCTACGATGAAGCCAGGAGTAAACTGGGTGGATATGCACAAGTAAGTTTAACTGAGATGCTATATAGCTCAGTATGCATGCAGATGCAGTAAACGGGATTGATTGATTATGAACTCAAAGCTTGTACCCTCAATATACTTTGGCCTATTTTGAACTACATACCCATATGGTTATATAGCTTTCTTTGCCAACTGAAGCAAGATTAATGTACAGGTTAGCTGAAAGAATCATCCTTGACTCACTGAAGAAGGGGTCCATTCTCACTGGGTAACTCTCTCTCTTAGACATTTGTTTATGCACAACTTTATTCACTCTTCTCTAAAGCTATATATCATTGTTACGGTTTTCGTCTATGTTCCTAGTAATGTAGACGAGATGATGGTAGAACGCTTGGTAGCTGTCTTCATGCCTCATGGGCTAGGTCACTTCATGGGCATTGACACACACGATACCGGTGGTTACCCTATGGTACATCTAATCTCTTTTTCACCCAATAGTATCCTAATTAACATGTAACTACAGTCCTTGTTTCTTACTACTTTAATTTGTATTTTTTAAGGGAGTGGAAAGACCAAAAGAACCGGGATTGAAGTCACTACGCACTGCAAGAGACCTCCTTGAAGGAATGGTAAGGGCTCTAATTGTTACTAGTAAAATATTTTTGGTGCTTTAGTACTCTCTTCATGGTTCTAAATCCTAATGGTATGTATGCCAGGTTATAACGGTGGAGCCAGGCTGCTATTTCATCAAGGCATTGCTGGTCCCAGCCATGGAAAACGCAAAAACCTCTAAATTCTTCAACCGTGAAACAATAGAGAGATTCAGGAATCTTGGAGGTGTCAGAATCGAAAGTGATTTGGTAACGATATAAAATATATCCACTCTTAACTTTTAATACCCCGCTTAAGAGTAAATCTTAAATATACGATTATAATGTCTCATTTGCTTTAATTGGAAACTAAAAACTGGTTTAGAAACTCAATAATGAAAAACAAAATCGTTTAATTGGAATAAGAAACTAAGAAATATTGGCTATATTTGTTACGAATCTAGTATGCTTCTAGTTTATTTTGTTTCAGTGAGTTTGATCATTCACTCACCAATTAAAAAGATGATCACTTATCTGAATATATCACCAATTCTATTCCTGGGCATAAAACCCAGAACCGGAGAACCAAACCGAACCCGACCTAAATTACCCGAATCAAATCCAAATTGAATTTTAAAAATACCCAAATGGGTCCTAAATTTTTAGTATCGAAAACCCGAACCGAACCGAGACCCAAACGAGTATCCGAAATACCTGAAACATAAAAAAAAATCGGGAATTTTAATAGGTTTTTAGTCATTATTTTGGGGTTTCTGAAAAAATTGGATAAAAAATAATTAAAACATAGTAAAGTCTAAATGTTTTTATATTTTTTCTGAATATTTAGGGTAAAAAATACTCGAATATTTCCTATTGTAAAACCCGGATCCGACCCAAACCCAAAAGAAACTCAACCGAACCCAACACCGAATTTCCTAAATATCCAAACGGTTTATATATCTCTTGATATCCAAAAATCCGAAAACCCAAAAGATCTAAATCGAACGGGTCCGGGTACGCGAATGCCTTGGACTAACCAATTCAACTAAGCGAACCGGGCAGATAAAATCTAACCGGTTTGGTGCTATCAATAACAGAAAGCGGTATCCTCGAGACGGATTTAAAATTCGTCAACCGAAGCGAGAAAAAAAAAGCCAAGAGCAAAAAAGACGACTTGCCAAGTTGTAAATAAAAGCTTGTGGCTTCCTAAAACCCTAATTTTGCGCTTCTTCTCTTCTCTTCTCTTCTCTCTCTATCTTTTCCCTCTTGTGTGAGACTAAGAAGAAACGATGACCAAGAAGAGTAACCAAAACGAGGAAGAGTTCATTAGCTTTGAACCGGGTCAGAACACGAAGATACGCTTCGAAGATGCTGATGAAGAAGACGACGAAGTTGCAGAAGGCTCCGGTTTTGCCGCCCAAGATGAATCCATGTCCGACGCCGCCGCCGCCGCCTCTGAAGTCGCTGATGATACCACCAGCGCCGATTACTACTTCGATTCCTACTCTCACTTCGGTATTTCCCTCTTTCAAATTGATTTTCTTGTTTCTTTATTGTTTAGCTTTAATTTGGTTCTAAATTATGACTCTGGTATCTATTTTGCAGGTATTCATGAAGTAAGTATAGTTTTCAAGAAAAGCCATGTTGGTTTTGTGATTCAAAAATGTAATTCAGATTTATATTTATCTGATGGTAATCTTATAGGAAATGTTAAAGGATGTAGTGAGAACAAAGACTTATCAGAATGTTATTTACCAAAACAAGTTTCTGATCAAGGACAAAATTGTTCTTGATGTTGGAGCTGGGACAGGAATCTTGTCTCTCTTCTGTGCCAAGGCTGGTGCTGCTCATGTTTACGCAGTATGTCTTCTTTTCTATTCGTGTTTTCTTCAATCTTTATGATTTTGATTGACAATGTTCGGTTCCTTAAAAGGTTGAATGTTCTCAAATGGCTGACATGGCAAAGGAGATTGTTAAAGCAAATGGATTTTCTGATGGTAAATTGTTGTTTTTTTTAATCTATTTTGAAATGAGAAACATTTGTTCTGTAACCGCTTGACGATTTTTGTAGTTATAACGGTGTTGAAAGGGAAGATCGAGGAGATAGAGCTTCCTACTCCTAAAGTGGATGTGATTATTTCTGAATGGATGGGTTACTTTTTGTTGTTTGAAAATATGTTGGACAGTGTCTTATACGCTCGCAATAAATGGCTTGTAAGTTACAGCTCCTCCATGATTTCATTAGATTCTTACTTACCAAAAGCAATTGTCATCAAATAACTGCTGCAATTTCATTCTTGGTTTATTGATAGGTTGATGGTGGAGTTGTGCTACCAGACAAAGCTTCCCTGCATCTTACAGCCATAGAGGATTCAGAGTATAAAGAAGACAAAATAGAATGTGAGCGCTTTGATCTGACATCTTCTCTCTTTTTCATCTTGATATGTGTTGAGAATTGCTTATTTGTATTTTCTACTGCAGTTTGGGACAGTGTTTATGGTTTTGACATGTCATGCATCAAGAAAAAAGCTATGATGGAACCGCTTGTTGACACTGTCGACAAAAACCAAATTGTCACCGATAGTAGGCTACTTAAGGTAACATCATTACACATAACAATGATTAGTAGCATCTCTTTACATAATGCTCATTCATTTTCTTTTTGGGGTTTGTAACAGACCATGGATATCTCAAAGATGTCTTCTGGTGATGCTTCCTTCACTGCTCCCTTTAAGCTTGTTGCACAACGCAATGACTACATCCATGCCCTTGTAGCCTATTTCGATGTATCGTTTACCATGTGCCACAAGCTGCTGGGTTTCTCAACAGGTTCACTTCTCTGCAATTTCTTGCTAGCTCTCAATATTCTTATGTTTGATTATTGTCTGAATTCTGATACCTATATTGAATGATTCCGATGTGAAATGCAGGACCGAAATCCCAGGCCACACACTGGAAACAAACCGTCCTGTACCTGGAAGATGTACTCACCATATGTGAGGGTGAGACAATCACTGGAAGCATGTCGGTTTCTCCTAACAAGAAGAATCCTCGCGACATTGACATAAAGCTGAGCTATTCTTTGAATGGTCAGCATTGCAAGATCTCTAGGACTCAACACTACAAAATGCGCTAAACCTCTCTCAGAAGAAGCAGCTGAAACTGAGAAGATACAATTCTCACATTGTGATTTAGTTTTTGTATTTTTTCTTCCCCAGTTTTGCAACATTCCCTTTGCTTCATATTGCAACATTTGTTTTTGTTTTTTTTCTGTGTTAAATTAATGATTTTGCTTTGAACCATCACAGTGTATGTTCCTTTTTGTGTTACAGAACTGTTGATACTCAAAAAGATCATAGAAAGTAGAAACTAAAGAAATCTACAGAAAATAAAAAGAAGGCCAGTGTGAAGAAGAATACATCAAAACCGAAACCAGTTATAAGTTTCAAACTATTTCTATAGCTCAGACTTTCCGGATTTAGGTTTCTTTGAGGAAGACGATTTGAGTCCTTTCCACCATTTCCGGACCCGGTTCGACATTTTCTGTGCATGTTTTTTCAGAGCCTCACCTTTCTTCTTGATTTCCTTAGTGACTGTCTTTTTCCATTCTTCCTTTTTACTCTCTTTCTCTTTGAAAACTTTTCCCTGAAACCAACAAAACCATAAATGTTTTAGAGAAAAGTGTGAAAGATTTTGTTTCTTCTTCCTTCTTCATGAAAGTTTAAGATTATGTACCAAGTTCTTGGGAAACTTTTCGTCTTCGTCCTCATCGTCATCATCGTCACCATCTTCATCTTCATTACCTATTTTTCCCTTCTCTATATCATCTCTAGAATAGACCTTCATGCCAGGTGCTCCTGGCATACCCTGAACGAACAAAATAGACGTAAATCAAAGTTAGCTTAAGATCATTCCATATGGTAATGGGGACAAAGTTGATTGAAGTCATGAATGATCACCTGCATAGATTTCAAGATCTTGTCCATTTCAGCATCTTTCGATGGTTTTGCAACAAATGGTTCTCCGGGAACTCGATCCTAAACAAAGATTAAGAGACACTTATCACACAAAGTTTCTATCTTGCCATCAAAAATGTCATTATCACAGCAGAAACATTCACATATTCGATAAACGGAAGCTCTTAGGTATAGTATATGGTTTCGAAGAAAAGGTATACCTTGGGAACAGGAGGTGGCTTCTTGCTACAAGCATCGGTCAGGTCTTTGCATAGATGATTAACCAGTGAAACAAGATCAGGCTTAGACTTGTATATATACTCTGCAACATCAGTGTCTGAGTAACCAATGACCTGAAAGAAAACACACAAACAGATAACTCTTATAATGCTACACAAAGAAATGCAAATCCAATTGTATTGATAGCTAAAAGACCACAAAAGTCCTCACCTTTTGACAAGCAGCCTCGATCGTCTTGCACTCAGAATTACACATTCCTTCTTCTTCTTGTTCAACCAACTACAAAACTCAAGATTGACCATATGTTTCAATCTTTTTCCTAATAAGCTACAATGAAATAGTCTCTATTACCTGAAGCTTATTGCCTTTCTCCACAATGTCAATCTTGAGCATCCAATCAGCTTCTTCTTTCTTCAAGTTGCAGACATTTTCAGCAATCTCAATGATTTCATACTCCGAGATCTAAACATTTGTAACCCAGAAGCAAATTTCAGTAACCAGAACACATACACATTCCAAAAAAACAAAGATCACTGATTCATAACACAATCTACCTTCTTGGGCGAGATCTGTTCTTGCTTGTCCTTCACTAGCTGATGTAACCGAGAAGCAAGTTTCTCACAGACCTGACACTTTATGTACGGAACATCCTCCTTCCTCGGCGCCGACAATGGTTTCTTCGCGCCATCGGAGACTGGTAATAACACCGACGAAGCTAGAAAAGCTAATGTTAGAGCAATCAAAACTCGATTCATCCCAACCATTGAAGTCCGAAGCTCTGTTTCTCTCTAAAATCTGAGAAAGTTTGGGACTTTATGGGTTTTACGATTTCTTCGCCGAAAATATGGGTTTTTGATTTTCTTGATGAAGTGGAATTTGATGTTACGCTTGTTAACGTGTTTCCTGCAATATTATTGGCTATTCGAGTGCTGACACGAAGTGGATCCCACTGGCTCAACCAATAGTATGTAACGTAAAAGAATTGTTTCATTTGTGTGTGTGTTTTCTCAAGTTTTTTAAAAAGGTAAACAGAAATGTTTTCATACCAAAGCAAAATCATGACACAAATTGAGACTGGTTTATCATCATAATTTAGAGTTTTATCTATACCTCGGTGTTTATTATCATCTCTCGAGTATGTTGAGATCAAAAGGATCAGAGGGAAGGCGAAAGATATGAATCTAGTCAGTTACATTTTGAAGAATTCAGTTATCCTCAAGAAACTGACCCTATGCTTGGAGAATTCGACTAATTTCACATTCTCAAAGGAGGAAGAATCTGTCCTTCTCAGAGAACTTCTTACCATTCAAAGACTCTCTACTTCATGTCAAGTCTTCGATCGTTGTTCTTCATTATAACTATGCAATTCACATTATTGATGAAAAAATAAAAAAAAGGTTGAGACTGGTTTTTATTTTGTTGGAATTATTGTGATAAAGTTGATTGTGAGCATGTTCAAATATAATTGTTTGATGGGTGACACTACGATGTATTGCTACGATGTAAAGCTGATTTTGAGCATATTTAACGCAAATAGAATTGTTTATTTTCATCTACCACTATGATTTTTATGATGATTAGTGAGTAGTTTCTCTAATGGATTTAGGGTAGAGTACATTAGGAGTGTTTAATGGGTGATTAGTGTTGCATAGCTTTGGATGTTTATCATTTATAATTTTTAGAGTAAATTAGCTGAATATACATGAAAAGAATTTTAATTAGCTCTATGGCAATAACTTTTCAAAATTAGTATCCATTGTGTGTCTAATGACTTATTTGTCCTTAAAACATACACTTGTGTATTAGATGTATATATCCGGTGGATACAGTGGTGGATACGTTGGTGGTTACGGATAAAAACGGTGGTGGTGGTGGTGGTGGTGAAATAGGTGGTTACGGTGGAAGTGATTTAGTTTACGGGAAATGATTGTATATATCGAGACGGTGGTGGTGGTTACGGCTCCGCTTCTTCAATCACCGCATCCGGTGGTGATTACGGTGGTCGCCGGAGGTGACAACCCAAAAACAAATCGAAACGAGACGGTGACAACCCTACGGCTCCGCTTCTTCAATCACCGCCTCCGGGGGTGATTACGGTGGTCGCCGGAGGTGACAACCCAAAAACAAATCGAAACAAGACGGTGGTGGTGGTTACGGCTCCGCTTCTTCAAGCACGCCTCCGGTGGTGATTACGGTGGTCGCCGGAGGTGACAACCCAAAAACAAATCGAAACCCCCCCTCCCCCGGAAGATACCGTGGTCGTCGGAGGTGATTACGGTGGTAATGGTGGATATGGATGTGGTGGTGGTGGAGGTGGTTACGGAGGTGGTTACAGAAGTGGTTACGGTGGTGGTGGTAGTGGTGGTTATGGAGGACAAGGTGGTGGTTACAGAGAAACAGTATCGGTGGTCGGAGGTTGTTGCGGTGAAGATGGTTGGAGATAATTACGGTGGTGGTGGAGGTGATGTTCCTAAAATTAATATAGGGACACAATGGGATTATTAAATTATGGAATAGTGTATTGTCATTCACCTAAATACCATAAAGTTCGTTGATGTAGAACCCAATTTCTCTACTTTTTAATATATTAGAGTGATTTTAATGCTAGATTTATGAGTAATTAACCAAAATCTAGGTCATGTTCTTTTTACGTCCGGAAGGTGTTTCTGAAAATATCTAGAAGAACTTTAATCTTTTTTATTGAACCCTATCCAATGAAAGTTGATGTGTAGGTAGATAGATAGATTCTATAAGCATGTTAAGTTGATTCTCCCTCTTTTCATTAGTTCTCTATGCGTAAGTAAATGATGATTAGTCGGATTAGTGAAGTGATTAGTGCCACGAAAGTGGATTAGTCAAGATAAACCTCTCTCATGTTTTGGAATTGTTAGGTCAAATAGCTTTGCGTATCTATTAGCTTATTATTCACCCTTAACCTATGATCTCTACCCAAGATCCATGCTTTTATCATATTTGATCATCTTGCTTATTTTCGTTGACTTTTGGTTGACTTTTTATAATTGCTTATCTTATCTTGCATTTCATTTGAGTATTGTTTTAATCCATTGCTATTGCATTTCATTTTAGTTCTTGCTTTAATTTACTTGCATTGTTTGCATTTCTTTAGGATTATTAGTCATAGTTTTTAAAACCAAATCATTTGCAATTGTCTAGCTTCTTTAGTTTCTTGCATTCTCATCACTACAAGAAAACCTGCTTATAGCCACAAAATTAACTGTAGCTATAGCATTAATTCCGTGGCTATTTTGCACTTAGCGACGAACATACACAATATAGATTTGTGGCTATAGCCTTGTAGCTATTATCGTCACCATCTTCACCATCTTCATCTTCATTACCTATTTTTCCCTTCTCTATATCATCTCTAGAATAGACCTTCATGCCAGGTGCTCCTGGCATACCCTGAACGAACAAAATAGCCGTAAATCAAAGTTAGCTTAAGATCATTCCATATGGTAATGGGGACAAAGTTGATTGAAGTCATGAATGATCACCTGCATAGATTTCAAGATCTTGTCCATTTCAGCATCTTTCGATGGTTTTGCAACAAATGGTTCTCCGGGAACTCGATCCTAAACAAAGATTAAGAGACACTTATCACACAAAGTTTCTTCTTGATTCACCCTTAACCTATGATCTATACCCAAGATCCATGCTTTTATCATATTTGATCATCTTGCTTATTTTCGTTGACTTTTGGTTGACTTTTTATAATTGCTTATCTTATCTTGCATTTCATTTGAGTATTGTTTTAATCCATTGCTATTGCATTTCATTTTAGTTCTTGCTTTAATTTACTTGCATTGTTTGCATTTCTTTAGGATTATTAGTCATAGACTTTAAAACCAAATCATTTGCAATTGTCTAGCTTCTTTAGTTTCTTGTATTCTCATCACTACAAGAAAACCTGCTTATAGCCACAAAATTAACTGTAGCTATAGCATTAATTCCGTGGCTATTTTGCACTTAGCGACGAACATACACAACATAGATTTGTGGCTATAGCCTTGTAGCTATTATTGAGTCGTGGCTACTTGTGGATAATTTTTCCACAAATAGAAACAATGTTGCGTTGTGGCTAATATCCACAAATAGAGATGTCAATGATTGTGTCTCCATTAGCCACGGTTTGTCACATATAAGTCATGGCTAATTTCCACAACCATCCACAACCGATGTTTGCGACTAACATATACAAAGTGCCACAACTTAACTTGTGTCTATAATAGCACAAATAGATGTTATTTCGTTTGCAACTATTTAGATGTAAATATCCACAACTTCAATTGTGTCTCGGTGCAACGTATAGCCACATTTTCAGTTGTGGAAATAACTGATAAATAGCCACAAACAATATTGGATTATAGTCACAAAAAACTACAAAGATTTTGTGACTAGTTTGAAATTCTGAATTAAAAAAAAATTGAAACCAAATGGTTTCAAAAATGAAAATTTAAATTCAATAATTAAAATCCTTGATATTGAATACTCAAAATAGTTGACTCGATCCGAAATACAATGCGCAAAATACAAAAGTCATTCTAAGATAATACAATATAAAACACAAAAGTCATCCTAAGATAAGGATTCGTCAGAGTTCAAAGATGATGCATGAAGAAAACTTAGCTCAAGTCTAAAGGATTGTAGAGTATTCTAGTTACGGAATTGGGTAGGATCATGAGCAGATTCTGAACGAGGGCTCGGAGCAGATGACCCATCTTCACCACGTGAAACCGGCTGAAATGTAATCGGATCTACTCCATTAATCTTTAAAAGCGCTGCCATGGCTTTTTTGATGTCTGTCACGTCCTCCTTCACCCCTGTCATGTCCTCCTTCACCGCGTTTATGATTTCTTCCATTCCATTCATTCGCATCTGTACATCAAGGTTCCTGCGTAGAGAAGCTGCGGCAGTCTCGTTGGGATCAACATTAAGATACTGAATTGATCCCACACCATAGATACGTCCTTTGGAGTTTGTTGGAACCTACATATAAAAAATAACATGTTTTTAAAAACAGTTCCAAACAGAATGTAAAAGAGGCACACAATGCAAAATTATATTTTTATCCAAAAAATATCAATGCAGAATTATATGGAAAGTAGTCAGACTTAGTCATAGATTAATACTCTAAAAATATCAATTATATACAAATGTGGAACTAGAATTGATAGGAACTAATTATATTATGAGAACAAGCAAAAGAGTGCATCATAACTAGAATTGTAAACAGATTCTATGCATACCTCAAACCATTATTAGATGCATCTACCAATAGTAAGCATAACCAGATTAAGCAAACATAAAAAACAATTAGCAAATGAGTAAGATAGTAAACCGCAAGCAAATACTAGTGATCTTAAATGATAAATAAAAAAGACATCAAATCTATATAAGCATCAGTGAGCTGCTGGCTCGAAGGTTCAGTGACAGTTGATCCATTCTCGCTGTCTGATTCCAGTAGACGCTGCCTTGCTAATTCTTGCAACATTTACTTTAGCCTCTGCTCGCTTGTCAATGTAAGTGCCATCTTTCTTGGTGTGTGTCCTTCGTACCACCGCAGTTGCTGGAGGTGGTACCCCAGCAGCCTCAAGAGCCTGCGAAAAGAGAAATGTATATTATTTATCATACCATATTTACAAAATCTTACTATTATGAAATCTTACCATTTCATAAGCAACTTTGGTGTGTTTCTTTACTCCGGAATTGTGACATGGTAGGCCTAAACCTTCTGGATCTGAGAGACGGTTATCTGAGTTGATTTTACCTCTTTTTAGGCTTGGCTCACTACCCCAAGTGCCTTGCATAAAACCCCAATCTGTCAAACCAATGTAGGGTGGTTTGATCCTACTCTGCTTCCTCTTGAAAACAAGGTTGCTGATAGAGCTGTCAGAGTGGGTCAAAACCCACGGGTCCGACTCAACCCATCCCACCATGGGATGGGTATGGGTTCGATAATGTAAACCCAAAAAAAAATGGGTCTCATGGGTTCACCCATGACGGGTCACGGGTTTCGCGGGTAAAACCCATAAAAAACCACGGGTTAATGGGTTACCCATCAATTTTTATATACATTATATATTTATATATAGTTTTAAGTTTATATATATATATATATAATTATATAAGCTAATGTATATCTAAAATATAATAATAGTTTAACAAAAGTATTATATATAATAGAATTGTCTAGAAGAGCCACCATTGGACATGAGGAACTTTGGGAGTTTGGACATTTTAAAATATTGGAAAGATAATTCTGAACGCTTTGGAGAATTAGCTTATATGGTTGCTGATCTTCTTAGTATTCATATCACTACGGTAGCTTTGGAGTCGTCATTCAGTATTGGAGCTCGACTTTTGAATAAATGCAGAACTTTTCTTCTTCCAAAAAATGTTCCAGCATTAATATGCAATCGAAACTGGTTGCGCGAATTTGAAGCTTATGAAGGTAAAGATTTATTTATTTTTCAAACTTGCAAAATCATATACTATATTTTGTTTATTATTTGTACTATTTGTTTGATCTATGTAGAGGATAATGGTGAACCTGAAAAAGAACCTACCACACCTCCCCAAGAACGTAGGCAAGAATGACCTTGATTCGTGTCAAGAAAGCTAGATGTTTTTTTTTCAAATTATGGACTTCTATCATTTTTAGTATTATTTCTTATTTCAGTTTTTTCATTTGGTTTTTTGGTTTTCAGTTATACATTATGAATTTATAATGTCCGATTTTAATTTTTCTATGTTTCTTTGAATTTATTGGAATTTGTTGGTGTTTTTTCTTTAAACAAACCAATTTTTATTTTTATTTTACAGTAAATACTAAAACCCATGGGCCGCCCAAAAAACTCATGGTATTTAATGGGTTGGGTTTGGGTCTATAGGTATTGACCCGCGGGTCTCATGGGTCGGCCCACCGTAGGCAAAAAGAAAAATGAACCTGTGGCGGGTTGGGTCAAATGGGTTGGGTTGGCCCATCTGACAGCTCTAGTTGCTGATAGACGATTTCAACTTTTTCCCAACAAGTAACAACCAGATCATGATGCTCTAGTCTCCAATAGTATTTTTGCTAAAAACATATAGAAGTATCATAAGAACTCTCATAATTAGATGTTATGAAAATTAAAAACACAACAGAAAATTAAACTTACCACAAAGGAAGTCCACCATGCGTCCTTCTTTTCTTGTGGAACCATCTTAAAGGTCCACCATGGTCCCCAAAATTCTGCCTGCCAAGAGGCCACAATGTCTTTCCGCATACAATCATGAATGTCAAACCTATGATAGAAGAACCAAACACATGTTACAACTCTTTACAAGAGACTTAAAACACAATCGTAAAATCCATATAATTTATGTTTGTGAAATTTGAAATAAAGGCAAGAACATTTATTTAAATTTCAGATACACACCATAATCCGCCATTGAGCTTTTGTGGATGGAGATGAGGCATGTTTTTTCTTTCTGGCGCACTCATCACTGCAGCTAAACTAGGAAGGGGATGACGGGAACTGCTGGAATTGGAAGACCTAGCTGCTCCAGTTGCTCCAGGAGGCAAACGAGTTTGGCGATACCGGACAAATCGTTGTGGCGGAGCTCCAAGATTCATCTGCAAGAGACAACAAGAGACTGCAAGTTGGTAACCAATTATTTGTTTAGTTCAATAAACTCAGCAAAAACAGAGGAACTATGTGATGAATTGGAAAACAAATCGAGACAAAACACATAATCTGAGACGTTTTTGTTGGGAATGTCCTGAAATCATATTGTACTTACTCTAGTAATAGTTGTATTGTCGAGATTAGACAATTATATGATACTAGGTGATCATAATATTTTGCTAGAAGCCACTTATGATCTATGAGTTGTGAAATCATTGCTAGTATTATATGATCCTACAGGGTCACATACCTAAGCAAACTGGATATAATTATATGGGTTTGATCATTAATGTAATGATCTGATTAATGTATATTTGATATGCATTAAATAGTGTTGATGAGGAGCCTGTCGATCGACAGCAAGAGTGTGTCGATCGACGGAGTCCATGCAGACCAAAATATTGATTTTGGGTTTATGACTTAATTAACTTTGGCCCGGCCCATTAGTTAATTAGTTTTTCCTCAAGTGTGTATATATATGATATAGGGCACGTTTTGAGTGAGAACTAAGTCCATAGACGCCTCTAGAAACACAGAGAAACCCTGAGAGATTCGATCTCTTCTGGCACTAGCATCCCGGGCTTCTTCCAGTTTGTGGGCGTGTGGATACCAGTAGAGGCGCAACACTTGAGGCGCTTTCCTGATCTCGAATCCCTGATATTTTCCGCTGCATAATCACCAGGTATACTCGAGATCTATTGTTTAGTAGATTCAATTCTAAATATGAACACATGATCCTTGGTTATAGAATTTGTCACATAGGGTTGTTTTAATAGAGATTAAAACCTGCAAAAATTACTACAGTGGTATCAGAGCCTAAGTGTTCTAATTGAATCACAAGAATGCTGTTAAATTAGTTGAATTTAATCGATATATATGATATATAAAAAGGCATGCTAGATCCAAAATTTTGTTCTAGGGTTTGTCGCTGTCGATCGACAGAAAGAGTTACTGTCGATCGACAGTCATCTGGAAAACTTGAAATTTTTAATCGAAACCCTAAAACAAATTTACTTTCCCCTATACTGTCGACTGACAGTCAAAGACAGTGTCGATCGACAATCGTTGTTGGTCGATACTGGTCTAGCGATCGGTTCAATTGGATTGGACTAGTTATCGCAATTGATGAAATCGGTTCGACTGGTATATTGCGGTTTATTGCGTTTAGGTTGGTGTCGACCGACATTAATGTACTGTCGATCGACACTGACCGGTTATCGATCTGGTTTAATTGGATTGACCGGTTATCGATCCGGTTCAATTAGATTGATCAGTTATCGCAAATTGGTTTTGGTTTAGTGTGTCGATCGACGCTATGAGATAGTGTCGATCAACATAGTAGCTTCTGTCAATCGACAGTAGCTATAGTTGTGTGTCGATCGACAACTATGAGATAGTGTCGATCGACACAGTAGCTTCTGATTTTCGGTTATTGAACCTTAAATCACAGAACCGAACCAGAATCAAACCCACTTCTTAGAATAACTGAAACTTAATAAGATTAATTGTTTAACTAATTCTAAAACCCTCTAGGTTACATATAAGATATGTATTAGATTGAAAGTTCCGTTCCTCAACTAAATATCAAGTAATTTTGATGTCTTCCCAATCTTTTCAACTGTAAAGATTCATTTCATTGGGAGAGCGCTTGCCATAGCAAGGTATCCACAATAACATGAGTGAGGCATATGGTAATCGTGGTACCATATGACTTGAGAGATTGGTTTACTTGACTGGGCTATCAAAATCGTTTTGGGCCCAGAGACATCGGGTGGATAAGACATAAGATGTCATCCACAACCAAGAATTATATTGGATATAACTGGCAAAGTTGTTGCCTACCTAGATAGCTAAAATTTGGGCGATGGGTCAAAGCTCACTCAAGTTTTAGTGAAGTATGGGTCTTGGATCTTTATATTCGTTTGAGGAAACAATGTTATGAATATAATGGGAGTCTTCTTAATAGTTAAGATTTCTCTTTTCTGAGTATCAAACTAAAACCTCTTTCCTTTCCTTTATTTCAGTTATGTCTAATAAAACTACTCACAACACTTTCTCCCTGAGATCCGTCCTTGAGAAGGACAAATTAAATGGATCTAATTTCCTTGAATGGTATCGGAACTTGAGAATTGTTCTCAAGCAGGAGAAAAAGAACTATGTCCTTGAGAAAGTTCTCCCCGAGAAACCAAAGGCCAATGCCCCTCAAGCAGAGAGAAATGCTTGGGATAAGCGTACTGATGATTTGGTAGATGTGAGCTGTCTCATGTTGGCTACCATGAACTCGGACTTACAGAAGCAATAGGAGAACGTGGAGTCGCCAATAGAGATAATCACTAGCCTGAAAAGTATTTTTCGGAGCAGGCACGAACTGAGAGATACCAGACGGTTAGGTCTCTCATTGAATGCAAGCTACCAAAGGATGGTCCAGTTAGTCCCCATGTCATTAAGATGATGGGTTATATTGATAACCTAGGGAAACTGGATTGTCCCATTAGCCAAGAGTTGGCTACTGACATCATTCTGCAGTCACTGCCGCCAAGCTATGATCAGTTCATTATGAACTACAACATGAACAGCTTGACGAAGACGTTGACTGAGCTGCATGGCACGCTCAAGACAGCTGAGCCCAACATCAAGAAGGGTACCCCCAATGTACTTCTGGTACAAGGGGGTAAAAGGTTTAAGAAACTAGGAAAGGGCAAGGGAAAGGGTAAGGCCGTCCAAATTGAGAATCAGGACAAGCCTAAGCCCAAGCCCAAGCCCAAGTCCGGCCCAACTGATGTTGATAAATGCCATTACTGTAAGGAGCCTGGGCATTTGATACGGGTCAAATTCACCCTCGAACTACTCTCTCAAATTAAGAGATCATAGAAGTATTTAGGGGTCGAATCCACATGGAATTGAATACACAATCAATCTCAGTATTCAAATTATGCTAAGTAAAAAGATGTAAATGTAATCACAGTTTATAAAACGAGTAAACAAAAGATGGTTTAATTTCAAGTTCTCAAAGAGACGAAAGCTTGGTCATGGAGATTTATTCAGGTAATGAATCGAAATCAAAGATATAACAACTGTCGAGGTTCAATTAAGCACCGTTCTAGAACTCAAACACAAGAGTATAGCCAATTAACTTCCGTTACAAAGGCTATCTATCCTTAAATCCTCAAACTCCAAATTCCTTTGCGAATTTATCGAATTTAAACAAGCGATTAGTACAAGTTTGATTTGTTCACAAAATCCCTAAGCCAAATTCCTTTGCAAATAGGTAATTTTGCTCATTTAGACTAGTTCAAATTGTCAATAACACTTCCATGTATATTGAGTCAATATAAGATCAAGATTCTTAGGTGATCAAGCTAGATTCTAGCATTAGAAAAAGTCTAGAGGAAGAACTAACGGATAAACCTCAACAGATCTGCGATCTTAACAATTTCTCATCAAAACCCAAGAAATCTCCAAAACCTAACAAGTGATTTACTCAGAAATAGATGATGAAATCATAATAATTGAATAGAATTGCATAAAAGAGTTAGAGTAGAAGATACAAAAAGGTTTGTAGTCACTAGATGTCAAGAACATATGGACTAATAAAACTACTCACAACACTTTCTCCCTGAGATCCGTCCTTGAGAAGGACAAATTAAATGGATCTGAACAGGTACCCGAAAGCCTGTTCAGTTATTATGAACCTTCAACACTTGGTACTCTTTCTCTCCCCCAGACTTATTTTGTTCTATATTTCTCTTTTTTTTTATATAATTGTTAAACTCTTAGCAGTGAATATTTCACTAGTGTTGTTCCTTGTTAGGAGACAGGGTCGTGACTCACCAGCGCTGTTTCTTGTGAGAAAACAGTTACGTGAGAGTGCTCATCTTCAACATCCGTTTCACGGGACTCAGACTGCTGCTTTTGAGCTGGGTGATCACCTCGAGTACAGATTGACTGGATTTATTCCTCATCTTGTACTCGAGAACTATCATTTCACCCCAATCCTAGTACATATGATATATATATGTATATATTATTTTTTTTTATATGGGAGAGGAGTACCATTACTTTCAACAGAGGGTTGCATTTATCAGGTACGAATAAGGAGTCAAGCTCAATGGACATCGATCCCAAAGAGAATCGTGCAGTAGCTCTGACTTGGCGGATTATACTGGAAGTAATTGACGTTTCCGGTCAATTGGTCAATCCTTGGATTTTTCATTAGTCTAGCTCTGAAACTGATTATGGAAGAACAGTCACACGCTGAAAAAGACACTCCACTGAACCAAGAGAAGGGTTGTTCCTAACTTGTTTTGACTCAATAAAACAACATAAAATTTTTTTTTTTAAAATAAGCAGAAAAAACTTAGTTAGTAACTACCTCCCCCAGACTTAAACAACACTGTCCCCAGTGTTATCAAGCCCGAAATTGGCAAAAAAAAATCAAACGAAACGTGAACTTGATCGGAAAAATACAGAATGTACCACTTTGGAGATCCTGTCGATCGACAGGGGACATGATGTCGATCGACAGATCAGGTTCTGTGTTAGACCGTTGATTTGTTGAAAAATTCAAATTTTGTAGCTGTGTCGATTGACAGAAATACTTGTCGATCGACAGAAATACTTGTCGATCGACAGATGAGGTTCTGTCCAAAATGCACATTTGTCGATTTTTCGCAAAGTGTTTGGTTCAATGTTCCAAACCTGCATCTACAGATATTCAACAAACGATCAACGAGAAAAACACACTGCAATCCTCAAATAGAAAGTCAAGTTCACTAATCGTTTGAAATTCCAGCTAAAAATCCAAAATCAAAGTACAAACTTTTGAAATTCCACAAATGCAAAGTAACTAAAACACACATAAAAATGTTTGAAAAGGGAAAAAAAATAAAAAATAAAAATAAAAAATAGAGATAAAGCAGAATGGAGGAAGGGAACTAGTCCTCCTCCTCATCGGGATGGTGCTCTGATGGTGCTTGAGAAGCTTGTGGTGAAGGTGAGCTCCGTGGAGACGGTGTGCGGGGGCGAATACAGCTGGATTTGCACGACATCGCATCCCATGTCGCTTTCAGAACCTTAGCAATCCAATTGAAACGCTGGTCGTCATCCAATGGTCCATCGGGGAGTCTCGGGAAACGATGCTCATGCTGAGGCTCCTGCTGCGGTGTCTACTCTGACGGTGCTTGAGAGGTGCTAGCTCCCCGCGTTGTGAGCTTCCTTATAGGCTCTACCTGCTTAAGCAATTCCGCAGGTGGATCGAAGAAGATAAGTGAATGGTCACTAGTGACCCGCAGTAAATCTATCACACTCCTAATCTCCACCATCCTGGACTGGCCTAATGTGATAGGGAAGATCCAAGATAGAGGATGATCGATCCTCACCTAATGTGCGTTCTTCATGTATTCCATATCCACAAATGCAAGGGTACTATCAGATGAATACATTGTCATGGTAACCTTGCATGCTGTGAAGATCGGTGTGAGCATGTTGCCCACGGTGAACTGCTTCTTACCGAATGTAGTTGCCGTGAGTGGAGTGTGTCTCAAGGAGTGAAGATAATCCATGAAAACCATCGCAATGTTGGGTTGAAACCCAGTGGTCCAAGTCTCGTTTGGAATGAGGTCTCTCAAGGCGTAAGAGAGCAGAACCAACTCATGCTTCCTCTCCTTCCCAGGCTCCAGCTTGCAGAGGATGGTCGTGGAAAACAATCGAATAAAATATCGGATAACCGGATGACGAATGTCTGAATGTGTGGAACTCCCCACAATAAACGGACCTGTACCGATATGACTCCAGAGCGTGTGTACCCCTCCATTAATATCTGACGGGAGATCCCCAGCTGGGACCTCAGGAAACCCAAAAAGTCTGCAAATCGCTTTAGCAGAGATCGCATACCGTTTCCCATTTGCCATGAAGCTCATTTTGAAAGAGCTCGGATCCTGCTTTGCCTCAGCAGATGCCGCATCGTTGTACAACCGTACCGAAGCAAAGAATTGCCTTACTAGATCGGGGTACAACACCGCGTCAAGGTATGCTAACTTCATTAAATTAATTCTCTGCAACAATTCATCGACCTCCTCTTGGATTACCAATCGGGCCATGGATAGACGAAGGGGAAACTTGGTAGGCGCCATAGGTACCTTCCGCCACTCATTGTAGAGCAATGAGTTGAATTCATCCCACTTAGGGCTAAGTTCCCTATCATCCACCTCCTTACTTGTCATCACTTGCCGCAGCGTCACTCCCATCTTCAGAGACTCAAACTCAGCCTGCATCTTTGTGTTCTCCTCTCTTGGCCACCTCGGTGTAACACCATGATGGATAGTGTAAGTAGGTGGTGGAGGTTGAGAACTCGAGCCTTCATCAGGTCGTTCACGTATCTTTCTGCCCTGTGTTGGTTTTGGTCCCATCTGCAAAATAAAATCACAAACAAAAACACGCAGAGGAAATCAGAAAGAAGCAAAAACATGGACAGAGCCTTACCTGTCGATCGACATGCTTCTCTGTCGATCGACAGAGAAGGCTCTGTCGCAATTCTTCATTCGACAAGCATCAAACAATTCCAATCACAAAATCTCGACCAAATCATACTCAACACAACTCCTAGCATCTCTATTAAGCCCTATGTTCGACAAAACAACCACGTTTCACACCAATTCAAACCACATTCCAAAACCCCCAAATTGTAAAGTTCGAACCCTAATTATCAAGAACAACACAATTATGGCACAAAATCGATTCGAAATTACTCTAAAAGTGTAAAGGAAGTATTAACAACACAAGAATCGAACCAATTCAACCGCAAAACTCGTCACTTTTCTTCACGAAATCGGAATGAAAAATCGAGAGAAGGGAAACATACCTTGTTCGATTGCGAAAACGAGTGTGAGAATCGAATAGAGGAGAAAAATCCGAGTGGATTAGGCTCAAAAATCGATTGATTTGATCAAGTTTTCGAAAATCTAGGGTTTGGGAAAATGTTGTCGATCGATGGAGAAGAAGAAATGAGGAAGAAGATGAAAAATCAGGTTAAAACCACTTACCTCGTAGGTTTCGCTGCCCGTGTCGATCGACATAAATATCTGTCGATCGACAGAGAAGGTTCAGCATCTGATTTTTGGACAGTGAGCTTCATGTCGATCGACACTCCTGACGGTCGATCGACGGTGAAGTCTCTGTCTCAACACTTAGCCAAAGCTGAACCAAAACTAAAAACCAAAGTTAGTGAAAAAGAAAATTATATACATACTTACAAATGGGTTGCCTCCCATTAAGCGCTTGTTTTTAGTCGTTTGTTTGACTGTGTTAAAGCTCAGGCTTCGGGTGCATCATCCAAGGGTACAATGTGTCCCTCCGGAATCTTGGTTTCCGCCCAGTAATGTTTCACCCTCTGACCATTCACCGTGAATTCCCTTCCGTCCTTTGTGATTAACACAACAACTCCATGTGGTCTAACCTCCTTGATTGTGAAAGGACCTGACCAACGAGAACGCAATTTACCAGGAAAAAGTTGTAAACGCGAGTTGTAGAGCAATACCTGGTCGTTGGGTTCGAAGTTCTTGGAGATTATCTTCTAATCATGGTATGCCTTTGTCCTCCCCTTGTACAACTTGGAGTTTTCGTAGACATGAAGTCTGATCTCATCCAGTTCGTTCATCTGAATCAATCTCCTTTGTGCAGCAGGCTTGATGTCGAAATTGAAATGCTTCACCGCCCCTGCTGCCTTATGCCCAAGTTCCACCGGAAGATGACATGCTTTCCCATAAAGCAGATGGAAGGGAGTGGTTCCCAGAGGAGTCTTGTAAGCAGTCCTATAAGCCCAGAGTGCATCGTCTAGTTTCGTAGACCAATCCTTCCTCGTGACACTAACCGTCTTCTCAAGGATTTCTTTGATCTGCCTATTTGAAACTTCCACTTGACCACTCGTCTGTGGGTGATAAGGACTCGCCACGCGATGATGAACACCGTACTTCTCTAAGAGTTTAGAGAATATCTTGTTGATGAAGTGTGTTCCACCATCACTGATGACTACTCGTGGTACTCCAAATCGTGGGAAGATGATGGTCTTAAACAGCTTAATGACCACCGCAGTATTATTCTTCGGACTAGCAATCGCCTCCACCAATTTGGAGACATAGTCCACAACGACTAGTATATACTCATTCCCATAAGAAGATGGGAATGGACCCATGAAATCGATGCCCCAGCAATCAAAGACTTCAACCTCTAGGATGAAGTTTTGCGGCATCTCATGTCGCTTGCTGATCTTTCCTCTCCTCTGGCAAGCATCACACTGCAAAATAAACACATTAGCATCTTTAAACATTGAGGGCCACCAGAAACCCGCCTGAAGAACTTTGGACACTGTCTTGAATGTGGCAAATTGCCCTGCATATTCAGAACCGTGACAGTGATAAAGCACATCTCGAGCTTCACTTTCTGCAATGCATCTACTATATAGCCCATCTGAACAATGTCTGTATAGATAAGGCTCGTCCCAATAGTACCTCCAAAGTTCTCTCATGAATTTCTTCTTCTCATAGCCCTTGAGATCATCCGGTGTAGTCTCTGCAGCAAGGTAATTGGCTATGTCGCTGAACCAGGGTCTATCGCTCTCTGAAACCGCGTTTGACTCGTGAACTTCCATCTGAGCATCTACTGTCGATCGACATAATTGGTTGGTGTCGATCGACAGAAGATGTTCAGCATTCTGGTGTTCGGACAGTGAGCTACCTGTCGATCGACAAATATTAGTGTCGATCGACGGAGAAGGCTCTGTCCCGACACTTAGCTGATTTTCCTCTTTGGTCACTTGGGATCCAATCTCAATGAAGTGTACACTTTCCTCTGGGAAGTAATCATCGATTGGTACACTATCTTCTATCTGAATGCGCGAGAGATGATCCGCTACACCATTCTCTACCCCCTTTTTGTCCTTCACCTCTATGTCAAATTCTTGTAGAAGGAGGATCCATCTCAACAACCTCGGTTTAACGTCTTTCTTTTGCATCAAGTACTTTAGTGCTGAATGATCTGTGTGCACTGTCACCTTGGCTCCAATCATGTAAGAACGAAACTTCTCGAAGGCGAAAATGACAGCTAACAACTCCTTTTCAGTAGTTGCGTAGTTCTTTTGAGCTTCGTCTAGCGTTCTACTAGCGTAGTAGATGGCATGAAGCTTCCTGTCCTTCTTTTGTCCTAACACCGCCCCAACTGCATAGTCACTAGCATCGCACATCACCTCGAAAGGTAAATCCCAGTCAGGAGGTTGCACTATCGGAGCACTCACCAAAGCTTGTTTGATCTGTACAAAAGCGGTTAAACAATTAGCATCAAAATCAAATTTGATGTCCTTACAGAGCAACGTGGTGAGTGGTCGAGTAATTTTTGAGAAGTCCTTGATGAATCTCCTGTAAAAACCAGCATGCCCAAGGAAACTGCGAATCTCCCTGACTGTGGTTAGCGGTTGAAGGGTCGTCATCACTTCAAACTTAGCACGGTCCACCTCAATTCCATCAGCTGAAACTCTATGGCCAAGCATAATTCCATCTTGCACCATGAAGTGGCATTTCTCCCAATTAAGAACCAAGTGCTTCTCCACACATCGAGCAAGCACTTTCTCTAAGTTGTCAAGGCAGTCCTTGAACGAATCACCGTGGACCGAGAAGTCATCCATGAAGACCTCCATATAATTCTCAATCATGTCGGTGAAGATGGAAATCATACACCGTTGGAATGTTGCTGGAGCATTACAAAGTCCAAAGGGCATTCTGCGGTATGCAAAAGTGCCATAAGGACAAGTAAATGTTGTCTTCTCTTGGTCATCTGGATGGATGGGGATTTGGAAGAACCCAAAATACCCATCGAGGAAACAGTAGTAGGGGTGCTTTGCTAAACGCTCAAGCATCTGGTCAATGAAGGGCAATGGGAGTGGTCCTTCCTTGTGGCCGCGTTTAGCTTCCTATAATCTATGCACATTCGATGTCCAGTCACAGTTCTCATCGGAATTAGCTCGTTCTTCTTATTCTTTACCACTGTGATGCCTCCTTTCTTTGGTACCACGTGAACAGGGCTAATCCAAATACTGTCAGAAATGGGATATATGATCCCAGCCTCTAGGAGTTTCAAGATCTTCTTCTTGACAACTTCCTGCAAATTTGGATTAAGCCTCCTTTGATGCTCAACTGATGATTTGCTCTCATCCTCAAGGTGGATCCTATGCATACATAAATCTGGAGAGATACCTGCAATATCATCAAGAGAATAGCCAAGAGCTGGGCGAAATTTCCGTAGCTTGCTCAGCAGTAAGGAGAGCTCTGGATTGTTCAAAGAAGAATTAACAATCACAGGGTAAGTAGAATTCTGACCAAGAAAGGCGTACCTTAGTCCTGCGGGAAGTGGTTTGAGCTCAAGCTTTGGAGCTTTTTGTTCACTCCAATCACTGACTTGTGGACTTTTCGGTGAAGCTTCCCCCAAACTCGCACTAGTAACCAATTGTTTCCATTCCTTGCTAGCATCCATCATCCTAGCATAAACCCTTGCATCATCATCAAATTGTCCTTCCTCTTGAACAGAGTTCACCAAAGTCCTTTCTAAGGGATCAATGGGATGTATCTCATTGAAATCTTCCTGCACAAGGTCGGTGAGCGTGTCAACGTAGAAGGTGTGTCCATTTATGGTAGGTCTCTTAATAAGCTTGTCCATTTAGAACTTCATCTCGAGACCTCCTACTCTCAAAATCTTACTGCCTCCTTTACAGTCAATCATAGTACCTGCTGTGGCCAAGAAGGGTCTACCCAGGATAAGAGGATCCTTGGGTTCCTCGTTGTACTGCAGAACAACAAAGTCAGTAGGAATCAAACAGTTCCCAACCTTGATTGGGACATCTTCCAATACTCCTTCTGGAATCCTTAATGACCTATCCGCTAGGATAAGAGAAATCCAAGTGGATTGGTAATCTGTCATCCCAAGACTAACGACAACTGAATGTTGCATGAGGTTGACGCCAGAACCTAGATCACAAAGAGACCTCGGGAATCTATCCTTGAAGATCAAACAATCCAAAACAAAGCTTCCTGGATCCGTTAGTTTCTCTGGAATCCTGTTCTGAATCACTGCGCTTACTTGTTCAGAAATCATAGCCACTCCTTCCTCAATGCCCAAACTCTTGGTGACCATCTTCTTTACATACCGTCGTATCGCAGGACTGAGTCTAATGGCATCAACAAAAGGAAGTTCTACCACTAGCTTGTCTATGATGGCCTTGCATCTTGCATCCTCAAGCTCTTGCTTAGACTTCTTTTGACTCTTTGGATAAGGCACTTTAGGTTTATACACTCTCTCGACTGCATTTTCGGACGGTTTTGAAGGAGAAGTCGGACTGGGGACCTCCTGTCAATCGAAGGGAAGGTTCTTCTTTCCTCTGTCGATCGACACAGGAGTCTCTGTCAAAACCTGCTCAGTTCGTGTCGATCGACAGTCAGGTATGTCGATCGACGGTGAGGTCTCTGCCTGAATTTCATCTTCATCAAACTCTCCAAACTCACCAAATTTTTCTGTTCCAAGTCCTTTCTTCAACACAGGCCCTTGGATTACTTTTCCACTCCTCGTTGTGATGGAAGCAACGGTATGCTTCGGGTTAGCATCTGTTCTAGATGGAAGAAATCCTTCTTGTCTCCTAGAGTTCTCTGCGGTTTGAGCAACTTGAGTGTCTTGCTTCTTCACGTGAAGATTGATAGACTCAATCTTTCCATTCAGTTCGGTGTACAAGGCATTGATTTTGCCATTGAAATGTACCGTCATCTTCTGCTGGCCCTCTAGAATTTGCTCTAGCATCGAATCTGTCTTGTTATCTGACGTCTTAGGAGGAGGAGTTTGGTAAGAAGAAGAACCATAGTTTCTAGTGAAGCTGCTCTGATAGGGCTTCTGATAGTCCGTATTCTGGAATTGCGGTTTGGTGTAGCTAGGAGTGGCTTGATTTCCAGTGAATGTAGATTGACCTTGATTCCCAGGAAACGTAGATCTCTGATTGTTTCCACTGTAGTTTCTGTTACCCTGCTGATTACCAAACCTCTGTCCCTGAAAACCATTACCACCAACGTAGTTGTAGTCCTCTTCATCCGCTTCTTCCTCTGGAATGAAGGTTTCTACCTCCTGAGCAAACTGCACCTGCTTCTTTCCGACTAACAAGTTGTGCACCGAGTCTAGCTTGGCTTCCATCTTAGCCATATTACCTCCATCTGCGCTCTTGCCAAGTTGCTTCCTCTCGAAGTCTATGTTCTTGGTGCTACTACTTGAAGCCATGTTCTCAATGAGCGCTAGCGCATCACTTGGAACATTGGTGTTGAAGTTCCCCCTACTTGCTGAATCTAAAGACATCTGGTGTTTCCAATCGATTCCTCTGAAGAAGATTCCCAACAGCTGCACATCACTAAAATCGTGATGAGGATAATCCCTCTGGTAGGATTTGAATCTTACCCAGGCAGCCTTGAATGCTTCAGTTGGTCCTTGCCTGAATGTCGAAATCTTCATCCTTAGATCCTTAGACCTTGTCTCATCGAAGAAGTTGATGAGGAAGGCGTTTTTCGTGTCATCCCATGTAGTTAAAGAACCAGGTGCTAACTGCTTCAGCCAGTAAGCTGCTTCTCCGCTGATAGAATATGGGAAGAGCTTACAGAAAAGGTAGTCTTCAGGAACTCCATTGGCTTTAATGCTGGACGCTAAGTCCTCAAACATCTCGATGTGGTCCATGGGGTGCTCTGAAGGAAGGCCATGGAAAGGGTACTGAGCCACAAAAGAGAAGTAAGCAGGCTTCAGCTCAAAGTCATTCCTAGGAAAGGCAGGAGGTCTAATAGCAGCCTTGTTGGCATAGAACTCCTGAGGCCTGTAGTGCTCTTTTAAAGTACGCACATGCCCAGCTGGCTCATGCTGTTGCATCAACTGACCCTCTTAGTCCTGCTCCTCTGGTATCACAGTTCCATCGTCTTCAATACGCTGACCCTGAGCGTTGTACTTCCGCCCTTGATGGTCTGTGATGGTTCCATCTGCACCGCGGAGCAAGATTACTCTGTTGTTGGGCATCTTGGCTGCTCTCGTTGCTGCTCGGTTTGCTCGCTCTAACTTTCCAATCTCAGGATTGAGATCGACTAGCTCTTCGTTTCGATTGCTTCTGGTTGGGCGATTAGGCATAAACCTGAAACACACAAATACCAAGAGAAAAGAGCAAGGTAGTATTAAAACAAAAATAAATACTTAGACAAAATCTTAGTAACTTGAATTGAATGGTAAATTCAACTCCCCGGCAACGGCGCGAAAATTTGATACGGGTCAAATTCACCCTCGAACTACTCTCTCAAATTAAGAGATCATAGTAGTATTTAGGGGTCGAATCCACAGGGAATTGAATACACAATCAATCTCAGTATTCAAATTATGCTTAGTAAAAAGATGTAAATGTAATCGCAGTTTATAAAACGAGTAAACAAAAGATGGTTTAATTTCAAGTTCTCAAAGAGACGAAAGCTAGGCCATGGAGATTTATTATGGTAATGAATCGAAATCAAAGATATAACAACTGTCGAGGTTCAATTAAGCACCGTTCTAGAACTCAAACACGAGAGTATGTGCGTGCTGGATTTTACACACAATAGAAATTGTGAAGATTCTTCGAAATTGAGCTTCTTTAGGTTTTCAAACACTTAGACAGATTTAGAATTGGATTACGAATTAGGTTTCTTAGTTTGTTCTTCTTTTTCAAGATCAGAGCTGTAAACAATGTTTTTATAAGAAATTTCGGATCCCCCACATATGAGGGGGTACATGCTTATTTATAGACAAAATAGGGCGGTTCGGATGAACAGTGTTGGGCTTTTGACGGGCTTCCGTCTTCTGGGCTTGACCGATAAACTGATTTAACCTAAACGACGTCGTTTTAGGTTTATCGACTTTTCTAGGGGGGATCCGACCCCTACAGTTAGCCCCCCGGTTCAACAGTTTTATAAGTAAAAAAGTTGAAGTAAGGGTGTCCAAGTGAAGAGTCGATTTCTGTTTAGACGGTTTACGTGTTGATGATGATGTCTAGCCCAAATGACGGCGAGCTGGCCGAGTGTGAAAAATGACGAGTGAGTCGACATCGATCCTTCAATGCCGCGAGCTGGTCGATATCGTAATATGTGAGTTATCTTTGAGGATGCGAGTCGATAAGATGATCTGGGGATTAAGCTGCGAGTCGATCGTGCCCGTAGTTCGTGAGCAACTGAAGGCGCGAGGTGACGAGACATAGATGCATATGTGTCTGGACGAGCCTCGGTAAAAACCTTGTCTAGAAAAACCCCGTGGGAAAAAGCAAGATCAAGGAAAAAGAGCACAAGTCACACACTCGTTCTAGTCGTGAGTTGATTTGACGGGATGGAGTCGCGAGTTGATTTTCATGGAGAGAAAGTCGCGAGCTGATCCATTGAGATGGAGTCGCGAGTTGATTTTCACGGAGGGAAAGTCGCGAGCTGATCCATTGAGATGGACTCGCAAGTTGATTTCTACGGAGAGAAAGTCGCGAGCTGATCCATTGAGATGACTCGCAAGTTGATTTCTACGGAGAGAAAGTCGCGAGCTGATCCATTGAAATGGACTCGCGAGTTGATTTCTACGGAGAGAAAGTCGCGAGCTGATCCATTGAGATAGACTCGCAAGTTGATTTCTACGGAGAGACAGTCGCGAGCTGATCCATTGAAATGGACTCGCGAGTTAATTTCTACGGAGAGAAAGTCGCGAGCTGATCCATTGAGATAGACTCGCAAGTTGATTTCTACGGAGAGAAAGTCGCGAGCTGATCCATTGAGATGGACTCGCAAGTTGATTTCTACGGAGAGAAAGTCGCGAGCTGCGAGATGCTGAAGTCGCAGATTTATTCGTAAGTGAAGTCGCGAGGTCGCGCGATTCTTTGAAGATCAAAATCCTGAGAATATCGAAACTATGAAGTTGCGAAACAAATCAAGGAGGAGCTCGCGGAGTCGCATTTAGAGTCAGATAAAAATTGTGGAACCATAGATTTGGATCAATCTCGCGAAACTGATCTTCTGAGCCCAGAATCTTTGGGCCCATTAAGAAATGAGGCCCACCTCGAAAGTCGAACCGTCGAAAATGTCTTTATAAGGAGCAACGCTCCTCAGATACTTCTCATTATTTTCATTCCTCCGAAAAACAGATTCGCTCTCTCTCCCTTTTCTCTCGTTTTTCTTTCGAGTATTGGATAGGAATTTTGTCGTCCCATCACTTCGCCGCCGTTGTGTTTATCATTGCCGCCGCAGTGTTCTTTAGAGAAACTTAAAAAACTTAAGTTTTGATCCAAAGAACAATGTCGTCGATGAGTTCTTTTGCATCCGCGAAGTCTGCCGAGCTCCCCGTGAAGGGAAAATCGGCCTGGGAGTATTCTCCCAATAGCGAGTCGATTGCAGATGCGAGTTCGAGTTGCAGTGGGCTCCGTGGGCAAGAGGAAGCGAGTCCTTCGGGCCGCGAGGAGGCGAGCCCAATTAGTCGAGAAGATCGAGCTGGAGGCCTTTCTCCTCTTGCCGAACTGTTCTCTTATCCTGCTCCCGTCTTAAGACGAAGTCGCGAGACAGGGGAGTCTACTTCGTCCATGCAAGCTGGACGAACTGGCTTTGAAGAGGGAATTGGGACTTCGCACCCTTCGCAAATTGGCGAGGCCTCGACCACTGACGAGCGAAGGCTAGTTGTGGAGATCCCATAACTCCGCGACGAGTCCCTTAGTCTTGCCGAGCTGCCTCTCCAAGTGAAGATTGAGGAAGGTAACTGGTCATATAACTCTCTCGCAGAAAAAGAGAGACTGGAAGCCTGGGTTGGATGCGGATTCGCCGAAGTGGTCCAGAAGAAAAAGAAATCGAGGCGAAAGCAACGCCCGCCTCCAGGTTCCTCATGGTGCGATGAAGAATTTCTGGAAGACTATCGCTCAGAGGGCCGAATTCCCGACTCGGTCGAAATGATCGCGCCTTCTATCGAGCAGCGAGAAGACGATCCCCCTGCCGGCACGTTTACCGCCTATGCTTGTTGGTTTAAGGATTGTTTCCTCACGTTTCCCATCCCTGCGCTGCTTCTCCGGTTCGCGCGGGTTCACATAATCGCGCTCGCGCAGATCAACTCGAGAGGAATTCGCCAATTGGTGGGAATTACGACGCGAGCAGCCGAATGTCGCGAGCCCATCGGAGTTCACCATCTACACAACCTTCTTGAATGGCGCAAGCAATCCAACCCGCGTGGCATGAAGTACTACAATCTGGCGAGTCGTTCTCTTTATAAAATTCTGGACGACTTCCCGAACAAAGATCATAGCTGGAGAAAATATTTTTTCTTCGTGCCGATATCGGCCGCGTCAGCCGAGGATGAACACTTAGTGGTGGCGAAGTGGGGGACACTTGGTAGATTTTCTCGAATGTTTATCGCGCGAACTGTCCCCTTATGTTTTTTACTAACTTTTCTGCCAATTTGTTTTTACAGCTAGCAGACTGCTATTCACTCCTGTTGCCAACATCGACGATTTGGTCAATAAGTTGAAGGCTCGGAAGTGCCTTTGGAATCGTCACTTCAATCTTCGAAGGGTTATTCTAGCTCGCGAGTTCATTTCATACGACGAAGAAGAAGAGATCGAACAGAGCGAGTCCGACGATCTAGAAATAATACCTCCCAAGCTCACTTTCGGCGATCTCGCCAAGAAAAAAGCCGAGAAGGCTAAGAGAAAGGCCGACCCGAAGGCCACTGCTTCCATTGTCGAGACGTCCGAGCGGAGCGTCTACAAAGAGAATACTCCTGTTGCCGAGGGCGACGAAGCGGCTGCTGTAGCCACGAGTAGTGCGTTGGCTGTTATTACTTCACAGCCAACTACCATTTCTGACGAGTCCGTCGAGCCTGAGGACCAATTGCACCGGAAAAGAAAACGCTCTACCTCTGAGAAAGGCAAAGGAAAAGTTGGCGAGAAGAAGAAATCTCGTCGTGAGTTGCCGACTCTGTCCCCAGGACAGTCTATTCTTGGAAGTTCCGATGGGCTCTACACTGATCCCTTAGCCGCAGCTGCCATGATGGCTAAGGTTACATATCCGGGTGACCGTATGCCGATCCCGGAAAGGCTGGTAAAGAGCGAGCTTTATAAGGAGTTCGCGTCTCGTCAGGCTAAGGTAATTTCACACTTTATTCTTTCTTTTTCATTTTGCTTTATTTCTCATACTGTCAACTCCTTCGCAGGCCATCGCCCATTTCAACAGGCTGATCATGTCGTATGATCAAGACTCGAGGTCTAAGGACCTCTTCATAGGCGAGGCCAGGCAGAGAGAAGAGGCCGAGAAGGAACAAGTCGCGGCCCAAATGAGAAATCTCGCTACTGAGCGAGATATGTATAAGAAGAGTTCTGACGACATGGGCGTGCACCTTCACAGAGTCGGTAAGGAGAAGGAGAAGGTCGAGGAGAAGAACGCCGAGCTGGTGAAAGAGCTATCTGTTCTGAAGGCGAGTCGCGAGCAGGATCTTGAAGAGGCTGTCTCTTCTGCGAGGCGATCTGCGGCCGCCGAAGTGTAAGGCCAGCTTAACCGGGCTTACGAGCTGTTTCACCAGATGATGAAGAAGCCGATTAAGAAAATGGTGTATCTTGCACAAGCGGAGGCTAATCTCCAGCTCCTAGACGACATGGACAATACTAAAGCAGAGGAGGCCTTCGATCCCAAGGCCGAGCGTGCCCTTTTAGCTGAAAACAAGGCGTCGCTTGGAAAAGCCGACGAGATCTTCGACGCGATAGCACTCGAATTTCGGAAGACCTTAGGTAAGAACTATGTTGTCCCCCTTACCGTAGCGGATATAGTTGCGTCTCCGCGAGTCAAGGTTGTTGCTAAGTCTGTTGGTATAAATGCAGCTTCTGGGTCGAACGATGGCTCTCTTGGTATGCGCTTGCGAAGCGCGAGTGAGGAGTTAAACGAGAGCGAGTCGGACGAAGCCGATGAGACCGTTGATCCGATCCCAGTTGCACCAACTGAACCTCTTCGCGAACTGGCTCCTTTGGAACAGGAACCCAAGGACGGCGAGGCTGCGTGTTCGGCTGCTATCGTTACTCCAGCCGAAGAACAAGTGGTCGAAGAGGCCGAGCTGGCTGCTGAGGATAAAGAGGCCGAAGATGGCGAGACTGTCGCCTAATCCGAATTTTGTAATAGTTTAGGATTTGCTTAAGGTTTTTAAGACTCGATTTTTGTTTTTGTGCCTGGATGGCTTTATCCAACTTGTAACAATACTTTTATGCCGAGTTGGTCGAGCAGATTTATATGAATGCCCTTAAGCAATTTCTTAAATGTTTTTTTTAGTAGTTTGTCGACGAGGCCTGTTAGAGCTTGTCTAAGGCGCATAGAAATGATGCGGTTTTAAGACGCTTAGGTTTGATGCGGTTTTAATACGCTTAATGGCGATGCGGTTTTAAGACGCTTAATGGCGATGCGGTTTTAAGACGCTTAATGGCGATGCGGTTTTAAGACGCTTAATGGCGAGGCGATTGATATCGCTGCCGTGTGTTTTACCATTTTTGACCAGTGTTGAGTGTAACTGGGTTTTGCGAGACGAACATCCTGGTTACATTCTACTGAATATATCTTATCCAGGCAAATATATATTTGCTAAGTTCGACTAGTTTGTTAAGGTTAAAACTGGGTTTGCGAGTCAAACATCCTGGCTAACGGACACATTCTATTGAATGTGTCTATCCCGAGATGGACTCGCGAGATGGACATCCCGGCTAACGGACAATACTCGCACTGAATACGTCTATCCCAGTAATGAACTCTAAACTTATATAGCGCGCTTTATCCGATGAGGATGTATAAGTATACTTCATAATGATGATGAAGTTTTAATCAGGTCGCCATTATGGCCATAATGACGCCCAATTTTTATTGATCTCGCGTTTAGACAGTTAACTCGTTTAGCGAGTTGCCGCGTTTAGACATCTAAGTCGTTTAGCGGGCTGAGCGAGTCGTAATAAGACTTGGTTAAAACCTTAGCTTATTGCGAATCGATTGTCGCGTTTAGACCGAAATCATTTGCGAGTCGACTTGTCGCGTTTAGACCGGAGTCGTTTGCGAGTCGACTTGTCGCGTTTAGACCGAAGTCGTTTGCGAGTCGAACGAATCGTAACAAGACTTGGTTAAAACCTTAAGTCGTTATCGATTGTCGCGTTTTGACCGGAGTCGTTTGCGAGTCGACTTTTCGCGTTTAGACCGAAGTCGTTTGCGAGTCGAACGAATCGTAACAAGACTTGGTTAAAACCTTAAGTCGTTATCGATTGTCGCGTTTAGACCGGAGTCGTTTGCGAGTTGACTTGTCGCGTTTAGACCGAAGTTGTTTGCGAGTCGAACGAATCGTAACAAGACTTGGTTAAAACCTTAAGTCGTTATCGATTGTCGCGTTTAGACCGGAGTCGTTTGCGAGTCGACTTGCCGCGTTTAGACTGAAGTCGTTTGCGAGTCGACTTGTCGCGTTTAGACCGAAGTTGTTTGCGAGTCGACTTGTCGCGTTTAGACCGGAGTCCTTTGCGAGTCTAACGAATCGTAACAAGACTTGGTTAAAACCTTAAGTCGTTACATACTGCGAGTGGGAGTATGAATATATGGACCCACTCCCCCCGTTTTTTTAACAAGGGGGGGGGGGCAACTGAACTCATCCGAAAACGAGCTGCCTACGTACCCAATGAAGGGATCAAGTCGCCCCGTAGTTCAAGTCTAATGACTTAGTATTTTTAGCAGTGATACTTCTTCAGATGTCGCGTATTCCAGGAACGTGGGATCATCTCGCCTTTCATGTTGGCGATTTCGTGATCTGATAATGTCCTTCCGAGTGAGCGCCGAGTTTGCCGGCATTGGTCTCGGCAGTATTCTGAAATACTGCGCGAAGGACGAGGTCTCCTTCGTAAAAACGCCGAACTCGCACTTAAGAGTTGTAATAATTGGATGCCGCAATTTGATATTCGGTCATCTTTATAAGTGCTCGGTCGCGCCTTTTGTTGATAAGGTCGAGTTCGTCGAGCATTAGGAGATGATTTGACGAGCATGTCGTCAATGTAAACCTCCATCGTTTTGCCGAGTAAGCCCGCAAACATTTTATTTACCAATCGTTGATAAGTAGCCCCAGCATTCTTAAGTCCAAAGGGCATGACTTTGTAGCAATAGATTCCGCGGTCTGTGATGAAAGATGTTTTGTCGCGATCGCCGAGGTGCATGAAGATCTGATTATAGCCAGAGAAGGCGTCCATAAATGACAACAACTTGTTTCCAGATGTCGCCTCGACGAGGCGGTCGATGTGAGGAAGAGGGAAACTGACTTTTGGGCATGCCTTATTCAAATCCGTGAAGTCTACACAGACTCGCCACTTGCCACTTTTCTTCTCGCAAGCTACTCCGGATACCTGACCTCAGAGATCGAGCCGGCCTGCAAGAGTTTGTCTACTTCGTCATTTACCTCTTGAGCCCTATCAGGACCTAGTCGCCTTCGCTTTTGCTTTATAGGTTTGTAGGTCGAGTCCACGTTTAACTCGTGACTGATGATGCCGATATCGATCCCGGGCATGTCTTCCGCGGACCTTGCGAATGTACCAACGTTTTTCTTGAGGAATTCGATGAGGTCGAGGCTGACGGCTTTGTCAAGTGTCGCGCCTATCTCTACGCATTTCTCTGGGAACTCGTCGTTTATACAAACCGATATGACAGGCTCGGAGGTCGGACCCGCTCCTCTATCTTCTGAGATTTCCTTGACGGGCTCCCTGTCTGTCTTAATCTTTTTCCGCGGCTCGCTTGGGATCGGCTGGATTTTGCGTGCTGGATTTTACACACAATAGAAATTGTGAAGATTCTTCGAAATTGAGCTTCTTTAGGTTTTCAAACACTTAGACAGATTTAGAATTGGATTACGAATTAGGTTTCTTAGTTTGTGCGCGGTCATGAAACAAGATCTTGACGCCGACTGACTTCCTCTGATTGTTCTGACTCCGGCCTTTGTTGGAAACTTAAGACATAGATGATATGGCGCGCATCGAGTTTAGCCAAGGAGTTCCCATTATCACATTGTAAATTGCCGGGTTGTCCGAGACTGCGAACTCAACTATTTTAGTCACACCTTCCGCACTTACAGGAAGCTTGACCGTGCCGAGTGTCATCGTCGTCTCACCATCGAATCCGGTAAACGGCTTAGGAATGGATTTGACTTGTGCGAGGTCAATTTCCATACGCTTCAGAGCGTCTATGAAAATGATGTCAACTGTGCTTCCAGTGTCGATTAAAACGCGACCCGTGTCCCATCCTGCGACGGAGAGTCGGATGACAAGCGGGTCGTCATGAGGTTTGTCAATGTCATCGACCTCATTCTCTTTGAACTAGATGACATCGTTCGGGAACTTCGACGGTACGGGTTTGTTCGCCCCTACCTCCGCTCTTCTCTGATAGGCTTTGATCGACGAGACGGTGTTAGAGTAGTAGCGAGAGCCGCCCATGATCATGTTACAGATTTTGTGTTTCGAGGCGCTCCGGCCATCATTACCGTTTCGTCGGTCGAGGTGGGCCTCTTCGTTTCGTCGGTGTCGCTTATTATTCCTGTTGTCTCCCGACGGGCCATCCCCTTCTCTTGCATCGTCGAACTGCTCGAGCTGAAAATCGTTAACATTGATGTTTCCTCTGAGCTCGCCGGCGGCCAACTTTGCTGCGAGTCGCATTCCGAGAACTCTTCAATTAGCCGTCGAGTGTCCCTCCATCTTATGCAAGTCGCAATAAGCCGACTCGTCATACTGCGATATTCTCGACCAAGTGTTGCCGCTAGCGCGACCAGGGGCGCCTCTTCCGCGGCCTCGCCCTCTTCCTCGACCGTAGTCGGGCGAGTCCACCTGGTAGTTATGGGCCCCCTTGAAACCTCCTTCATGTTGTACGAAATTGCCCGGCTTCCTCTTTGTCGCGACTGGGACTTCTTGTGGACTAGGATTCCTGGCCTTTCCATGCTTCTGGCTCAGGACTTTCGTTTCATCTTCGCTTCTTGCAAAGCCGTTAGCGCGATGGAGCGCATCTTGAATTGACGAGGGCTCGTTAATTGTCATCTCCTTTCGGAAATCCGAGCTGTACCACAGAGCTTTTCGCAGGGCGCTTAGAGCGGATTTGTCGTCGATCCCTTTTACTTGAATAAGCATCGCTTTGAAGCGTTCAATGAAAACTCCCAAGGGCTCGCCGGCCGCTTGTGTTATAGTATAAAGGTCCACCTCCGATGACCAGCATTTGATTAGGACGGAATACTGCTTTAGGAAGGCCTCGGAGAGTTGGGCGAAGTTGTCGATAGAGTTCATTTTCATTCCCGTGAACCAATAGAGGGCCGCCCCTTGGAGATGCTCCACGAAGAGGAAGCAACAACCAACATCGATTTCGTCGAGCCTGAAATTAGCTCGCCCCATTGCGATTGAGAATGCTCTGATATGCTCCGTGGGGTCGCCCTTTCCCTCGTAGATATTAATCTTGAGCTTCCCTGGGTCAGATAGTCGCGCCTTTGTTATTCGCTCGGTAAAAGGAGTAGTGCGAGCTTCTTCAAGAACGCGGTCGAGTTCCGGCGCCTTGCTGGTTGCGCGATGGACCTGTGACCTCATATCCTTGAGATCGCGAGTGTTCTGCTGCAAGACGGCTCTGAGCTCGTCCATTTCCGTTCGCTGCGAAGCGACAGCTCTACGAGCGGTTGGGGCTTCGGCTTGTTCCATCCATCGCGTATTTTCTGCGATTTCGCCCTCGTCCCGACTCTGGATACGACTAGTCGGTCGACTGGGCCGAGCTGCTCCGAATTCACGTCCTTCTGAATTGTCTGCGATTGCAGCTATGCCGCCGGGAGCACCTACGACGAGGACGGTTCCGTCTCTGAGAGGTGTTGGCGTATGATCTTCGCGAGTGCCACGAGCCGAAGGCGATGCCGCCTGGGAGAAGTTAAGAGCGAGCGGGCTGACGCGAAGCGCGTTACCTTGAGGTAGCCCTCGAGACTGACGAGTTGTCGACGAGGCCCTGATTTTAGCAGTCAGGTTGCTGTTGATCGTTTCTTGGTTTTGCGACTGTTCGAGCATTGCTTTGAGTTGACCGAAACTTCTGGTGTGGACGGGTCGGCCGAGTTTGTATTGGCGGTTGCCTGGTTCTCTGTCGGGACATGTCTGCCTGCTTCCGCCCCCAATGCGAACTGGTTGATTTGCCCAGCCACAATGGGCTCGCTTGGACCTGAATCTTCGGTCGCTGGAGACTGCGGGTTCGTTATTGACATGTTGCGAGTAGCGGGTTCGTCTAAGCGTTTGTTTCGTGTATGAAGCTAGTGTTGCGAGTTGGACCCTCCTTCTAGCGCCAAATTGTGCGTGCTGGATTTTACACACAATAGAAATTGTGAAGATTCTTCGAAATTGAGCTTCTTTAGGTTTTCAAACACTTAGACAGATTTAGAATTGGATTACGAATTAGGTTTCTTAGTTTGTTCTTCTTTTTCAAGATCAGAGCTGTAAACAGTGTTTTTATAAGAAATTTCGGATCCCCCACATATGAGGGGGTACATGCTTATTTATAGACAAAATAGGGCGGTTCGGATGAACAGTGTTGGGCTTTTGAGGGGCTTCCGTCTTCTGGGCTTGACCGATAAACTGATTTAACCTAAACGACGTCGTTTTAGGTTTATCGACTTTTCTAGGGGGGATCCGACCCCTACAGAGTATAGCCAATTAACTTTCGTTACAAAGGCTATCTATCCTTAAATCCTCAAATTCCAAATTCCTTTGCGAATTTATCGAATTTAAACAAGCGATTAGTACAAGTTTGATTTGTTCACAAAATCCCTAAGCCAAATTCATTTGCAAATAGGTAATTTTGCTCATTTAGACTAGTTCAAATTGTCAATAACACTTCCATGTATATTGAGTCAATATAAGATCAAGATTCTTAGGTGATCAAGCTAGATTCTAGCATTAGAAACAGTATAGAGGAAGAACTAACAGATAAACCTCAACAGATCTGCGATCTTAACAATTTCTCATCAAAACCCAAGAAATCCCCAAAACCTAACAAGTGATTTACTCAGAAATAGATGATGAAATCATAATAATTGAATAGAATTGCATAAAAGAGTTAGAGTAGAAGATACAAAAAGGTTTGTAGTCACTAGATGTCAAGAACATATGGATCTCCTTCAAAGCTCTTCAAAATATCTCTTTCTCTCTAAGTCTCCACGAAAAATCAGCCCTTTTAAAATAAAAACGAAGTTAAACTATTTATACAAGTGCCAAAATTAGGTCTGCAGACCGCCTGTCGATCGACAGTAAAGGCACGTCGATCGACGGGAAGGCGTCTGTGGAAATATCCCCTGCTTCGTAAGATACTCTGTCGATCGACAGAGATGTATTCTGTCGATCGACGGGAACTCCGCTGCTCGATTCCACTTTGATATTTTCAGCTTCAAAATGCTCCAAACGCTTCCATTAAGCTCCAATTGACCATTTTCCTGCAAAACACTATAAAAGACACACAAATACCAAAAATACTATACAAAACCGACTTATATCATGGTTAAAAACGGGTAAAAACCATGATATATCAGCATTGGAAGAGAAACTGCAAGAAATTCCTAGAAGATTTTAAGAAGATGAAGAAGACGTACGAGACTTCGTCTTCAGGTATTTATTTTATAGAAGTAAATGTTACTACTTCAAGTTCTACCTCATGGGTATTAGATACCGGTTGTGGTGCTCATATTTGTACTAATATGCAGGCCCTCAACAACAGTAGGACTCTGGAGAAGGGACAAGTGGAGTTTCGTGTCGGGAATGGAGCAAGAGTTGCTGCATTGGCCGTGGGAACTTACCATTTGTCTTTACCTTTAGGCTTGGTTTTAGAATTACATAATTGCTGCTATGTACCTGCTATAAGCAGAAACATCATTTCAGTTTACTGTTTGGATTTGGATGATTTTGATTTTTCGATTACGAGCAAATGTTGCTCTTTTAATCGTAATAATATGTTTTATGGTAGCGCCCCATTAGAGAATGGGCTTTATGTTTTAAACCAATTTGTGCCTGTCTATAACATTAACACCAAACGGTTTAAGTCAAATGACGAGAACCCAACATTTCTCTGGCATTGTCGATTGAGCCATATAAATGAGAAGCGCATTCAGAAGCTCCATAGTGATGGGCTTTTGGGCTCATTTGATTGTGAATCATGTGAGAAATGTGAATCTTGTTTAATGGGCAAAATGACTAAGGCCCCTTTCAACAAACCCAATGAAAGGGACAGTGACTTATTGGGCCTTATACATACTGATGTGTGGCCCAATGAGCATTAGTGCAAGAGGAAATTATCAGTACTTCATAACCTTTACTGATGACTTTAGTAGGTATGGCTATGTCTATCTAATGAGACATAAGTCAGAATCTTTTGAAAAGTTCAAAGAATTCCAGAATGAAGTACAGAATCAACTTGGCAAAAGTATTAAAGCTCTTCGATTATATCGCGGAGGTGAATACTTGAGTCAAGAATTCATTGATCATCTGAGGGGCTGTGGAATTGTTTCACAACTCACTCCTCCTGGAACACCCCAATGGAATGGAGTTTACGAGAGGAGGAATCGGACCTTATTAGATATGGTTCGATCAATGATGAGTTAAACAGATCTTCCATTATCCTTTTGGGGATCCGCTCTAGAAACTTCCGCGTTTACACTGAATAGGGTTCCATCAAAATTAGTTGCAAAGACACCACATGAGATGTGGACTGGAAATGTTCCAAGTCTGTCTTTCCTGAAGATTTGGGGTTGTGAGGCTTATGTCAAGCGATTGATCTCTGATAAGCTTGCACCCAAATCTGATAAGTGCTACTTTGTTGGTTATCCTAAGGAAACCAAGGCTTACTACTTTTACAACCGATCTGAGAACAAAGTGTTTGTTGCTAAGAACTGTGTCTTTCTTGAGAGAGAATTTCTTTCTAAGAAGAACAGTGGGAGTAAAGTACAACTCGAAGAAATTCGAGAATCACAAGAGCCTGCTCAACCTATTCAGGAAGAGCAGCAGTTAGATCTACAAAGAGCTGTAGAACCTAAGCATGTGGTGCCTGAAGTTTGCAGATCCGGAAGGATTCGTCAAGAGCCAGAGAGATATGGATTTCTTCTAACTAACTATCATGACTTGTTGATCATTGACAGTGACGAGCCTGCAAATTTCAAAGAGGCAATGATGAGCCCTGACTCCAAAAAATGGCTGAAAGCCGTTGAATCCGAAATGGGATCCATGTCACAAAACCAAGTATGGTCCTTGGTCGATTTATCTGATGGTGTAAAAGCCATCGAGTGTAAATGTGTTTTCAAGAAGAAAATTGGCGTGGATGGTAATATTCAGATATACAAAGCTAGGTTGGTGGCTAAAGGTTTCAAGCAAATTCATGGTATTGACTATGAAGAAACCTATTCCCTAGTCGCTATGCTTAAGTCCATTCAGATTCTTCTGGCAACTGCCGCTTATTATAATTATGAGATCTGGCAAATGGATGTGAAAATAGCTTTCCTCAATGGAATTCTGGAAGAGGATGTGTACATGACACAACCTGAGGGTTTCATAGATCCTAATGCTGTTGGGAAAGTATGCAAGCTTCACCGATCCATTTATGGATTGAAGCAAGCATCTCGGAGTTGGAATCTTTGTTTTGATGAAGCAGTCAAAAAGTTTGATTTCATCAGGAACGAAGAGGAACCATGTGTATACAAGAAAACTAGTGGGAGCGTAGTTGCATTTCTCGTATTGTATGTAGATGACATACTTCTTCTCGGAAATGACATTCCGTTGCTTCAGTCTGTTAAGACTTGGCTTGGAAGTTGTTTTTCCATGAAGGACATGGGAGAAGTCGCGTACATTCTCGGAATTAGAATCTATAGAGATAGATTTAATAAGCTAATTGGATTGTGTCAAGACAGTTATATTGATAAGGTCTTACACAGGTTCAATATGCATGATTCCAAGAAGGGCTTCATATCAATGTCTCATGGCATTACTCTTAGCAAGACGCAGTGTCCTTCGACACATGCTGAGCGAGAGCGGATGAGTAGGATTCCTTATGCTTCTGCTATAGGATCCATCATGTATGCCATGCTTTGTACTCGTCCAGATGTTGCTTGTGCTTTAAGCATGACGAGTAGATACCAATCTGATCCCGGTGAATGTCACTGGACAGTTGTCAAGAATATCCTCAAATATTTGAGAAATACTAAGGATAAGTTCTTAGTGTGTGGAAGAAGTAATGAGCTTGTTGTGAGTGGTTACACGGATGCGAGTTTTCAGACAGATAAAGATGATTTCCGGTCACAATCTGGTTATGTATTTTGTCTGAACGGTGGTGCAGTTACTTGGAAGAGTTCCAAACAGAGCACCGTAGCAGACTCCACAACCGAAGTTGAATACATTGCTGCTTCTGAAGCTGCAAAGGAGGCTGTTTGGATCAAGAAGTTCATGACTGAACTTGGTGTGATTCCCAGTTCTTCTGAGCCAGTGGCTTTATATTGTGATAACAATGGAGCCATTGCGGAGGCGAAGGATCCTAGGTTCCATCAGAAGTCCAAACACATAGAGAGGAGATATCACCTGATTCGTGATATCATTGATATAGGAGACGTGAAGATTAGTAGAGTTCCGACGGACGAGAACGTTGCTGATCCTTTGACTAAGCCTCTCCCACGGCCTAAGCATGAGTGTCACACTGCTGCTATAGGAATTAGATTTCTTAAGATGTGATCTTAATTCCACTACAGGAAAACAGTTAATCTGTGACGGATTCCTAAATCTCTCGCTCTCAGTTCTGAATCTTCCTTCAATCTCCATCTCGATCTCCCTTCTTTAAATCTTTGTTTGATCTCCCTTCTTTAATCTTTGTCTCTGTCTAATAATAAAGAGAAATGGCGGTAGCAAGCATCATTCTCGGGCAAGCCGTCAACAAAGACGAACTCACCGTCGAGGGTCAAAATTTCTTCCCTTCGTCGCTTCTAACCTCGTAGGTGCTCGCCGTGCCTCTGGTTTGCTTTGGAATCTATTCTCCAGATTCGAAAGTTTCTTTTTTCGAAACCCTAAATTTGCACTCTCTTCCCTCTGTTTCTTCGAAATCGTTTTAATCTCTCTGTTTCTTCAAAATCTCTTCTCTCTGTTTCTTCTCTCTAGTTCCCCTTTCGATTTGCAATCTATTCTCTCATGTCTTCAAAGCTAAAGCGCCTGGCTTCTTCTTTGATTTTGCACTATGCAGGGAACCTCCCTTTGTAACAAGTAAGAGCTTATAACATAATTGGATACCTTGATTTCTTTATTTTCTTGGGTTTGATATGCAGCCCAAACCTTTAGTAGAAGCTGCTCCTCTTGGGTATAAATCGAGAAATGAATGACTTTTTGTTGCTAGGATTGGATTAAGGAACGAAATGAGTTGTTTCTAGAGATTAGCTATAAGCGCACACAATCTGTTTGATGAAATGCCTAAGAGAACTATTTATTGCCTTTTTTTTTTCTTTTTTTCATTACGGTAGATTTGGTATTAGTTTTGGTTTTGGATTTGCTGGTATATAAGAAGGATCATTAGAATCGTTGATTTCTAGGATTTGAAGTGTAGGATTCATTGAGATTTGCAAATTTCTTCTAGCAAAGTGTATTTGTGTGATTTTTACGACAAGCCAACGTATTTTCGGATAGATAAAATAATATAACATGTGCATAATTGTATCTATGTTTTAAATTAGTTTTGGTTTTCCTAAGCTCTTGTTCCTTAATTTTAAGTTGTGTGTATAGTTTTGATGAAGTGTTTGTTTGTGAGCAACAATTTTTGTGTATGTTTTGTACTCTAAAACTGATTTTTTTAGATTAATATGATTGTGTCAATGGTCTTCAATGGGTTTGGACAGAGTTTTTTTGTTGTTGTTGTCAAATACAATTATGCAAGTTTAAATTTTGACGACACCAACA
The DNA here is from genome assembly GCA_963576765.1 of Draba incana. NCBI lineage: Eukaryota > Viridiplantae > Streptophyta > Magnoliopsida > Brassicales > Brassicaceae > Draba > Draba incana. The sequence goes on along the minus strand of OY755212.1, from coordinate 15,579,291 downwards.
CATAAAACCGTTGTCGTTGATCGCTATGATAATGATTGCATTCCGTCACCGGCTAGGGCTAACAAGGTTGCATATATCCAAGGAGATGGTGATAAAGCTTGTACCCAAACTCTAAAAGTGAGTTCCTTGTGCACCAACATTACTTTCTTCTTTTGAGAATTAACTAGGTTTTGCTTACTTTCTGTTTTCTGCACCGGCATTCTTAGGTGCCAAGGCCTATGCAGCAACCTATTTATGTTTATTACCAGCTTGAGAACTTCTACCAGAATCCCCGAAGGTATGTTGCTAAGACTGTAATCTAGCAAGTGTATTTGTGTGTGATGAATAGAAATCTTTTTTTCACGGTTGTACTGCAGATTCAACATTACTCTAGAAAGTGTGTTGATCATCCTTGTTGGTAGATTCACGGGAAAGAGATTAACTTTTCTTGCTTCTGGTAATAGGTGAGTTTGTACTCTTTATATTATTTTTGTGTGTACGCAGATATTTGTGGTTATTTCTTGAGCTTGTATGATGTTGTCACACCTTTCAAGAAGAAGAAGAAGAAGAAGCAGATTATGATCAACAAGCTGATCCACTGACCCTTCAATGATTTTGTGTAGTTTATGTGAAGATGTAGCTACCAAATGTCTCAACTTTAATCTCATTTTGCATTGCAGATTCTCTCGAGCTACTTTGCAGTTTGGAATGATCATGTACTCTTGCTTCTGAAAATTTGCTCTCTCTGGTCTTGTTTCTGAGGAGCCTGCTTGGGTTAGAGCCAGTCATGGGAATAATGTGACACAAGCACAAGACATGTACTGTAAACAACTATTGAGAAGCATTTCTGGTGAATTTGGCTCCATGACAAAGCATGAACAAGAACAACAGAAGACTCAGGAGCAATTTTGACATGAAAAATCAGAATCAAAGAACACCAAAAAGTCTCTCTTTTATATTTGTGTGACAGTTTGATCTTACATTGAGTCCTCGTGTTCATAAAAAATGTGTCATATCTTGAAGACTTGTATAGACCGGTTAATCTTCGATTCTGCAACAACACTTTAAGCAATGAATACATTAATTTGATTGTCTTTCTTCTATGTTTCATGCTAAGACATAAAATATATAGAATAAAAAAATTGTTACGAAATAAGAAGGAAAGGTTAATGAGTCTTTGATTTAGAGTTTGGGGCATATATTTTGGGGTTTTATAGGGTATAAGGATTGAAATATATATTTATTGTTATTAACACTAGAAATAAAATAAAAAATGGATTGATGAGTGTTTGATTTAGGGTATAAATTTTTTGAAAATAATTTTCTAAAAATTAAAGAAACCCAAATACAAATCCTAAACACTAAATCCCAATCACAAATGTGTCTTAATATTTTAGAGTTTTGGATTTAGGGTTTAGGGTTTAGGGTTTAGGGTATTTTAATTTGTTTTAACTATAACTTATTACAAATACAATAACATTGAATATAAATCATTTATTGTGTACATAATATCACCATTATTGTGTTTTCACAATATGTTTTGTTACACAATCAAGAGATGATTGTATATGTTTTCATATGTAACATTGGTAGTAACCATAGGTTATGATTTTGAATATTAAAAAATGTTGTAATTTTTTTTTTTTTTAATTTTGAAAAATAAAGAATAATCCTAATCTCTCTAAAATAATTTAATTAGCCAACACTTAATTATTCTTCATTATTTAAAATTGCAAAAAGCCATTAAAATCACATTTTCATTATTTCAGCAACAACATCCAATTAAAAAGAGTCACTCAGATTGCTGACTTGGCGAGCAATCTTGTCCGTTCAAATATAGGAGACATAATCTTGTCCGTTGAACCATTCCAATCTCTTAACCTCTTAATTTTTTTCTTCTCCACCGACAAAGGAAACAAAGCATCATCTCTCTCTCGCACATTCTCTCTGCGACAAATCCATTAGGGTTTTTTCAGAAAAGAAAATGGTCTGATTTGATTTTCTTGGTTATCTCTTTCAATCGTCCTCAGATCTCTAAATTGTCTTCCGTTCTTCCGTGAAGCCGAACGCTCGAAGCTGCAAAAAATCGTGAAAAATGGAGGTTGCGGAGAGGAGAGACGATGAGATCAAAGAATCGGTAAACATGGAAAACATCAAATCGCAGTACGTTACCGACTCTTTCTTCGAAGAACGCCACGCTCGTGAGCTCAAGGCGGGTCTGCATCCTCTACGGGTTCGTCTTTCTCTATATCGATTCGATTTTCAATTCAGAATCTGATCTTAGCTCAAACTTAGATCCCTATGCATTGAAGATTGGAAATTTTCTATATGACGGTTTAGAGCCGAGCTAGTTAAAGATTCCGATTCTAAATCTATCCTTTTCTAGGGTTTGTTATGAACAGAGGTCTTGCGGCTTTGTTGTAAATGTGAGCTCAAGTGTTATAGAATTATGCTCTAGTGAAATATTTGTATTCGTGGTACTGGTTTTAGAGATCTTAAGGTCATGTAAGCCTGAGAACAATTCAAAGTAATTTTGGAGATAATGAGGTCATTGGTACCATTGTTGAGCATTCTTAGTCTGCTTAAGTTAAGATTATACACTGGCTTAGTTAATTTATGTTTTTATATATTTGGAAATGTGCAGTACAAGTTTGCGATTTGGTACACCCGTCGCACACCAGGGGTCCGGAGCCAGACATCTTACGAGGATAACATAAAAAAGATTGTGGAGTTTAGCACGGTAAGCTCAAAAACACTAATGGAAGTTTATTCTTGAAAAGCTGTTTGCAATCTTATCGTGTTAATATTCTGAGACCTGCTTTTGGTACATAGGTTGAAGGGTTTTGGACCTGCTACTATCACATTGTTCGTTCTTCTCCAACAGATCTTCATTTCTTCAAGGACGGGATTCGCCCTTTGTGGGAGGTAGGTATTATGTACAATGTGTTGATTTTTATCATCGTCTTTATGTTTGTTCATATGTTGGATCATCGATAGAATGAAAACCTTTATACAACAACAGTTTCTGAATATTTGTATCTCATACAATAAACTAACTAAAGTAGCTTAATTTATCTCTTTCAGGATAACGCAAACTGCAATGGAGGAAAGTGGATCATACGTTTCTTGGTGAGCCTCCGTCTCCACGTACACACCGATCAAGTCAACAATCCAAACAAACAAGATACATCACTCGGCTTAGGCACTGGCCCAAGCACCGACCGCACCAGCTACCGCAACCTAGCTTCCATTTCTAAACCCTTTAAGAACTTGGTCTTATTTGAAAAAAATGTCAACATTATTTTGTTTTGCGAACTTTCTTTTGTTGTTAGATTCATGTTTGAATGCCTTTATGTTTATTTTGGATTAATGTTTCAATTAGCTTCCATTTCTGTTTAATTTTGTACAATTTCAATTCTCAAATCCGGTTCGAAAACAAAAAAATTGTGAATATTTAGCAAAAAAAAAAAAATTGTGAATATAGAAAAGGTCATATTTATTAATCTGTCACAAATTTGTGACACTTTTGTGACGAATTAAGAGCAATTGAATTTTTCAAAAGCGTCACAAATTCGTTGCAATTGTGACAAAGTTTACCGTCACAATAGTGTCGCTAATTTGTGATGGAATGTAAGAGTCACAATTTCGTAACAAATATATGACGCTTTTTTATCGTCTCTAAACCGTCACAAATTTGTGACGCTTAAGGTTCGTCTCTAAACTGTCGCAAATTTGTGACGCTTTTTTTTCCGTCTCCAAAGCGTCACAAATTTGTGACGAATGTGCGACGATTTAGATTTGCGACGGTTTTTAGCGACGTGTTTTTTTCGTCACAAAAGCGTCGCAAACACCTGTTTTGTGACGCTTTTGTGACGCCTTTGGGCATCACAACTTTCTTGTTTTCTTGTAGTGTTCTAGTGGGAGTTGTTTTTGTTTTAGTTATGATTATGATATTCATGTAAACATACTTTGGTTATGTTATTTTAATGAAATTTGATTTCAGTATTATTTAATTATGTTATTAAATAATAAGTTCCAAAGTAATTTATGACATTTTATAGGTCATCAAGTTGAGGACTTGATCATGAAACCCTATAACTTAAAATGACATAAATTATGTTTTGTCCCTAGTCAAGGTTGTTAAATTGGAACATTAACAACCGTGTGAGACTGGTATGTGAGGTGACTGATGACTAAGTTTCATGGAGTCATTAATAAGAGTATTAAAGTCAATCACATAGATATATGTTAGAGAACATATGATCGGACATGACCCGCTAATGAGAACTCTACAGGATAGTTATATAAGTGTCATAAGAGGTTCTCATTACGACTATAGAGTATAGTCCTTAGACCTGAGTTCATCATGTTTTCTTACATATGAATTGGTCTGTTTTGACTTTGTCAAACGTCAACCGTAACAGGTGACTATAAAGGCATTGATTGGGCAGATCATGAAGTGTGTAAGGAACAGGGATGGAGCAAGATGGTATTTGTCTCTCCTATATAACAGGAGATAAATATCTCAGGGCCTATCGAAGATTTGATACTGAGAAATGTGTGGCCGCGCTCAAACGAGGTGATTGTCAGTCATTTGTTTTATCAGTATAAATCAGAGTTCGATAAACATGATCTATGGCTTAATAAGGATGACACAACTCTTGCCTTATGCCAGATCGAGATATAGAGACAAAGGGATATGGGAATAGGTGATTCCAGTACAAGTGGGAGATTGTTGGGAATGTCTTGAAATCATATTGTACTTACTCTAGTATTAGTTGTATTGTCGAGATTAGACAATTATATGATACTAGGTGATCATAATGTTTTGCTAGAAGCCACTTATGATATATGAGTTGTGAACTCATTGCTAGTATTATATGATCCTACAAGGTCACACAACTAAGCAAACTAGATATAATTATATGGGTTTGATCATTAATGTAATGATCTGATTAATGTATATTTGATATGCATTAAATAGTGTTGATGAGGAGCCTGTCGATCGACAGCAAGAGTGTGTCGATTGACGGAGTCCATGCGGACCAAAATATTGATTTTGGGTTTATGACTTAATTAGCTATGGCCCGGCCCATTAGTTAATTAGGTTTTTCTCAAGTGTGTATATATATGATATAGGGCAAATTTTGAGTGAGAACTAAGTCCATAGACGCCTCTAGAAACACAGAGAAACCCTGAGAGATTCGATCTCTTCCGGCACTAGCATCCCGGGCTTCTTCCAGTTTGTGTGCGTGTGGATACCAGTAGAGGCGCAGCACTTGCGGCGCTTTCCTGATCTCGAATCCCTGATATCTTTCGTTGCATAATCACCAGGTATACTCGAGATCTATTTTTTAGTAGATTCAATTCTAAATATGAACACGTGATCCTAGGCTATAGAATTTGTCACATAGTGTTGTTTTAATAGAGATTAAAACCTGCAAAAACTTGCACCAATTCCTATAGTTTTCTCCTTGACGTTAAACTGACGGTGATAATCACCGGTCGACGTTCCTTCAGAGATAATCACCGGCCGACGTTCCTCCAGAGACGGTGGAGCTTCGTTGTTTAACGGTGGGTCAACAACTATTGGTTTTTGAACACCATCACTCTCTGCCATATCTACCAAACCAAAAAATGTAAACTTTATAAAATTCGGAGACCTCAAGGCAAAAATTTAAACTTAATTTGACCCAATTTCATTTAGAGAAATCGATTACAGAAGCTAACGACTCAAAATTTCTTTTAGGGTAAAACCAGAGAGATAGATGGAGTTTTTACCAGAGACGGTGAAAACGGCGACAGAATTCGACGGTGGAAGAAAAGACGAGTCGCGAATGTGAAGGAGAGATAGATTTGTCAAGGAGAAAACGTCTCAGATCTGAAGAGAAGTGAAGCTTACCGTAATTAATCGAGTGGTCGCTGGAAGAAGAGACGAAGAATGTGAGAGAGAAACACGAAGAATGTGAGACCCGAATAAGAACCGAATTAAGAGAGTTTGAGAGAGAGAACGAAGTGGAAGTCGCAGGCAAGAGAGGAAGAAACCCTAGATCTAAAAAGAGATTTATACAATAAGATTTGGACTGCATAATGTTACTGAACAATGACTAAGTGTTGGGCCAAAATTATTTCCCCAAAATTGAACCGGGAAATGCTTCTTTTCCAATGTTTTCATTCACCGCCAAAGTCAAATGTTACCCGGGAAAAAAGAATTTGTGCAACAAATTTTTAATCTACACACCCATAACTTTTATTGTGGCTATTCGTACCTATATGAAACCCTATACCCTAAACAATTAATAAGTTAATCTAATCATTGTTAATCAAGGAGAGTACTTAAGGATTTAATCTTTCCTTAAGTTACTAAAGAAAATAATACGTTACCAAAGGTGAAATAATATATTCGGGTAACTTTGTGAAGAGGGACCAAGACGTGGAACAAAGTGGAACGGATCGGTCTAAATCTGGCTGCCAGACTTCAGAATTTTGTTCACCAGACTTCAGACATAGTCCGACCATATAGTCAACTATATAGATGAACTATATGCCGTATGCAGCCAGACTTCAGAATTGTTCACCAGACTTCAGATATAGTCCGACCATAGAGTCAACTATATAGATGAACCATATAGAAAGCCCAAATTTCAGGAATAGTCCGTACAGTCCGTACGGTGGGCCCAGTTTCAGATTCAAATTCAAATATAGCCGTTGGGACACTTCCTTTCCTTAATATAGCCGTTGAAGCCTCTTTCTCACCCTTATTTTTATCAATTCTAACCACTTATGTCTATATATAAGAGTTGTATATGGATCAAATAAAATAATACACTTTAGAGAGTATTTTTCTCTCGATTCTCTCTTTTCTCTTTGTGTTCTTCACCTAAAACTCTCTAAAATCATATTAGAGATGTAGTTCTAGAGTGAATCAAGTCATGGGTTTGATCCCCTTGGATCAAACCCCATTTTATTCATAAATCACTCTTTTACTTATTTAAAATTTTGTTTTATCTAAAACTGTTTTGTATTGATTCAATCATATATTTGGTTGAATCATCTCTTTATTGAGCTTAGACTCTCAAATTCTAACAATCATATATATATATATATATGATATATGATATATATAAAATTTTAGTAATAATTTCATCTATATGTTAAGAAATTATTCAAAATACATTATGAAATTACTAATACAATATTTTAATTGTCAGAATCAAAACTAGAATATAAATATTCATGATATTCATCTTCTAATCCATCTTCAGGGACATGCTCATCATTAGGATTATCCATCGGTATAGACTCATCATCTCATGCGTCTTCGAGCGCATGTGTTTCAATTCGGATCATACTAGTACTTGCAACTACATGGTGATAAAGTTCCTCTTGAAATGCACTTTGTGTAACTTCTTGGGTTTCCCGAAACTCCCTCGGCAAAACTTTGGTTGTCGCCCACCATTCTTCTCTGATTGGTCGCATTCGCGGATAGGGAATATAACAAACTTGATCACATTACTCGGGTAATATGAAAGGATCATATTTGTCGTATCGCATTTTGATATAACGTGAATTTGGACGTTCCTAACCACGAACTTAACAAGTTTTCAGAGTCTTTTGAGTTGTTTTGAGCTGATATTTAGATCCATACTCGAGGATTTGGAACCACATGCGTACGGGAAGGAGATTCAAGCATTCGAGCGATAACCGGAGTTTTCTGGAGTCCGGACCGACCGTTCCTGCATGAAGACTGACCGGTCCACTGTGATGCCTCGAAGACGGTGGCCCCTGGAATCGGGACCGACCGGTCCACCTCAAGGACCGGTCGGTCCACACTCAGGCTTGAAGACTCGGTGGTTCGGGAAACGAGACCGACCGGTCCACACCAAGGACCGGTCGGTCCAGACACTTTGAAGTCGAAGATTTTGGCTCGGGAAATCAGACCGACCGGTCTACACAAGGACCGGCCGGTCAACACAAGGACCGGCCGGTCAACACAAGGACCGGCCGGTCAACACATGGATACGTGAAGAATTTTGGCTCGGGAAACTGGACCGACCGGTCCTGAAATCAGACCGACCGGTCCAGTCCCAGATTTTTAGGAAAATTCCCAGATTCTGTTTTATCCTATAAATAACCATAGGGTTTCGTTTTTTAGAGAACCTTTTCTTTTGATCACTTTTATTCAGACGTTTTGTAAGCAAGGGAGAAGATCTCATCGCCCTTTGGAGAAGATTTTTGAACCCTTATTGATTTCTTATTTATATGATTATGCTATTCTCACCCATGGTTTTTGCTTGTTCTTTAATCATGTCTGAGTAGTTCTCTGGTTAGGTTTTAGGGTTTTCAATGGATTTCACAGATTAAATCAGACACAGATAGATTACTTATTCTTTACCATCTTCATCACTGTTAGGCATAATGCTAGGATTGAACTGACCATTTAATCACTAGATCTTACGTTGATACACATTCCAAAAGCTTGTGTATTGCTAGAACTACTGTTGATGAGTAATGCGTTATAACAATTCGAAAGGTTAGTTATAGAGTATTATGAACTGATCAAACCTGAACTATAATGCTTGTCTAGGATAGCCGTGACCATTCCAAAAGTTTAGGCACTCGGATCTCTAGGGAAAGTAATTGTTATCACGAAAGTGGAGCAATTTATATCGGTGTTTGAGTTTAAGATGCATGCATATTAGAGTCTGAATAGTTGTCTGGTTTATGAATGTGATTTCCTGAGAATTCCCTAATGCCTAACGCTTTTATTAATCTGTTTTAAATAGTTATTTGCAATCTCGTTATTTTATTTTGATAAAATCACCCATCTTTGTTTCTTGCTTAGCTTAGTTCAATAGTCTACAATTTGTTGTGTAACACTTGGTCTCTGTGGATTCGATCCCTAGATATACTACTGCGTGCCTGTGCACTTGCAGTATTTATTTTGGGTTAAAACCTGACCGTATCACATTTGTGGGCAAACATCGACAATACCATTTGGATGTCTTCGTATTCCTCGACCAAGTGTGGTATTAAACCATTCACATTTGAAAATCATTGCTTTTAATCCAACAGCCCCATGATACTCTATCATGAATATCTCTTCAATTAATGCTAAGGAAAAGAAGATGGGACGTTTGATCAAAGAAAGAAAATAAGAGTAGACTTTTAGCACGGAAATTCAAATAATAACTATTAGCTATTAATAGCCACGAAGCAGTTTGTGGCAATGTGTACTTTTGTTTCAACCCAAAGCTTTCCCGTGATTGTTTGATATGACTACTCAGATTTTTAAATCAATTCAGTCTGCAAAGCTGTATGATGATAGTTGTGCAATTAATTATATTTAGAGACAAATAGCTACGAATGAGTTGTAGCTAAGCCCCATGTCGGCAATGGTTCTAAGACACAAAGAGCCACGATAGGCGTTGTGTCTATATTTCTACAATTACAATTGTAGCTACATGTGGCTATGTAGCCACAAAACGTTTTCGTAACTAATTGTGGTAATGTTGCCACAAATAGACACAAACAATGAATTGTAGCTATATAGCCACAAAATAGCCACAAAATAGCTACAAACTTTGTTAATTTTTAAAATTGTGTGTTTTGTGGCTATTTATCTATAGCTACAAAAATGTTGTAACTAAATTGTGGCTATAAGCATTGTTTTTTTGTAGTGCATTGTCTTCTCATTCCTTGTGGATTCGATCTTCACATGCTATACCGTAATTGCCATGCATTTATGGTTAGTCACTGAGGTTTAAAACTAGGGAAGTTTTCTGAAATATACCCTTATTTGAAGTCAATGCAAAGCCTACAACCCATTTTCTCTTTCTTCAATTTTTTTCAATATTTGCCATGTTTTCTCCATGTATTTGCAAAAATATCATTACGTAGACTTTTAAATGTGTCATGTAGACTTCACCGGAAAGAAGAAAAATTATCAATGACCAAAGAAATCAACTTATTTACGGAAATGTCATCTTCATCAATTTTCCAACCACCATGAACAACCAATTTCGAGCTCTTAATGGCTCAACAACTGATTTTCGAGCTCTTAATGCTCTGATATAATCCCTATTACCTCTTTCCTTTCTTCTCCTCTACAATTTCATCATAAATCTTCCTAACTTTTGTTTTCAAAATAATTTACCAAAACCGGTTGATTTATTTGCAATCTCGTTATTTTATTTTGATAAAATCACCCATCTTTGTTTCTTGCTTAGCTTAGTTCAATAGTCTACAATTTGTTGTGTAACACTTGGTCTCTGTGGATTCAATCCCTAGATATACTACTGCGTGCCTTTGCACTTGCAGTATTTATTTATGGTTAAAACCTGACCGTATAAGGTTTTTGGCGCCGTAACCGGGGACCATTGTGTTTGCCATCAAATTTGATTTGCAAATTTAGTCAAAGTACTTTTTAATTTAGTTTTTCTTTTTGTTTTTGTCTTTGGTTGTGCTTTCTGGTGTATGGAGAGGAGAAGTAATCGCACTGAACCTCTGATATCACTCACTAACGAGGAATTAGCCAAGCTAGAAAGGTCTAACAGAGCTCAAAGAAACCTCCCGCCAGTTATGGACGAAGGGAATCAAGCTGATAACGTGGCTCTTCAGAATACTTTATTTGACCAGATAGAGCAAATCCGTGCTGCAACTGCTGCAAGCGCGCAGCAGGCGCAACAACAGATGCAGCAAATGCAGCAGCAGTTTTCTAGGATGATGGCACAACAGATGCCACCAGCAGGACAAAATCCTCCACCGCAGAGAGGAATTGGAGAAGGGGACAATGTCCACACTTACTACCAGAACAAATCAGCCATTCACTGTTGGGGTCGGTATTCACCCCCTCAGCATTAACGTCTAAAGACAAGCCGATAGAAGAGATGGCCTTCCGGACTCTCGGCAAAGGAGGCCTAACGGAACCTAAATCTTTCTGCGGAGCGGAGCATGCGACAGCCGAATAAATCTATGCGAAGCAGGAACGGACCGGGACCAGGTGGGCGACTGCGTGCTCGCAGGTGAGCGACTGTGTGCTCGGCACCATGTGCGACCACGGCTTTGCCCTCGTGCGACCACGGCTTCGCCCATGTGCGACCACGGGCTCGCCTGAGTCGTTGATCTTATCCTCAGAAGGGAAGCCTGAAGCCCGGTCCAGACACGAAGCCCATGTGGATGCAACCGACTCCGCAGAGGATTAGGAATGTTTAGCCGACTTAGAAAACTATTTATACGTCCTTGAAAAAACCCTAAAGGGGTATCCACAATTTTGATACACAAGCTTTGTACTCGACTTTTACAACAGCAATAAGAACAACTCTTTCTCAATCTCTTGTGATCCCTAGTTAACATAGAAATCTCTAAATTCCCCTCACAAACTCTTAAAAATCTAATTGTATTGGTTTCGACCCCCACAATTTGGCGCCGACTAAGGGGACGCAGAGAGTTCTGACACACGAAAGCTAGGGTTTCACACCACCAACGAAGATGTCAGGCAACAATACCGTCAGCAGCAAAGGATCCTCGTCTCACAGGAACAACGAGGAGAGAGACAACTCCGTGGGGAACACCGCGCCTCGCGCCACAAACACTCCGGTGGATATCACAGAGATCAAGCAGATGCTTGAGACTCTCATGAAGAAAGCTGAAGATCAGGAGAGAAACCTGGAAGCCACTACCAGGGAGCTGAAGTCGCTCTCACGAAGAAAGCGCAAGAGGACCCACATCCATCCAACACGCCTCAGCTTCACCGCGCCTCGAGCCAATGGAAGGGATCGACACAAGGAGCTACCGCCTCGGACCAATCGCACAACCCCAGAGGACTTGCCTCCGCCACCGCCTCTTCTTGAATCTGATGCAACTCCTGAGCGTGTGGTGGAGAATTCAAACGAAGATCAACCACCTCGGAGGCGTGCCCGAGTCAACTCGGAGATTGACCACGCTGCGGCCGCTGAGGAAGGAGATGCGATCATAGCAGAACTTCACAGGAGGGAACGAGAGCGCAGGGTTCTGCGAGGCTCCCAAGACGAGGGGGTCGCTGCGCTACAAGCCCAGTTGGACAAGGTCATCTCTGATCTAAAAGCTACCCAACTACAGATGCACCGGAGCATGTCGAAGGCTCCTGGGATCGCCTATGTGCTCGAGAGGGCACGGAACACACCCTTCGCTGAGAAGGTCGCGAGGACTCAAATCTCCGACCCCAGAAAAGTCAAGCTTCAAATCTACGAAGGAACCACCGACCCTGCTATCCATCTGATGGAATTCGAGGTTGCCTTAGGAAGGGCAAACTTCACGGAAGCCGAGAAGGACATCGGCTACTGCAAACTGTTCATAGAGAGCCTCAAAGGGCCTGCCCTCCAGTGGTTCTACAAGCTGGAGAAGAAATCAATCCACACCTTCCATCATCTCTCAGAGATGTTTGTGCAGCACTACAACATCTTCGCCGAAAGAAAGATCTATGATGCGGAGCTGTGGACGAACAAGCAAGGTGAGAACGAAAGCCTGCGGTCTTTCGTAACAAGATTCAAGCACACGATGTCAAAGGCGGACGGTATTACCAGCACGTCCGCGCTGGAGGCCTTGAGAGGATCGCTTCGATGCCCTTCTTCATTCTGGCAGGAACTGACTGTCAACCCACCCGCGACTATCCAAGACGCTCTCCACCGCGCTACAGGCTTCGCTCGAAGCAAGGAAGAAGTCCGCGCTAAGAGGGACGAGAAAACCAAGCAAGCGGGCGAAACCACCCAGTCCGCTGCGACGCAACCACCCTCTTAGAAGCTCTTCCAAATGAACTACGGGGTGACTTGATCCCTGCAAAGGGTACGTAGGCAACCTGTCTTCGGATAGGTTCAGTTGCTCCCCTCCATCAAAAGGGGGGGGATTACATTCCACTTTAGCCTCGTTCCGGACAAGCTCACTCGATCTCCTCCGCCTTCGGGGGGGAGTGAGTGCTTTTCACAGTCTCTAAACGACTTCAGTTCCTTCCTTCATCTCAAAGGGGGGGAGTGGGGTACCCGTACGTCACTCCTTGAAAAAATCATTGACAACGTCATCGTCAATCACAAACACTCGCCACAGCACTCATCATGAGAACAGCTTGTCCTTTACGGACTGATCAAAGCTTTAATCGAGTAGAGTCGTTCCGTATTTATTGCTGCTGGCCACAACAATAATGCAGAAATACAAACACAATGACATCCACAACGGATACAGCACGCTATATAAATTCCAGTGTTCAGAATCGTCTCCGGATGACCCATCTGATCACTCTGAAACCCAACAAACGTCGTTGGTAATGCAGCTGCTAGTGACCTCCGTTCGGAATGCGTTCTGAACGTGTCACTCGGAAACCCAGGACAAGTGCTGGTCAAAGCCAAGGTGAACTTGCTCTCGGACAGACGTGTCTAGAAGAGCAGCACCAACACACAAATCCCAATAGCAACGTTGGCAGATAAAGAGCGTGAGCGCATCTGCGCTTTCACAGCCTCAACAAATCCTCATTCATGAGCGAACAAAAGCCTCATCCATGAGCAAAAGAACAGAAAAATTTCATTGTACTGCAGCAACACAGTGGCTTCGACAAGCAAAGTAAGAAGTCTTCAAACCTTCAATCGCAACACGGAGTCTTAAAACCTCCAGAGGAAGCACGAAGTCTTAAAATATTCACAACACCTACAGAGTCTTAAAACCCCTGCATAAAGTCACTCTCTACTATTGTGAAAGAGGATAGGCAAGCGCCTTGACTTCAAACGTTAACGCCGATATCTGACACATCCTTTAACTCAGCACTATTATCTCTAACACTACCGAGCTGGGGGGCTAACTGTTGTGGTCGGTATTCACCCCCTCAGCATTAACGTCTAAATACAAGACGATAGAAGAGATGGCCTTCCGGACTCTCGGCAAAAGAGGCCTAACGGAACCTAAATCTTCCTGCGGAGCAGAGCATGCGGCAGCCGAATAAATCTATGCGAAGCAGGAACGGACCGGGACCAGGTGGGCGACTGCGTGCTCGGAGGTGAGCGACTGAGTGCTCGCAGGTGGGCGACTGCGTGCTCGCAAGCAAGCGACTGTGTGCTCACAGGTGAGCGACTGCGTGCTCGGCACCATGTGCGACCACGGCTTCGCCCTCGTGCAACCACGGCTTCGCCCCTGTGCGACCACGGGCACGTCTCAGTCGTTGATCTTATCCTCAGGAGGGAAGCCTGAAGCCCGGTCTAGACACGAAGCCCATGTTGATGCAACCAACTCCGCAGAGGATTAGGAATGTTTAGCCGACTTAGAAAACTATATATACGTCCTTGTAAAAACCCTAAAGGGGTATCCGCAATTTTGATACACAAGCTTTGTACTCGACTTTTACAACAACAATAAGAACAACTCTTTCTCAATCTCTTGTGATCCCTAGTTAACATAGAAATTTCTAAATTCCCCTCATGACCTCTTACAAATCTAATTGTGTTGGTTTCGATCCCCACATTCGCGTCCCTGCGATTCAGAGGAATGACTTCGAGATTAAGGCTCAGCTGATTAATCTGGTAGAGAGACACGTGTTCCATGGGTTGGCTTCTGAGAATCCCATGGATCACATAGAGAACTTTGAAGAAGTCTGCGAGGCAACTAAGGCTAATGGGGTACCAGCTGACTACCTCAAGTGCAAGCTATTCAAGCACTCTCTCGCTGACAAAGATTAGAGGTGGCTCAAGTCACTTCCTCTACACTCTCTGAACGGCTGGGATGAAGCTAGAGTCGCCTTCCTAGACTACTTCTACACTAAGTCCAAGACAGCTCAGCTCAGAGGAAGAATCACCAACATTTCGCAGAAAGGCGGAGAGTCATTTGCTGAAGCCTAGGATAGGTTTAAGGAGTACCGTAGAGAGTGCCCCCACCATGCTCAGGACCTTCTACGATGGAGTCACCTAGGAATACAGGACCAAATTTAATTCAACCAGCAATGGTGACTTCATGACCCAGAGCATAGAAGGTGTTTATCGGTTGATTGACAACATGGCGCAGAGTTCCAGCAATCAATGTCCTGAGTATGATCGATCAAAGAAGATCTACAGCGTTGACACACCATCTACAACAGAGATAGCAGAGCTGACAGCTGCTAAGATCAGGGACTTAATGCAAGGAAACCAACAGGGCATCAGTATGGTCGGGAACACTCACTCAGGGGATGTTGTATTTGTTTCAGAGGGTACTCAAGAGGTCAATTATGTAGGTGGTCAAGGGATTGGGCAGAACAGAGGTTTTGACACAACTACCGGAATTATCCCAATCTATCCTACAGGAGCACCAATGTTGCCAATCCCCAGGATCAGGTCTATCCTCAGCAAGCTGCAGTGCCAGTTCAGAAACCGTTTGTAAGTTCATCAGGAACAGCTCCTCCTGCTCAAGGATTTACAGGTTACAATGCTAGCTATCAGAGGTAGTATGGACAGAGTTCAGGCTCCGGGTACCAAAATCAGAATCAATTCCAGCCTAGATAATAAGCTCCTCCACCTCCAGCCTCCAATCCCAATGATGAGCTTAAAGCCATGATGCAACTTATGCAAGCTAATCAGCAACAGAGTTCTAGCGCCATTTGAGACATCAATGGGCGATTAGAAGCTGTGACAACTCATCTAAAGATGCTTGACACTCAAGTGGCACAGCAAGCAGAAGCTGTTAAGCGACAGCAAGGGAATCTTCCTGCTAAAGGAGAGTAGAATCCAAAAAGGGAGTGTTATGCCATTTCTGTAAGTGAAGTCGATGAAAGGGTCGTTTCTGCTACTGGTTCAGATACAGCGAAAGGTGATTCTCCAGCAAATGTGGGACCGACCGGTCGGTCTACTCTTGGACAGGTCGATCTAGCACCACCATGAGACGAATCTTCCATCTCGGGAAAGTGGACCGGTCGACACAAAGGGGATCGGTCGGTCCGGTGAACAGTCCTCTGATTCGTATTTATGTCCCCAAGGCACCTTACCCTGTTTGTCCTAGGAAATCTCAGGAGGATTTGGAAGAAGCAGAATGCAGAGAAATAGTTAACGATCTGACGGTCAAGATCCCTCTGGTAACTGAGGAGTGCAATGCTGTGTTACAGAACAGGACAGTGAAAAAGCTTCGAGATCCTGGTCATTTTTAACTTTCAGTCCAGATCGACTCTACAGTTTTTCCTCGCTCACTCTGCGACTCGGGCTCTAGTGTCAACATCATGCCTTACTCCGTTGCAAAACAATTGGGTTTTAAAGATTTCAAGCTTCCTAAATTTTCTTTAAAATTTGCTGATTGTTTTGTTAAACCTCCTATAGGTGTTCTTGAGGACGTACAGCTGCTAATCGGTGATGTTATTATCCCTGTAGATTTTGTGGTGCTTGACATAGCTGAAGAACCAGGAGATCCTCTCATCCTGGGAAGACCGTTCCTTTGCACAGCTGGTGCAAAGATCGATCTAAAGCATGGACGCATTGATCTCCAACTGGGAGACATTGAGATAGCATTCGCAATGGACAAGCTGCTGGAGAAGCATGTAACCGATGACCCACCTTTCTTGATTAAGGAACCAGATGATGTCGTTGATCAAGTCACAGAGAAACCAGCTCTTCCTAGTCAGTCTACCGCGGACAGAAACTTCTATCCAATAGGCATTGGGACTTCATACGAGCACACTGTTTCTCTCCAAGAGGGTGTTGTGATCCCTCTTGGTGACCCACCTGATCCACCCTGAAGGGCACACACGTCGAGCTAATGACGTTAAACAAAGCGCTTGGTGGGAGGCAACCCACCGGTAGGTTAGTTTTTCTTAATTTTTCTTTTCATTTCATTTTATTTTCTTTCTTTTAATAGTCTTTCCTTTGGATTTATTTTCACACCGAGTCGGTGTGAAGTAAGTCTGGGGGGAAGTACTATTAGTACAAATTATGTTTTAGTTTTCTTATTTTTAGTTTATAATAAACATTTGTGATATGCGTGCAATTCTAGGACCACATGATGTTTGCTAACCATTTTAAGATTAACAGTGACTAACCAAAGCAATGGGAAGATTAAAAACGCCCTAGGCGGATCAGTGTTACCAGAAGGCTCCCGTCTCCTTGAAAGCTAACGCTGACACTCTTTGCTTTGGTCTGTTTTCTTAACTCAGGGAATTCGAAATCGCATAAGAAGTATCAACCACGTTAGGAGTCCTATCCTTTTTCAAACACTATCCTCTCTTCAAGACTCCTAATGGCCAAGCTCACTTTTAGTCTGGTACCACACCCTCACCTTAACCATTCTTTCAAACCTCATGCATTCTTTTGAAGACATTGACATGCACTCAAGCGCAAAAACTCCGGAGACGTAGTCCGGTCAGCTGATCATTCTAAAGACCTCTTGGTACCATTTCAAAACTTTCTGCTTAGGATTTTTGACTCAGTATTTTCATATCTATTTTTATTTTTATTTTTCGTTTTTTTTCATTGCTTGTGCTTAGGAAAAGGCTAGAACTAGTCCCCAACTTGATTCCAAAAAAAAAAAAAAAAAGTTGAAAGGGATTAGAATAAAGCCTTAGATTTTACATGCATATTTATAAGTACATTTTTATTTCTCATTCTTAGCATTAGTTCTTTGGATAAGCAGAAAGTTTTCATCTAAATAAAGAAAAAGGTCTTAAGTTTGAAAAGTTGTGCATCATCTTTGGATTTAGTTCTCTTGGGATTTTGTGCCATGACTTACATTGGCCGCGACTGAGGTTAGCCTAAACACTTTCATACCACCACTAAAAAGCCCAAAACCTTAACCCTTATGAGATGGACATTTTCTCTTTGGTAAGATTTCTGGACCCTGGTATAGAGTCGCTGAGACATAGGAACTTGAGTATGGTAGCATTGCTATGTATTTGGCATAGTACATGAAGTACCATCTTGGTTTTTGATCTGTTTATGAGTTTTCAGGGTTGTTAGCATTACATCTGTGGGGTCCTAAAGGATTGCATTCAACTCACAAAGGTTAGTTTGGTTTTTATAGCTCCCTTGAATCTATTTCTAGTTTGCCTTCACTTGAGGACAAGCAAAGATCTAAGTCTGGGGGAGTTTGATATAACGTGAATTTGGACGTTCCTAACCACGAACTTAACGAGTTTTCAGAGTCTTTTGAGTTGTTTTGAGCTGATATTTAGATCCATACTCGAGGATTTGGAACCACATGCGTACGGGAAGGAGATTCAAGCATTCGAGCGATAATCAGAGTTTTCTGGAGTCCGGACCGACCGTTCCCGCATGAAGACTGACCGGTCCACTGTGATGCCTCGAAGACGGTGGCCCCTGGAATCAGGACCGACCGGTCCACCTCAAGGACCGGTCGGTCCACACTCAGGCTTGAAGACTCGGTGGTTCGGGAAACGAGACCAACCGGTCCACACCAAGGACCGGTCGGTCCAGACATTTTAAAGTCGAAGATTTTGGCTCGGGAAATCAGACCGACCAGTCTACACCAAGGACCGGTCGGTCCACACATGGATATGTGAAGAATTTTGGCTCTGGAAACCGGACCGACCGGTCCAGTCCCAGATTTTTAGGAAAATTCCCAGATTCTGTTTTATCCTATAAATAACCATAGGGTTTCGTTTTTTAGAGAACCTTTTCTTTTGATCACTTTTATTCAGACGTTTTGTAAGCAAGGGAGAAGATCTCATCGCCCTTTGGAGAAGATTTCTGAACCCTTATTGATTTCTTATTTATATGATTATGCTATTCTCACCCATGGTTTTTGCTTGTTCTTTAATCATGTCTGAGTAGTTCTCTGGTTAGGTTTTAGGGTTTTCAATGGATTTCACAGATTAAATCAGACACAGATAGATTACTTATTCTTTACCATCTTCATCACTGTTAGGCATAATGCTAGGATTGAACTGACCATTTAATCACTAGATCTTACGTTGATACACATTCCAAAAGCTTGTGTATTGCTAGAACTACTGTTGATGAGTAATGCGTTATAACAATTCGAAAGGTTATTTATAGAGTATTATGAACTGATCAAACCTGAACTATAATGCTTGTCTAGGATAGCCGTGACCATTCCAAAAGTTTAGGCACTCGGATCTCTAGGGAAAGTAATTGTTATCACGAAAGTGGAGCAATTTATATCGGTGTTTGAGTTTAAGATGCATGCATATTAGAGTCTGAATAGTTGTCTGGTTTATGAATGTGATTTCCTGAGAATTCCCTAATGCCTAACGCTTTTATTAATCTGTTTTAAATAGTTATTTGCAATCTCGTTATTTTATTTTGATAAAATCACCCATCTTTGTTTCTTGCTTAGCTTAGTTCAATAGTCTACAATTTGTTGTGTAACACTTGGTCTCTGTGGATTCGATCCCTAGATATACTACTGCGTGCCTGTGCACTTGCAGTATTTATTTTGGGTTAAAACCTGACCGTATCACATTTGTGGGCAAACATCGACAATACCATTTGGATGTCTTCGTATTCCTCGACCAAGTGTGGTATTAAACCATTCACATTTGAAAATCATTGCTTTTAATCCAACAGCCCCATGATACTCTATCATGAATATCTCTTCAATTAATGCTAAGGAAAAGAAGATGGGACGTTTGATCAAAGAAAGAAAAGAAGAGTAGACTTTTAGCACGGAAATTCAAATAATAACTATTAGCTATTAATAGCCACGAAGCAGTTTGTGGCAATGTGTACTTTTGTTTCAACCCAAAGCTTTCCCGTGATTGTTTGATATGACTACTCTGATTTGTGAATCAATTCAGTCTGCAAAGCTGTATGATGATAGTTGTGCAATTAATTATATTTAGAGACAAATAGCTACGAATGAGTTGTAGCTAAGCCCCATGTCGGCAATGGTTCTAAGACACAAAGAGCCACGATAGGCGTTGTGTCTATATTTCTACAATTACAATTGTAGCTACATGTGGCTATGTAGCCACAAAACGTTTTCGTAACTAATTGTGGTAATGTTGCCACAAATAGACACAAACAATGAATTGTAGCTATATAGCCACAAAATAGCCACAAAATAGCTACAAACTTTGTTAATTTTTAAAATTGTGTGTTTTGTGGCTATTTATCTATAGCTACAAAAATGTTGTAACTAAATTGTGGCTATAAGCATTGTTTTTTTGTAGTGCATTGTCTTCTCATTCCTTGTGGATTCGATCTTCACATGCTATACCGTAATTGCCATGCATTTATGGTTAGTCACTGAGGTTTAAAACTAGGGAAGTTTTCTGAAATATACCCTTATTTGAAGTCAATGCAAAGCCTACAGCCCATTTTCTCTTTCTTCAATTTTTTTCAATATTTGCCATGTTTTCTCCATGTATTTGCAAAAATATCATTACGTAGACTTTAAAATGTGTCATGTAGACTTCACCGGAAAGAAGGAAAATTATCAATGACCAAATAAATCAACTTATTTACGGAAATGTCATCTTCATCAATTTTCCAACCACCATGAACAACCAATTTCGAGCTCTTAATGGCTCAACAACTGATTTTCGAGCTCTTAATGCTCTGATATAATCCCTATTACCTCTTTCCTTTCTTCTCCTCTACAATTTCATCATAAATCTTCCTAACTTTTGTTTTCAAAATAATTTACCAAAACCGGTTGATTTCTTTCAAATCTTGCGTAAAGACATCGGGGATTCTTCAATATCGGTTTGATTTCCAAGTTTCGGCGGTGGAGGAAACTTGTCCAAACTCTAATTTCAGATCTGGATCATACATGTAGACTTTCAGGGAAGTCTATAAGTCAACGAAGAGGTCAGATTTGCAATTGACCATTTATGCAAAATAACCTGAAGTCTACACAATTCCTTTGGAAACAAAAAAAAAAGTGCCACGTGATGGGGTTACTTTTGCATTTGACCAGAAGTTTGAGTTTATTGCGTAGACTTCCCAGGAAGTCTACGCAGTAAAGTGGGTCAGTTTTGCATTTGACCATTTTTTGACTTTGAAATGTAGACTTCCAGGAAGTCTACACGGAAAGCGGGGGTTTAGTTTTGCATTTGACCAAATATCGAAAAATTGACCAATAATTTGTAGAGTTCCCCGGAAGTCTACAAATTATTTAATTCGATTTTTGGTCAAATGCAAAAGTAACCCCTCTTTCCGTGTAGACTTCCTGGGAAGTATATTCCTTCCATACAGTAAAAAGTCAAAATATGGTCAAATGCAAAACTGGCCCACTTTTTTTGTGTAGACTTCCTGGGAAGTCTACACAATAAAGTCAAACTTCTGGTCAAATGCAAAAGTAATATTTGTAGACTTCCAGTGACTCTCAGAAGTCTACATTGGGATATGCCTAAATTGCAAAAGTAACACAAATTGTAAACTTCTAGTGACTCTCAGAAGTCAGCACGAGAAGTCTACTGACTGATCAGAAGTCTACTTTTCACATTGTTTTTAAAAAACTATTTATATGTCATTCTACAAAGAGTTTTTTGTTTTTTTAATTCTCACATGTGTGGAACTTATTTATCTATCCTCTCTATGAGTTGGACTTGTTTAAGACTAATATTTATGGGGTAAATCTAATTTTTTGTTTGGATGACTAGTTAGCTCATTTAACGTAGACTTCCAGTGACTGCTCAGAAGTTTGCACGAGAAGTCTATTGACGGATCAGAAGTCTACATTTCACAGTGGTTTTTAAAAACTATTTATATGTCATTCTACAAATAGTTTTATGTTTTTTTTTGTTCTCATATGTGTAGTACTTATTTCTCTATCCTCTCTATGAGTTGGACTTGTTTAAGACTAATATTTATGGGGTAAATCTAATTTCTTGTTTTGGTGACTAGTTAGCTCATTTAACGTAGACTTCCAGTGACTGCTCAAAAGTCTGCACGAGAAGTCTACTGACTGATCAGAAGTCTACATTTCACAGTGTTTTTTAAAAACTATTTATATGTCATTCTACAAAGAGTTTTTTGTTTATTTTGTTGTCACATGTGTGGTACTTATTTCTCTATCCTCTCTATGAGTTGGACTTGTTTAAGACAAATATTTATGGGGTAAATATAATTTCTTGTTTGGGTGACTAGTTAGCTCATTTAACGTAGACTTCCAGTGACTGCTCAGAAGTTTGCACGAGAACTCTACTGACTGATCAGAAGTCTACATTTCACAGTGTTTTTTAAAACTATTTATATGTCATTCCACAAAGAGTTTTCTATTTTTTTTGTTCTCACATGTGTGGTACTTATTTCTTTATCCTCTCTATGAGTTGGACTTGTTTAAGACTAATATTTATGGGGTAAATCTAATTTCTTGTTTGGGTGACTAGTTAGCTCATTTAACGTAGACTTCCAGTGACTGCTCAGAAGTCTGCACGAGAAGTCTACTGACTGATCATAAGTCTACATTTTACAGTGTTTTTTAAAAATTATTTATATGTCATTCTACAAAGAGTTTTTCTGTTTTGTTTCTTCACATGTGTGGTACTTATTTCTCTATCCTCTCTATGAGTTGGACTTGTTTAAGACTAATATATATGGGATAAATCTAATTTCTTGTTTGGGTGACTAGTTAGCTCATTCAACGTAGACTTCCAGTGACTGCTCAGAAGTCAACATTGTTCAGAAACTCAAAAATTCATATATATAGTTTTATAAAGAAAATTTTTGAAAGTTTTTGCTAACACATGTGTCATAATAGTTATTGTGTATGACTTGAACATGTTTAGTTATAAGATTTGTTGAATAAATCAATTTTATATTTTGAAAACTAGTTAGCTCATTTAACGTAGATTTCCAGTGATTGCTCAGAAGTCTGCACGAGAAGTCTACTGACGGATCAAAAGTCTACATTTCACAGTGGTTTTTAAAAACTATTTATATGTCATTCTACAAATAGTTTTATGTTTTTTTTGTTCTCACATGTGTAGTACTTATTTCTCTATCCTCTCTATGAGTTGAACTTGTTTAAGACTAATATTTATGGGGTAAATCTAATTTCTTGTTTTGGTAACTAGTTAGCTCATTTAACGTAGACTTCCAGTGACTGCTGAGAAGTCTGCACGAGAAGTCTACTGACTGATCAAAAGTCTACATTTCACAGTTTTTTAAAAACTATTTATATGTCATTCTACAAAGAGTTTTTTTTGTTTATTTTGGTGTCACATGTGTGGTACTTATTTCTCTATCCTCTCTATGAGTTGGACTTGTTTAAGACTAATATTTATGGGGTAAATATAATTTCTTGTTTGGGTGACTAGTTAGCTCATTTAACGTAGACTTCCAGTGACTGCTCAGAAGTTTGCACGAGAAGTCTACTGACTGATCAGAAGTCTACATTTCACAGTGTTTTTTAAAACTATTTATATGTCATTATACAAAGAGTTTTCTATTTTTTTTGTTCTCACATGTGTGTACTTATTTCTTTATCCTCTCTATGAGTTGGACTTGTTTAAGACTAATATTTATGGGGTAAATATAATTTCTTGTTTGGGTGATTAGTTAGCTCATTTAATGTAGACTTCCAGTGACTGCTCAGAAGTTTGCACGAAAAGTCTACTGACTCATCATAAGTCTACATTTTACAGTGTTTTTAAAAAATTATTTATGTGTCATTCTACAAAGAGTTTTTCTGTTTTTTTTCTTCACATGTGTGGTACTTATTTCTCTATCCTCTCTATGAGTTGGACTTGTTTAAGGCTAATATTTATGGGATAAATCTAATTTCTTGTTTGGGTGACTAGTTAGCTCATTCAACGTAGACTTCCAGTGACTGCTCAGAAGTCTGCCCTAGAAGTCTACTGACTGATCATAAGTCTACATTTTACAGTGTTTTTTAAAAATTATTTATATGTCATTCTACAAAGAGTTTTCTGTTTTTTTTCTTCACATGTGTGGTACTTATTTCTCTATCCTCTCTTTGAGTTGGACTTGTTTAAGACTAATATTTATGGGATAAATCTAATTTCTTGTTTGGGTGACTAGTTAGCTCTTTCAACGTAGACTTCCAGTGACTGCTCAGAAGTCTACATTGTTCATAAACTCAAAATGCATTTATATAGTTTTATAAAGAAAATTTTTGAAAATTTTTGCCTACACATGTGTCATAATAGTTATTGTGTATGACTTGAACATGTTTAGTTATAAGATTTGTTGGATAAATCAATTTTATATTTTGACCACTAATTAGCTTATTTTTGCAGATTTCCATTGCAGTCTACTTTTGAATACTTAGCTTATTTGTAGAGACTTAGCTCAATTGTGGGATAAATAATTTTTCTTGTTTGGTTCAATTTGGGACATTAAACACACTTTTAAGCCTTAATTCATTCAATTTGGGACATTATACTTAATATACGCGGTTCTTCTCCCGATGATCAAATTTCGAGGAACTAGAGAGAATCCTTATGCAACTTATCAGCACAGGAACAAAGGAAGATTCATCAACACTACTAGTCTTTTGACACAACAACAGATTGGGGTTTTAGAGTCAAAAGTGGGTCTGATTTATGCAAATGTGATGATAGTACACTGTGTTTGTTCCTCTTAAACTTTATTGATTTGGCTCAAAACTACTACCACTAAAAAAGCTTATATATTTAGTACATGTAATGAAAACCAAATGAAATTAATTTTTACTAATATGGGAAAAATCCGGAAATATATTTATGGGTTCTTTGCTCAAATCCCACATAAATCAGGTAATATGACTAGAATCATATAAAACTTTTTTTCATTACTGGCATTTTTTTAATACCCAGCGTGCCCTTTTGTTACGTTGTGACAAAAAACGTAATTACAAAAATGTCGTAGCCACGTAAGCAACCACGTAGGATATCGCTGATGTGTATTAATGAACTCAGCCGTAAAGCGCTACGGCTGAGTTATGGTTACGTTGCGGCTGAGTTAAAAAACGCGGCTGACTTATGAGAGATCGCCTGACTTACAAACATAAATCAGCCGTTAGTTACGGCTGATTTACAAAAATCTGGCTGACTTATGAGATAACGGCTGACTTACAAACATAAATCAGCCATTAGTTACGGCTGATTTACAGAAATCTGGCTGACTTATGAGATAACGGCTGACTTACGAACATAAATCAACCGTTAGTTAAGGCTGATTTACAGAAATCTGGCTGACTTATGAGATAACGGCTGCCTAACGAACATAAGTTACGGTTGAGTTATACAACGGCGGGCTGATTTGTGGAAAATTGGCAGAGTTTTAGATAAGAGACGGCTGAGTTATGTTCTCCGGTTGGCTGACTTATGAGAAGTAGTTACCGCTGACTTACGTAAATAAGCCGTAATTGGCTGGGTTAACAATAACTCAACCTGGTTACGGCTGACTTATTAGCGAAAGATTAATTACTAGAATAGCATTCATTTGACGGCTGAATTATTTGACAATACGGCTGACTTAATATTTCCTAGCCTAATTATGGCTGATTTATTATCGAAAGATTAATTACTGAAATACTATTCACGTTGCGGCGGAATTATATTATACTTGATAGTTGATTTATTAATGGCTGAGTTATGTGTTTGTTTCGCGGCTGACTTACCGATATTCCATGTCATCAGTTCCAATTTTCCATGTCATCAGCTCTTATTTTCCATGTCATCAGCTCTTACAAATTAGGGTTCTTCATCTACGACCTTCATCTTATTCTTCTTCATCTACCTTTTTCATTATTTTTTATTCATCAGAGATCTTATGGATTCGGTAATTATTGTTTCCGATAACTGGGTTAAGAAACACATATATGTATTCAACGCCGACGGTAGAGGGTGTAGAGTTGTGCATATAGATGAGAAAACAACACTAGGCGAAGTAGAAGAAGATGAAGTAGGCGAAGAAGATGAAGTAGGCAAAGAAAATGAAGTAGTCGAAGAAAATGAAGTAGGCGAACAAGACGAAGAAGATGATGAATTTGACAGCCGATTTGATATGTTCGACGACTCGGATGGTGAGTCATATCAAGATGATAACTTCAGTTTATACGAAGACGAAGATTCACCGACACTACCTCCTAAGAAGAGACCTCATAACTTGTCGACGAGCAGATCCAAAGGGAATCCGGAGGTTCAAAGGTTAGATATGTCTTCCCTAACCTCTTGGTAGGGCAACGATACGAGAGTAAAGCCGATTTGGAGAAACGACTGAAACTTCTTACGGTGAGGGATCGATTTGATTTTCATGTAGACGTATCCGATTTGGATACACTCGTAGTTAAGTGTTGGGTTGGTGGATGTCTCTGGAGAGTTCGTGCTACTACACTAGGGGATCCCCCGACATTTTATGTTCATATTTACGATTTGGATCACACATGTTCCGTAACTGAGCATTCTGGTCGATCTCGAAAAGCAACAGCGGCTATTTTAGGAGAGTTGTACTAGGACTTTCTCGGTGACGTTTGTCCGTCATTTCGACCTAGGAGTGTCGGAATATCTATCCAGAAGCAATTTGGTGTAAACGTAATTATTAGTACGTTGCGGCTGATTTATAGTTATATTACAGCTGAGTTATATTATAAACTTAACGGCTGAGTTATTTAATCTCAACGGCTGAGTTATACTATAAACTTAACGGCTGAGTTATTTAAACTTAACGGTTGAGTTACTAGTACGTTTCGGCTGGCTTATTGTTACGATGCGGCTGACTTTTTTGTATCATTTTCCATGTGGTCAGATGGATTATTGGAAATCACATAGAACGCTAAGATTTGCAAGGGAAATCGAGATGGGAACTCCTGAGAGTGGGTTTGAAGACTTTCCTTCTTACTTATACAAGATAAGAAGGGCAAATCCGGGTACAATTACGCGTCTTCAAATCGATGAGTTTGGAAGATTCATGTATGTGTTCCTTCATTTGGTGCGAGCGTAAATGGGTTTCCTTTCATGCGCAAAGTTGTCGTTGTCGACGGTACATTTCTTAAGGGTAAATACAAAGGGACGCTTCTCACAGCACTAGCCCAGGATGGGAACTTTCAGATTTTCCCAATTGCCTTCAGTGTGGTTGACACTGAAAATGATGATTCGTGGCACTGGTTTTTTACGCGATTCCTAATGATGAGGGTCTTGCGATAATCTCGGATAGGCATAACTCGATAGGGAAAGCAATTGGGAATGTGTATCCGTTGGCTTCTCGGGGAATTTGCACTTATCATTTATATAAGAACATTTTGGAAAGGTACAACGAAAAAGATGTCTTTCGTCTGGTGAAGAAAGCGGCAAGATGATGTAGGATGGCTGATTTTACTGCCATATACGAGGAAATTCAAGCGATTAATCCTGAACTCCATGCCTACTTTGAAAGAGTTGATGTCCGACTGTGGGCGCGTGTTCATTTCCTGGGCGAAAGGTACAATTTGATGACTACGAACATAGCGGAATCAATGAACCATGCACTGTCAAATGCTAGAAGTCTTAACATTGTTCGACTATTAGAATCGATACGGGTTATGATGACCAGTTGGTTTGTTGAACAGAGAGGGGATGCTAGATCGTAGCTAACCACGCTTTCGCGTGGTGTCGAGAAACAACTACATGTAAGTCAGCCGTAACATTTCATAAGTCAGCCGTAACATTTCATAAGTCAGCCGTAACATTGCATAAGTCAGCCGTAACATTGCTTAAGTTAGCCGTAACATTTCATAAGTGAACCATAACATTTTTTTATTCTGTATTTATAATAGGGTCGTGTTACTGCCGCCAGACCTATGACGGCACAAAGAATTGATGATTATCACACTGAAGTTATATATGGATCTTCTGGGGATTCTTTGCATGTTGTGAATTTGGACGGAAAAACATGCACATGTCGGCGTTTCGAAAGGGAGAAATTACCATGTGTGCATGCAATCGCAGCTGCCGAGTACAGGGATAAATGTCGTATATCCCTGTGCAGTCCTTACTATCACAATAATTATTTAGTAAATGCATACGCTGAGTAGATCATGCCGAAAGATTCAGCGCTCCAAGTTCCAGATAACGTAGCTAACCAACCGTGCTTTCCCCCGGTTGTTCGTCAACCACCAGGAAGACCTAAGAAAGGTAGGATGAAATCTGCTCTAGAAGTTGCACTTGAGAAGAAACGTCCGAGGAAAGAACACACATGTTCTCTTTGTAAACAGGTTGGACATAATGCAAGAACTTGTTCAATTTAGAAAGTTTGTATAAATTTTTGGTTGTATTACGACAGAGTTATGGCTTTAATTTATTATTGTATTACGGCTGAGTTATGGATTTTTTTTACAGTACGGCTGAGTTATGGATTCATGCCCAATTTGAATTACGATTGTTTACATTTTGTCGATATTCACGCACAATTTGTATAAGTCAGCCGTAACATTGTATAAGTCAGCCGTAACATCATATATTCTTAAATCAGCCAAACCACGAATTTTTGATTCATAAATCAGCCATTGCATTATAAATCAACCATTACAGAATTACTTAATCATTATAAATCAGCCATTACATTATAACCCAGCCAATTACATTTATAACCTATTCCTACTTAGAATGATCCGTCTGATTTGGATCCTCCAGTTCTGGCTACTCCAAAAGAATCCACAACTGTCCCTGAAAAGGAGCTACTAGTAAATGTGAAGGTTGAGCAAGAAGATCTTGAGTCTTGGTCTGATGATTCTGATATCATTGCGGTAAGTGATTCTCCGTTTTAGGATGGAGAAGACACACCATTTGTGGCATCCAAGAGCATGGTGTGGAGAAGACACACCATTCATGGCATCCAAGAACCAATTTCATCTTCAGTTCCTCAAGTTCTTTAGTTTAACATTCGCTTGCAAGAGAAATCACCCAAATATGTGTTAGATTAAGTGCATAAGGGGAATGGAAACCACACTTATAACGATTTAATCTTAACAAGTTTAAAATAAAATTTGTCACTGCACACCTACGCTAGGTGTAGCAGCTCTTCGGCGAGTGTATAGGTTACTGCACACCTACGCTAGGTGTAGCGGCTCTTCGGAGAGTGTATAGGTCACTGCACACCTATGCTAGGTGTAGCAGCTCTTCGGCGAGTGTATAGGTCACTATCAAATCGGAGCATTAAAACCATAGATTCGGGATTTTTGGCGGGTTGTGACACGACTGAGTTATGGCACAAAATGTTGTGACACGGCTGAGTTATGGCACGAAAAGTTGTGACACGGCTGAGTTAGAAAGACGAAATATCACGATACGGCTGAGTTATGGATTCATTATTATGGCTGAGTTACGGATTTTGGGCCCTAAAATAGAAACACGAAAAGTTGTGACACGACTAAGTTAGAAAGACGAAACGTCACGATATGGCTGAGTTATAGATTCATTATTATGGCTGAGTTACGGATTTTGGGCTCCAAAATAGAAACACAAAAATTCGTGACACGGCTGAGTTAGAAAGACGAAACGTCACGATACGGCTGAGTTATGGATTCATTATTATGGCTGAGTTACGGAGAGAGGATGCTAGATCGCAGCTAACCACGCTTTAAGACATTGAAGTTTAACTGTGTTATCTAGTTGTTCACTTTGTACTCTTTAAGACATTGCATTATAAAGCAGCCATATCAGTATTATCTTATCTATATAAATCAGCCATCATACATTCATAAATCAACCATCATATATTCTTAAATCAGCCAAACCACGAATTTTTGATTCATAAATCAGCCAGTGCATTATAAATCATTCATGACATTATAACCCATGGTAAATCAGCCATCTCTGAGATGCAATCCATCCAATGCTTTCACCAAATTTTCTACATTGTGATCCAAAAGAACTTTGAAAATTTTCTACATTTTCATCATCATATTGAATCTCATAGCAGCTAGGTCCAAAAGATGTGACATGGAACAACAAATCTCTATCATGTCTGAAAACGATTGTGTCACCGACTCGGAGATCATGACTAGTAACGAACTTTTGCCAGCCTTGAGTGAGATCACATGACTCAGTGTCACATCAATTGTACCCTTATGAACTTCCAACCGGAAGCCTTCTTTAATTCTTCAACCCAGCTAATTCCTTCTTCAATTCTTCAAATTTGCCTACGGGTGGTGAAAAATTTTCTTCTCCAATGGGTTCCGGTGTAACTTCAACCATGTATGAGAACTTGTGGGACTTAACACCATGATTGAGGCAATCATTCGCTTGTAAGAGAAATCACCCAAATATGAGTTAGATTAAGCACATAAGGGGAATGGAAACCACACTTATAACGATTTAATCTTAACAAGTTTAAAATAAAATTTAAAAAACGAATACTCCAAATCACAAACCCAAGAGCATTGCTCTGATATGAAAGAAGAACAAAGACTTTTCTGATTTTTATTTGATAATTGGATACATACAAATGAGCCATATAACAAGTATATATAGGCTCAAAGGAAACTTGAAACATTTAATCCGGGCCATTTACTATTCAACGGCACTGTTGGCTGAGTTATGAATTTTTGGCGGGATTTTCCCCCCCCCCCCCCGAAATAGAAACACGAAACGTCGTGACACGGCTGAGTTATGGTATAGAAAGACAAAAAATCACGATACAGCTGAGTTATGGTTAAGACGGCTGAGTTATGTTTAAACCAAAAACAAAAATTGTTGAGTTATGGTATTACGATACGGCTGAGTTATGGATTTTGTTTACATTACGGCTGAGTTATGGATTTTGTTTACATTACGGCTGAGTTTAAATAAACAAACACAAAACCAATGTTTTCGGAATCAAACGGATTCACGGCCAAAGATAGATGATCTCGGAATCTAACGACGGGAAAAGCCGTTATTTGACATTAATAAATAAATAAAAAGAAAGAAATCACATCCACATTATTCTTATACATTTTAAAAAACAAACCTATTTCATAATCCCAAAAACAAATCTCACAAAATGAAGCAGTTGTCTTTGGGAAGTGTTCGTTTAAACCATTTTTGGGAAGTGTTCATTGAATGCTTGCGTGTTGTCTTTTACGAAATAACGCAACTTAAAATTTTACAGTTGACCGGCTGAGTTATAGGAACTTCACGGCTGAGTTATGGATTTAGGGTCTATTTATTTCCCGCCCAAAATAGAAACACGAAACGTCGTGACACGGCTGAGTTATGGATTCATTATTCTTAAATCAGCCATCATACATTCATAAATCAGCCATCATACATTCATAAATCAGCCATTACAGAATTACTTAATCATTATAAATCAACCATTACAGAATTACTTAATCATTATTGTCGTTCTCCAATGGGTTATGGTATAGAAAGACGAAACGTCGTGTCACGGCTGAGTTATGTTTAAACCAAAAACAAAAATTGTTGAGTTATGGTATTACGATACGGCTGAGTTATGGATTTTGTCTACATTACGGCTGAGTTATGGATTTTGTTTACATTACGGCTGAGTTTAAATAAACAAACACAAAACCAATTTTTTCGGAATCAAACGGATTCATGGCCAAAGATAGATGATCTCGGAATCTAACGACGGAGAAAGCCGCTTTTGACTCCATACACCCGAGTCAGACGAATACACACAAACTCTTCATTCCTTGCTATCAGTAGCACTAGTCTCACAAGTCCTAACCACCTTAAATCTCGAGGCTTGACCGTCTTCCTCAACAAGAGGGGTTACCAAAGCAGTGAACTTACATGGCTGAGGAGGGTCAGGGATCTGGACCCAGTTTTGTAAAACCGGATTACCAACAAAGGATTTGAGAGAATCGCGACCAATCTCGACCAAAACCAATCCATTAGAAGAAGCTCGATAGAAAGTAGGGAGATTCGTGGGATCTGGGGTGAGATAAGAACATGGAGAGTTGGAAATGTTCCATAACTCGCAACTGTGGAAAGCGAATTCGAGATGTTCGTTAGGGACCATGAGTGACCAGGTAGATAAGTCCATGTGGAGAGAGACAAAGAGACGGCGGAAGTAAGGAGATTCGATTAGGGCTTTCCATGGTTTGGAGACGCATTTGAATCTGGCCAGGGTTTTCAAAGGTATACCGGTGAGTATCATAGTCAGTAGCTCCTCTGGGAGTCTCCCTCTTGGCGTCGCCTCCATTATTATGGCTGAGTTATGGATTTTGTTTACATTACGTCTAAGTTGTGGATTCATTATTAATACATAGATTCGGGATTTTTGGCGGGAATTTTCCCGCCCAAAATAGAAACACGAAACGTCGTGACACGGCTGAGTTATGGTATAGAAAGACGAAACGTCATGATACGACTGAGTTATGGTTAAGACGAATGAGATAGGAACACGATACAGCTGAGTTATAGTTACGACGGCTGAGATACGGATAACATGGCTAACTTCATTTATATAAACAAAAATTATCAGGAGTAAACGGCTGAGATACAAAAATTGTTGTAAACAGCTGATACATTTATATAAACACAAACAAAACATTTAATTAAAGTTACATTGTCCATACTGAAAATTATCAGGGCCTAACTCATCAAACATTTCGACGAGAGCAAGCCAAACTCTATTAGTCATCCAATCAGGCTTCTCGCCACCATGAAACCATATCCTCTTCAGCGTGCGCATTTGAGTGCAAAATAGCATTCTAGCCAGCAGATTAAACTGTGTCCAAACTGTCAAATTATGCCTCGGATCCCATCTGTATTTTCGCTATAAAAAGAAACAAAAAGTATTAGTGTTTAAGAAACAAAAAGTTAAATCTAATAAGAATACATTATCGGTTATGCTTACAGTTAGTTTAAGAAACCACTGTCCCTTAACATCATCGGGAATGAAGCGGTAAGTCAGTCACGGCTGAACCCATCCCTCTCGAAGAATATCCAGGATCGCCTGCGAGAGATCGTGTAAAAACTTAAACCACGTAACAGTGGTTTTGTCACACCAGACACCCGCACCAGGGTTTAGAAGAGGTAGGTTATCCCGATCTTGCATGTTGTGTATGGCATTGACCATGCTCTCGGACTTGGATGTATATGCAGGGACAATCGACATGATGTATGTTTTGATGAGATTAGGTTTCTTTTTCTTAGGTTTTTGATGAGATTAGGTTTTTTTCTTAGGTTTTGATGAGATTAGGTTTTTTTTTCTTATGTTTTCTTAGGTTTTGATGAGATTAGGTTTGATGAGAAGGGCTATATATAGAGAGAGAGAAATAGGAAGACAAAACGTCGCAACTTAAAATTTTACACTTGACGGCTGAGTTATAGGAACTTCATGACTGAGTTATGGATTTAGGGTTTAGGGTTTAGGGATCATGATTTAGGGTTTAATGTATAACATTTAAAAAGTATAGGATTTAGAGTCTCAACTGAATCAAATTATACACATTCAATTGAAAAAATTGTATATGATTTTGGGTCTTAATTATCTATAAGTAATGTTTGAAGTACTTGTAAGACAACATATATCTCAATATCAAGTTAGATCACATTTTTGATTTCATACACATTCAGTTGTATAAATTGAAGAAACTATACACATTCAATTGATTTATATTCATTTTATATTAATAAAATGAGCTTAATTATCATTTTGTAAGTCTTAAATCTTATATAAATGGTTTTAGGGTATGGCTGAGTTATCTAAATGACACGGCTGAGTTATCTAAATGGCACGGCTGAGTTATCTAAATGACACGGCTGAGTTATCTAAACATATCATAACTCTTCAAATTACATTTCCGATTTTAGGGTATGGCTGAGTTATCTAAACGAAATGGCTGAGTAATATATCATAAAAACCATAAGTTATACACAAAAAACATACCATTTACAGTCAAATCCTAATAATAAAAAAACAAATAGAAGGTTCATAATTGGTAAATCAGTTGAACTGCGCATACATATCATGTCCTCCTTCATCGAAGATCTCTGCTACCACCTTCACCCGCAAACCCTGAATATTTACATCGCATATCCCATCAAAAGTTACACCATGCGCTAGACACTCGATAAACTTCAGTGAATACACCCCATAATCGCCAACTTGGGTGTTTTGGGGAATGTTTTTGCCGCTTTTCCATCTGAACACAAATTGTTTTTTGCAACCGGTTTTTTTACCAGGAATTACAACATTGATCATTTCAGGGATCATTTGCATCAGCGGCCTAAATGCATCTACCATTTTTGTTGATTTTCAGGAGTTACCTGTCCAATGATGGGATTGTAGGCATCAATCTTCTCCTTCAGAAGATCCACGTGAAACGCCACCCAATGACCGCCTCCAGTATGAAGAAGTCCGTACAAGTGATCGACATCTTCTAACCACTTTTTGTTTGTCTGAAGGTCTGAGGGAATCGCACCGTTTATGAGTAACTTATAACCTGAGTCTTTGAATTTGAACATCTTTGGCTTCATCTTGAACTGATTGAAATCCCGAATCCATGATCCTAGGAACCATTGGTCCACAAAGGCAATGCACTTGGAACAAAATGGGCTGGGATCTTCCATGGACCTTTTGATGAGGACTCTGATATACGCAGCAACATGCTGTACACAGAATATTAAGTCAGCCATCGAATTATCATAACTTAGCCATTATTAAACATAACCCAGCCATCAAACAACCATAACTCAGCCATCAAACAACCATAACTCAGCCATAAATAATCATAACCCAACCATCAAATAACTAATAACTCAGCCATAAAAAAATCATAATGATTATTGGGTGCTTGATGTTGTTCCATCTGATCACAAAAGACTTAAATAACTCAGCCGCAATAGAAAACTAACTCAACCAAAACATAATATATAACTCAGCCGCAATATAACCATAACTCAACCGAAAAACCCTAATTCGGCCACAATATAATTGATAACTCAGCCACAATTAATAACTCAGCCACAACATAATTTTTAACTCAGCCACAACATAATTTTTAACTCAGAAACCCTAAACCCTAATTCAGCCACAATATAATTGATAACTCAGCCGTAATTTATAACTCAGCCGCAATAAAAAAAACTAACTCAGCAACAACATACCGGAGAATACGATTACAGACGACTGCGGAGAAGACGATTTCGGCGACGACGATTTCGGCGACGACAAGACGATTTCAAGACGAAGACGATTTTCGGGGAAGACGATTTCGAAAGAAACAATGTGGAGAAACTTAAACGGAGAAGATAGTTGAGAAAGTTTGTGGTTTTTTGTTTTCTTTGAGAAGGCACACTTAAACGTTTCCGCTTTTAAAACTTCCTTCTTTTCTGATCACGGTTATTTCTTACTGACGTGGATTTGTTTTTCATTTTTTAATTAACAATAATTTCAATTAAGAAAAACTAATCAAGAGTGTTTATCGTAATTTACTAGGGGTGTGAAAAGATTTGAGTAATTTTTGAATGATATATGGTATTCTAGTTATATAATCATAGTTCCATAGGATTTGAGTAATTTTTTCTATATTTATTCAGGTAATATAAACCCAGGTTTTCGTTGAGGCATTTCGTCGAACACATGTCTGAAATTGAAGTGGTTAGTTTTTGCCATGATTGCTCTCCTTAAAGCTCGTCGCGAGAAGCTTCTCTCTCCTCTCCTCCGCTGTATTTCCTCTAGTCTCACCTGTAAATGCCTCTTTCTCTTTTTCCGCTTTTGCTTTATTAGCAGAATTTGTATCTCTACTCTAAAACTAATGATTATGATTTGTGTAGCAGATTCTCAAGTCTTTATACACCCGAGTGCTGTCGTCCACCCAAGTGCTGTGATTGGGAAGGTTTGATTCCTTCTTTTGGATTTTGCTTCAATACTAGTTTGGGATTAAGCTTCTTTTGTGATCATGTTGAAAATTGGAATAGCTTAAAACTCACAGACTTATCTTCTTTAGCTTTAGGCCAAAAAGTGATGCTTTGGGAAAATTAGAGTTTCCTTGGAGAATGTTTTGGACACTGGTTATAACCAAACAAATGTTGTCTCCTCTTTTTTCTTGGCAGGGAGTTTCAGTTGGTCCATACTGTACAGTTGGTTCTTTAGTGAAGCTAGGCAATGGCTGCAAACTCTATCCATCCCTCTCATCTCTTAGATTGTATTCCGTTCTGTATCGTTTTGATATATTTGATATGTGTCAGCCAGTGGTGCTGTTGTTGGGGATGAGCTTCCTGGTTATACAGTCATTGGAAGCAATAACATTCTTGGTCACCACGCCGTGGTTGGTGTTAAATGTCAAGACTTGAAGTACAAGGTGTGTGAGAGACCATATCTTACTGCCTCTTTCCCTGATTAGAGACTTGAAACCGGTATCTGTCAACAAACTCATGCTGTGTTTTCTTCTTTTAGCATGGGGATGAATGCTTTCTTTGCATTGGTAACAACAATGAAATTAGGGAGTTCTGTTCCATTCACAGGTCATCCAAGTCTAGTGATAAAACGGTATGCAGCAACTGGTCATTGACCAATATCATTGAAGGTTTGAGATGATTTCCTGTCTTTTTAGCTCTGCATTTCATTTTTCTGAACAGGTGATTGGTAACAGCAATCTAATCATGGGCTCTTGTCATATCGCCCATGATTGCAAGATCGGTGACCACAACATATTAGCCAACAATACACTTCTTGCGGGCCATGTGATTGTACAAGTAAGATTTTCCTTATGTCTATTCTCTATATCTGGATATAGTGGCACGATTTCATTTTGGTCATGCTGTGAATGCAGGACTATACACACACAGCAGGAGCCACAGTTGTCCACCAGTTCTGTCATATTGGCTCTTTGGCTTTCATTGGCGGTGGTTCCATGGTATATTTTCCTCTCCTGTCTCTCACTTCTCCAAATTCCTTGTGGAAACTCAATGGGGAGATTATGTACAGGTTTCACAAGATGTTCCAAAGTACATGATGGTGACTGGAGAAAGAGCAGAACTTCGCGGTTTGAATCTGGAGGGACTTAAAAGAAATGGATTTACCATGTCAGAGGTTTGTACTGTGTCCTAATGTTGAGTCTTTTTAAGTAAGAAACTGTATATATCACTTTAGAGTGTTACCAAATAATCATTACTTTTTTCCTGGGTTTTGGTAGATGAAGAGCCTGAGAGCAGCATATCGTAAGATATTCATGTCTACTGAAACAGTCCCCTTAAGTCTTGAAGAGCGTCTCACGAAGATGGTACTTGTTATTACTCAATTCTTTTCACTGTCGTCTTCCATGTGCATCTCTATCGCATAAACATATGAACATATTGTATTTTATGCTAAATGCAGGAACAAAACCAAGAGCTTTACAGTGTACCTGCGGTTAGTGCGATGTTGCAGTCAGTCCGAGATCCTTTCGCAGAAGGTAGACGAGGGATATGCAAGTTCAGACAGTGGCTGGATTCTTGAGTTTCACAGCTTAGAGACTTAATTTACATTACATTGATCAACAATGTCTCAACACCATCACTTTCACCGAATCTGTATTAGTCTAGTAGATAGTTTTAACCAAGTGTGGTCAACATTGTGTTAGTTACAAAACATCATTTAAGTCACTTGTGATTTAAAACAAAGACCCACAAATATCATTGAATTTCAATTCATTATCTTGGCATTGTTACAGGGCGTGTCTACTTTTATGAGTGATGCCAAAATTATGTCTTGTTAAATTAAATTTTTGGTTAACATATTGCCAAACAAAATATTCTCAA
Source organism: Draba incana (assembly GCA_963576765.1). NCBI lineage: Eukaryota > Viridiplantae > Streptophyta > Magnoliopsida > Brassicales > Brassicaceae > Draba > Draba incana. The sequence continues at coordinate 15,541,739 of OY755212.1, read as the reverse complement.
TACTTTTGTGCAAAGTAGATTGATATCAGGGTCTTAACATATCTAGCATAGATTTGTTGTCAGGAAAAATGATTTTTAGCTACACGAAGTATTGGCTAATATGTTGCAAACCATCTGAAGTATAGAAATGTATTCTAAACTACATAAACTATTATGTAACACATGGTGACATACACCAAGTATATGTAAACATGTTAAAAACTACAAATTAGTGCTTTTTGAAAAATATTATTAATTTGGGGATCAATCTGTAATTAATTTCATACAAAATAAATATTTAAAAATAGAAAATATAAAAAATATAAATTTAAATAAATTGAAACACCAAATACAATTACAAAAAAAAAATTCAAAAATTATAATGAAAATTTTCGATTAAAAACTAAATTATAGTTTCAGTTTATAATATATTAAATTATTTTTGTTAAATTCAAAATTTGTTAAAAATTTGTAAGTTCAAAAAGTTCTTAGTTTCTAAAAAGTAATTGAAAATGTAAGGTATATAGGGATCTAAATATATGTATTTCAAAACCAATTAAATTTATCAAATAAAAGTTTTTTAAATGTTGGTCGACAAATATATTTAAAATTATGTTGAATAAATTTCAATAGTTTAGAATAAAACACATAAATGACATATATTACACTTTTGTATGAGATTTTTTTTGTAACATTGGGTCACAAATAAAAGACTCATTAGCCTAGCCCTTTAAAAAAAATATTACACTTTTTGTATGGATAATTATAACTAGTTTTTTTACTCATATCTCAACATTAAACAGCGAATTGCAATGTAATTTTATAAGTTTTATAATGAGAATAAAATTTTTTTTAAGGGCTAGGCTAATGAGTCTTTTATTTGTGACACAATGCTACAAAAAAAATCTCATACAAAAGTGTAATATATGTCATTTATGTGTTTTATTCTAAATTATTGAAATTTATTCAACAGAATTTTAAATATATTTGTCGACCAACATTTAAAAAAATTTTATTTGATAAATTTAATTGGTTTTAAAATACATGTATTTAGATCCCTATATACCTTACATTTTCAATTACTTTTTAGAAACTAAGAACTTTTTAAAGTTACAAATTTTTAACAATTTTTGAATTTAACAAAAATAATTTAATATATTTTAAAACTGAAACTATAATTTAGTTTTTAATCGAAAATTTTCATTATTATTTTTTCTTAAATTTTTGTATTGTATTTGGTGTTTCAATTTTTTTAAATTTCTATTTTTAAGTATTTATTTTGTATGAAATTAATTACAGATTGATCCCTAAATTGATAATATTTTTCAAAAAGCACCAATTTGTAGTTTTTAACATGTTTACATATACTTGGTGTATGTCACCATGTGTTACATAATAGTTTGTGTAGTTTAGAAGACATTTCTATACTTCGGATGGTTTGCAACATATTAGCCAATACTTCGTGTAGTTAAGAATCATTTTTCCTTGTTGTCATACTCAAGCTTCAAAGACCTTACGAGTGTAATTAAATCAGATTTTGGAGACTTAAAAAACAAATTATAGTAGCGAATATCTCAAGAACAACGAGCCTTTTTCTTGATTCATCTTGGTTGAAGAAAAATATGACAGCAGAAAGCTTGAGTATGAGAAATAAGTCGAGCTGAAACGCAATCTAAAATCTCCTTTCCACGACTTGTCTTTGATGTGCAGGTTGCTGACCCTGCTTGGCTTGCCCGTGGTTATTTCCCCAAGCCTCAATCTAGTTCTATACAAAATATATGATAACCATCAACCTAGAAAGATTCATATATCAAGCCTACAGTTTCTATTACATCAACTCATCTGAAGACAAAATCAATTGTTTAAACTCAACTCTCTATCTTATTGCACCAAACAAGTGTATGTAACTACGAAAAAATGTGAAAATGAAAGGAAATGAAACAAAGTGAACTATATATCTTTGAGTTTTTGCCCTACGTCCCTATCAGGAATGCTTTTCTTAGATTGACATGGGCATATCGCTCTCTCTGCCTCTTTCCTTTTCTCTCTACCTCTTGATGTATGTAATTGTTTACTTGAATCCCCATAATTGTTTACATGAATCCCTGGCTCTCTCTTGATCGATTTTGAGTTCCATCTTCGAGTTTGTCTAAATCCTTATCATCAAAATGTCTTTCTCTGTGTGACATGAACATATACCTTTCTTTGCAGTGTGAGGGTCGCCATCTCATGAAGAGTGATATCTTAATGTAATTAATTGTTTACTTGAGTCATTGACTCTCTCTCTCTCTCTCTCTCTCTCTCTCTCTCTCTCTCTCTCTCTCTCTCTCTCTCTCTCTCTCTCTCTCTCTCTCTCTCCTCACTTCCAACTTCCAGTTTGTCTTTGTCTTGATTAATCGCCTGTCAGAATCTCTTTCTTTGACCTTATCCCTCTCTTTGACTCGTTTCTTCTCTCTATCACGAGGCCTAGTAACTATCGATTCTATATCATGATCCTACAGCACAAGTGTAAAGTCGCTGATTCAACTCTACATAACATACAAATCAAGAGTACACCAAGATATAGATACCTCACCTTGAAAAATCTAAATGTCTTGGAAAGTGGGATATACTCTGCTTTAGGAAGAAAAGACTTGAGATTAGCGATAACACTAACTATCAAATAGTAAAAAATGTCACCCTCTTGCAATTTGTGTTCTCTTCTGATCAGAAAAATCCAAAATTTCTTATGTTGAAAACTTTATGTATTTCTTGTTTATCTTCTCAACAATGCAATAATGAGTTCAAGAACTACAACCGCCTAGCATGTCTCTGTCAAAAAAGATAAATTAGGTATCAAGTTATCAATATCCAATCACATTCAATTTACATATAACTTCACTTTATGTGCACCATATTTCTTCTTTGAAGAAGAAACATTGTAACAACAAGATTTGACTGTTGCAACTGTCAAACATAAATCTGTAAAAAAAAAAAATTTGATTATCAAGTTTCCATTATCCAAATATATAAACATATATTCATAATATGACTGAATATTTCAAAGCTATGATATTACCATAGTATTTGTGATCTTTCACACGACCCAAAATCCTCTCTCAATCAACATCATTCAAGTAATATGTTATATGCTGAATTTATGGAAAGAAGCGGACATAAGATGAGAATGATCTTATAATGAGTATTCTATGAATTTAAAATCAAGTATGTAATAATTTTGTAATAAATTTATAATGAATGCAACAAAATTTATACCCATTTTGAATATGTATATCCATGAGTGAAAGCGTTGTACATTCATTAAATCTAATCAATAGACAATATGATGATGTCATAACAAAATAACTTAATAGTCTAATCGATAGTTTTAGCAAAGTGTTGTCCACATTGTGTGGCTACAAAACATTATTTAAATCAATTGTCGTCTAAAACAAAGACCCACAAAAATCATTGAATTTCAATTGGTTATCTTGGTATTGTTACAAGACGTAGAAGATTGTCTACTTTTGTGAGTGATGCCAAAATCATGTCTCATGGTCAACATTTATGATCTCTCTTCGTAGCCAGTGTAGATCTCATGTCTATTGGTCTCTACAAATATCTATACACAGCAGGAGCTTGTTTGATGATATCCTTTGTGGCCCTTTTGTCCCAGGAACAATACGCTGAACTTGAGTTTGTTTCTTGAATCGTTCCTCTATCAAATTCCAACACCAAACTGAGGTTAAATCAGCTTTTTGTTTATCAAAATATAGCCAAATAGAAGATTCTCAACAAAAGATTCTCAAAACTGAGGTTTTGCACAAAATTATGTGTTCCTTGAACTAGTCTTTGTTTACCTCCTGTCAAAATGCCTTGCTCTGCTTCTCTATCTTGTGTCTTTGAGCTTGTATTTGTGTGACATACCTCGTCCTCTCTGACTTTATCACTGGCATTGGAGAATCGAAATGGCTTGGAAAGAGGGAGAGTGGAGATTGACGAGAGCAGTATCTACTTCTTTCATGCTCGATAAAAAAATTGATTACCATGTTTCTATTATCCAAATATATAAACATATATTTGTAATATGTTTGAATATTTCAAAGCTATGATATTACCATAGTATTTGTGATGTTTCACACGGCCCACAATTTTCCCTCGATCAACATTATTCAAGTAATATGTTATGTTGAATTTACGGAAAGAAAAAGACACTAAATGAGATTGATCTAATAATATGTTATGTCATAATTTTGTAATAAATTTATTTATGAATGCAACCAAATTTGTACCCATTTTGAATATGTATATCCATCAGTGAAAGCGTGGTACATTCATCAAATCTAACCAATAGATAATATCGATGATGTCATAACAAAGTAACATGTGAAATCATCAAGTAACATCATTACCACAAACAAAATGGAGAGTATCCAAGTTAATTAAGCTAATATAGCTATTTACTTAAATCTATCGGCCTGCTATTTTTTTTCTTTCAACATAATTATTTTCGACCAAAATTTATATGTTTCCTACAGAAGTTAACAAAAAAAAATTCAGCTAATTTCACCATTTTAAAGTTACTATTAGACGCTTTGTTGCCATTATTACGAACCATGTTTTGGTTACCAATAGAGTTTTCTGTATATTTTATTTTAGAACATGTGTAGTGTAAATCTATAAATGACATGTTTGCATATCCTTCAGTGGATACAAAAAATGTTAGTTTGCAACCATGAAATAAATCTTTGATACATGGCACTATCATTTTTACCACATGGGTCTTCTTTTGTGTACTTTTCAAACACAAACAAAAAGGGAACAAGAGCAACACTACATAAGCAAATTATCATTGTACTCCCGATTAATGTTTTTACCACATGGGTCTTCTTAATGCAGGAACAGAACCAAGAGTTGTACAGTGTTCCCGCGGTTAGTGCGATGTTGTAGTCAGTCCGAGATTCTTTCGCAGAAGGTAGACGACGGATATGCAAGTTCAGACAGTGGATGGATTCTTGAGTTTCACAGCTTAGAGACTTAATTTACATTACATTGATCAACAATGTCTCAACACCATCACCTTCAGCGAATCTGTATTAGTCTAGTAGATAGCTTTAACCAAGTGTGGTCAACATTGTGTTAGCTACCAAACATCCTTTAAGTCACTTGTGATTTAAAACAAAGACCCACAAATATCATTGAATGTCAATTGATTATCTTGTATTGTTACAGGGCGTGTCTACTTTTATGAGTGATGCCAAAATTATGTCTCTTGTTAAATTAACTTTTGTTTATCGACATATTGCCAAACAAAATATTCTCAATACTTTTGTGCAAAGTAGATTAATATAAGGGTCTTAACATATCTAGCATAGATTGTTGTCATACTCAAGCTTCGTAGACCTTAAGAGTATAATTAAATCAGATTTTGGAGACTTATAAAGCAAATTATAGTAGCAAAAATCTCAAGAACAACGTATCAGGATATCATCATATCTTTAATAGCATAGATTAAGGCTAATAGCTTAAGTTAAGGATGCATATATGTAAAGTACATATTCTCATATTAACTCTCGTAGGAATACCCTAATGCACACTCTGTAATTTATATACTCTGCCTCCACAATAATAAAGATCATCTCTTCTACAAACGTCTATATGGTATCCAGAGCTTACGATCTATAAAATATCCAAAAAAATTTCTTTCTCTCCTGTTCTATTCTCTCAATCGTCATTGTCATGGCTGATTCCGACTCAACATCGACTCCTTCCACAAGAGAAACCATTCCCCTCAATTCACAATCCTTGTTCACCATCAACATGTCTCATGTGACAAAACTCAATTCAACAAACTACTTGATGTGGAAACTTCAAGTCCACTCCTTTCTCGATGGATACGATCTTGCGGGTCACCTTGATGGATCCATGGTGATTCCGGCAGAAACTCTCATCGCTAATAATGTCGTCACGACAAACCCCGCATACACTCTTTGGAAAAGACAAGATAAGTTGATTTTTAGCGCTCTTCTTGGAACCATGACTTCATCGCTTCAACCGCTTATGTCTAGATCAACTAAATCCTCTGAAATTTGGGATACGTTAGCTCAGACATATGCTAAGCCAAGCCGCGGTCACATTCGTCAATTACGAGATCAACTCAAGACGTGGAAAAAAGCGTCGAAAACCATCGACGTCTACATTCAAGGCCTTACCACACGTTATGATCAACTTGCAATCCTTGGCTCACCGATTGCACATGAAGAGCAAATTGATTTTGTTATTGATGGACTTCCCGAAGTGTATAAATCTCTAGTTGATCAAATTGAAGGACGTGACACTCCACCGAAAATTCCCGAGCTTCATGAGAAGCTACTCAATTATGAAGCCAAGATATTATCGTCCATGAGTTCTCTAGTGTCTCATGTATCGATCTCTGCCAATGTTGCCACTCAACGCAACTACGCCAACAACAACAATTACAAGCAGCAATATCGCCCCAAGCACAACAACAACAACAACAACAATCAAATCGTTCAAATCAGTCGGGTCCGAGGCCATATAATGGTCGCTGTCAAATATGTGGCATCCATGGTCATAGTGCGAAAAGATGTTCCCGTCTCCAGAGTTTTCAATCAACGGTTCCGCAACAACAAACTCTGTTTACTCCATGGCAGCCTCGTGCAAATTTAGCCGTGAACTCGCCTTACTCAGCCAACAATTGGCTCCTTGACAGTGGAGCTACACATCATATGACGGCAGATCTTAACAATCTCGCCTTGCACCAACCTTACCATGGTTCAGACATGGTTACAATCGCAGACGGTTCGAACATTCCAATAACAAATATTGGTTTTGCTTCTCTTCCTACAACTCATCGCGATTTACAATTACATAAAGTTTTATACGTACCTGATATTCACAAGAATCTTATCTTCGTATATCGCTTGTGTAATGCTAATCAAGTCTCGGTGGAATTCTTTCCTGCTTCTTTTCAGGTGAAGGATCTAACAACGGGAACCCCGTTGCTCCAAGGTCGAACTATGAATGAGTTGTATGAGTGGCCGGTAACATCTTCGTCCGTTCAGAGTTTGTTTGCATCATCTGCTTCCGCTAATAAGGTCATCCGTCTTCCCAGATTTTAAACACCGTTGTTTCTCGTTTATCGATTCCTGTTCCAAAACAATCGTTGCAATCCTTGTCTTGCTCAGATTGTATGATTAATAAAAGTCACAAGAAACCTTTTTCTCAATCAACAATCACCTCTTCAAGGCCTCTTGAATATGTTTACTCGGATGTGTGGAGTTCACCGATTCTCTCACTTGATAATTATCGCTATTATGTCATCTTTATGGATCATTATACTCGGTATACGTGGTTGTATCCGTTGAAACAGAAATCCCAAGTCAAAGAGACATTTATGGCGTTCAAAAGCTTGGTTGAGAACAGGTTTCTAACGAAAATTACAACGCTATATTCGGATAATGGTGGTGAGTATGTTGCTCTCAGAAGTTTTCTGTCTACACATGGAATTTCGCATCTTACTTCTCCGCCGCACACTCCGGAACACAATGGTGTGTCTGAACGCAAACATCGTCACATCGTTGAAATGGGACTCACGCTTCTCTCGGCAGCTTCCATTCCCAAAACTTATTGGCCATTCGCATTTGCAACGGCGGTGTATTTGATAAATCGATTACCGACTCCTACTCTCCATCTTCAATCGCCCTTTCAGAGATTGTTTGGTACTGCTCCGAATTACGAGAAACTACGGGTGTTTGGTTCAGCTTGCTATCCATGGTTAAGACCATACAATCATCATAAGCTTGAAGATAAATCTCTCCAATGTGTTTTCATGGGATATTCACCAACTCAAAGTGCCTACTTCTGTTTACATCTGCCAACAAAACGGATGTATACGTCTAGACATGTTCAGTTTGATGAAAACACATTCCCGTGCAAGATTTTTACAAAGAAATATCGATCGGATGGTATCTTAGATCGATACAAAGCGAGATTAGTTGCGCAAGGTTTTAATCAACGTGCGGGTTTTGATTACGCTGAAACTTTCAGCCCGGTTATCAAATCAACGACAATACGATTAGTTCTTGGTGTCGCGGTTGATAGTTCCTGGCCTATCAAACAACTTGATGTCAATAACGCTTTTTTACAAGGTACGCTTGAAGATGAAGTCTATATGAATCAACCTCCAGGATTCATCGATCCCGATCGACCAGATTATGTATGTAGGCTGCGCTAAGCAATTTACGGGCTTAAACAAGCTCCGCGCGCGTGGTATGTGGAGCTACAAAATTACCTTTTCTCCATAGGTTTTGTTAATTCGGTTTCTGATACATCTCTATTCATTAAGCAAAAGGGCACGTCTATCGTCTACATGCTTGTGTATGTTGACGATATCTTAGTCACAGGAAATGACTCGCAATTGCTACAACAAACTCTTGACAATCTGGCGCACCGTTTCTCAATCAAAGATCCTGAAGATTTACATTATTTTCTGGGTTTTGAAGCTAAAAGAACTCCATCAGGTCTTCACCTCAACCAAAGAAAATACATTCGCGATCTTCTCGGCCGAACAAACATGTTGTTAGCAAAACCAGAGACCACTCCGATGGCAGCATCACCAAAATTATCTTTACATTCTGGTACGCGGTTATCTGATCCGACTGAATATCGTGCTATTCTTGGTAGTTTAAAGTACCTGCAATTCACTCGTCCAGACCTTTGTTACTCGGTCAACCGTCTCTCTCAGTATATGCATGCGCCTACGACGGAACCTGGTTGGCACTCAAACGTTTACTTCGCTATTTAGCAGGCACTTCAGACCATGGAATATTTCTTCGAAAAGGTAATACTTTAGCTCTACATGCTTATTCAGACGCTGATTAGGCCGGAGATCGTGATGATTATGTCTCTACCAACGGTTATATCGTCTATCTTGGGTCCCATCCTCTTTCATGGTCATCAAAGAAACAACAAGGTGTGGCGCGGTCTTCTACGGAAGCAGAATATAGGTCGGTGGCAAATACAGCTTCTGAAGTTCGATGGTTGTGTTCGTTGTTAAGTGAATTGAAAATTAATTTAGCTCATCAACCGCCCATATACTGTGACAACGTGGGCGCTACGTATCTTTGTGCGAATCCGGTGTTCCATTCCCGGATGAAACACATTGCGTTAGATTATCACTTCATCCGCAACTTGGTCCAATCCGGAACACTACGAGTCATTCATGTGTCAACACGTGATCAGCTGGCGGACGTGTTAACAAAACCTCTATCCCGTGGTGCATTTCAAGATTTTCAAACAAGATTGGAGTTTCAAAAGCCCCTCCATCTTGAGGGGACGTATCAGGATATCATCATATCTCTAATAGCATAGATTAAGGCTAATAGCTTAAGTTAAGGATGCATATATGTAAAGTAAATATTCTCATATTAACTCTCGTAGGAATACCCTAATGCACACTCTGTAATATATATACTCTGCCTCCACAATAATAAAAATCATCTCTTCTACAAACGTCTATACAACGAGCCTTTTTCTTGATCCATCTTGGTTGAAGAAAAAGATGACAGCAGCAAGCTTGAGTATGAGAAATAAGTCGAGCTGAAACGCAATCTAAAATCTCCTTTCCACAACTTGTCTTTGATGTGCTCCCATTACGCTAAGAGGCTCAAGTAATTAAATACATTTTGTTATGGTTTCACTACTCAAAATGAAATGGAAATGGAAATGTAAAAGAAAAATATGTAATTATTCGAAAAATTATCTCTATCATATCAATAATGAAGCTATTGAAATGATTAGCCTCATGGAAAGTTTGATCAAATGTTTTTATTAATTTATACTCCACTTCTTTTAGTTGATCTGTATCAGACGATCATGAAGTTGATCTCGTTCGGGAAACCAAGTATTATCGCCATTTCGCAAATCCGGCGTAAGATTCCTTTTGTGCTTATTTATTGGGTACATAGCAAATACAATCATTAGGAGAAAATCAATTGCAGAAGAGTTTTTATGAGATCAAATCACGAGCACATAGTTGAACGGAAACAATGAACCATTTGGAATATACAAGTTACAGTCAAATCCATGATAAGGTTGGTACTAAAAATATATATATGTGCTAAGGTTGGACTTGATTGGTACCATTTTCAAGAGGTAACTCTGGTTTTTGTTGTGTGAAGAATTGTATTCCACATCCTCTCAAGTCCGAAATTTCCTTACTTTTGCTTGTTATGATAGATTTTCTTGATACACAAGTTTTATCGTTGTGTGATGTGACAAGGGTATATGTAACCATGGCCATATTCTACAATCTTGCTGCTGATGCCATTATATCTCCAGCACCGAAGCTCTTGTAACCCAGTGGCTTCAAGTTTCACTGTTATATGAAGTTTTATTCAACTCTCAAATTCAGAGACAAGACAAGGGTTCCAAGTTTCAGACCATGAAAAACATGTCAACCATTCATAGAGTAAGTATCTGAACCTTGATTGCTATGGAAAACTTATCAAATTATCCTTTCCTTAGGTCTTGTATTCTTGTGTTTCCTTCACAAGGCATGACTGGATGATATCTATGTGTTCTGATCATACTTGCCACCATGTTATACCATCAAAAGGCGATATGTTATTGAACTGCTCATCTTGACTAATATAAGCCTTGATAACACGCATAACCCTCAAACAACCCTTGAGAACTACATCTCCTTCATTCCTTCCTACATACTCTCTAAGGTGAATACTCATATCACCATGAAAGAACCATATACACCAAATAACAGACTAGGATATCGGAGCTACATAGCGTTAAGTTTTGATAGTATAGATTTTGTAACTAGACTGTTAGTGCACTTAACAGATTCGATCAGCGGAAACTTATGCGTACGTAGCATCAGAGCACATTTGGCGATAAAATGTAGCAAGAAATTTCCAAACTTTAGAGATTTGGAATACCTTTCTGCTGACTCCTGAACCTTAGAAACAAGACAATCAACGGAACCTTGTGATAAAGGGACGTCGTGTATCAAGATGTTCTGGAAAAGTAAAAACAGAGATTCATTCCATGTTAGATCATCAGACAAAAGATCTTGGTGGCAGGGAAGGATCAGAAACCTCCTCTCTTCTCTTCTTCCACAAAGTAACTTCTGGCAAAAAGCAGAAACATGACCCAAGTGCCAGCATTCTTTCAAAACCCTTGAGATCACCTCACACATGAAGTTGTTGATCCCTTCTTTCCTGAGTATCAAAGGAAATACCAACGCATACTCGGCTGCTCTTTGGTGGATCTTGCAAAACTCGATTGTTGCAGACATCAACACACGAGAGGCAGATTTCTCAAGACCCAAAAACTTTGGAAGGACGATCGAACATAGGATCTGGCTTGGCCAACCAAGCTCTTCTTCATCACTTCCACTATGCAAATTTGAAAGAAAAACTGCAGCAGTCTCATCGTCTGCATTCCAAGGCTCAATCAAAGCCAAAAATCTAAAAGAGTCCCTACACTTGTCCAAACAAAGTTTCCGAATTTCATCACACAAGGTTAAAACTTCAGAGGTAGACTCAAAACTCGTAATCTGAGCTCTAATCTTTGCCGCCATATCGTGATCATCAGGCTGTAACGCAACATTTGTGGTCTTGTCAATGCTATCGACAACTTCTCGATGATCTTCTTCCATATTCTCTCTGACTTGACTCATCTCCTTCCCAATCCAAGAATCAACAACCAGCATTTCTGAATGTACATCAGCGAGTGGTACTGGAAGCCATGGAAGAACTGTACCAGTAGAACCAGCCTTCTCACTGAGCCAATCCGGCACAGAGTCAAATTCCTCCCCAATAGAATCATCAGGCGAATCCAAATCCAGACGAGAAATCCAATCAAATTTTGGTTCAGGAATTCTATCGAGCAGGTTGTGTGCAGCTCTCTGAACCCAGAAATCAACTTCTTTTCCACCACCCAACATTTCCCTCGCTAACCAAACCAAATCCCTAACGCAAAACCTCCGATACTCGAAAAGAAGGAGTGTCAGAATCCGAGACTGAACCATGTTGGGTAATGTCTCGATGAACAGAACCCTAACGAAAAAACGATTTCATAAGCAACCCAAATCAGTCCAATAAACAGAAAAAAAAATCAAAATTTAAAAACTGAGCATTACTTCTTTGTAGCCAGAGAAGAATTCTGATCGCATGGTTTCTTCAGCAGTGAAATAAACGAGCTCCGGTTGATCGGAGATGCCACTGAGGCATGTGAAGAAGAAGAAGACGAGTTGGGGAAGGAAAAGTTCGAAGCTTCATCTAACCACAGCGACGCTTCGGTTTCCGGCGACGGACTCTTCAAGAAAATGTCGAACATCGGAATCCATTCCTCCATATTGTCTTCCCTCTCTCTCTCTCTCTCTCTCTCTCTCTCTCTCTCTCTCTCTCTCTCTCTCTCTCTCTCTCTCTCTCTCAAACGGCACCAAGAAAAACCATCGCCGGTTGGTTCGTAGTCTAAAACGCAGACGCTCTATTCCATCCAATGAGTTAGATTGGTTACCTCGTCTGGTAAAGGGTGTACTACCAATTGGACGAACGTTGGAAAAGGATGGTTAAAATAAATGGTTGGAAACAATGTTTAGATGTTTAAACGAAACGTTTGTAAACTGCTCAAAAATAGATGAATTTTTCAACCGTCTTGTTTATCAAATCAAACTAGTTTAAATAATATTTTGATATTTTTTTATTAAAAAACATTTAATATTGAACCACTTGTAATTAAGCATAAATATTTTCCACTGCTCGTTTCAATTCAATCGCCTTTTCTATTCCATCATTTTAACCGCTTCTCTTTACGGTCTTCTTCACAACCGCTTAACTTCATAATTTGTTTTAGTCAAAATTCACACAAATGATAAATTCTGTCACTGGTGTAAGCACATAATCTGGCATAAAAATGTGCTATGATACACCAATAAGCTGTTTTTCTAGCATATCAAGTGTTTCTTGCAAGGACAATTTTTTCACTCGATACGTCCTAGTTCTCTAGGAATGCGTGGTGGATTCTTTGTCTTGTCTTTGCATCCCACAGAATCTGAAGTCTTCTTGTCTCTGAATCTGAAGTCTTCTTCTTTCTCCTCCTATGGTATTGATGAATTATGGGCTCCCTTTCATCCACCAGTCTATCAACACCCCCTTCTTTAAATCTAACCTTGTCCTCAAGGTCAAGGTGTGGAAACTGAGCTTGGATCACCGACCTCCATTCCCATGTGCAATCATGTGTAGGTAGCCCTTTCCACTGGATGAGTACTTCCTCTTGGCGAGAGAGCTTGTTGATGCGGTGACCCAGCACTGTTTCCGGTTCTGCAACAAGTTCCATTTCAGCAGTCAAGTGAGGAGGTAAGGACGCTGGTTCTAAGGAACTCCCAACTGCTGGTTTCAGTAGTGAGACATGAAAGGTAGGGTGGATTTTGGCTTCACGGGGTAATGTGAGTTTGTAGGCCACTGCTGCTACTCTTTCCTCTATAGCAAAAGGTCCATAGAACCTAGCAGACAGTTTTTCATTCACTCTCCTAGCCAATGTCTTCTGCCTATAAGGTCTGATCTTTAAGAATACCATGTCTCCCACTTTGAACTCCACATCCCTTCTGTGACCATCAGCATACTTTTTCATCACCTGCTGGCCCTTGACTAGATGTTGCTGAATGAGGCCGATCATAGCATCCCGTTCCTGCAACCTGGTTTCTAAATCAACGTTGGATGATGAACCTGGTTTATACTTGATGATCGTAGGTGGATCACGCCCATACAGGGCCTTAAACGGGGACATTTTGATGGTTGTGTGGTAAGAGGAGTTGTAACTCAACTCAGCCCAAGGTAAGTATGCCACCCAACCTGCAGGTTTGTCGCTAGAGTAACATCTCAAGAACGTTTCCATACCACGATTGGTTACCTCTGTCTGCCCATCAGACTCAGGGTGGTAAGCGGTGCTAAAGCAAAGTTTCGTTCCAGCAAGGCGAAACAATTCCCTCCAAAATTTTCCCGTAAAGAGGCTGTCTCTATCTGAAACCAGGGTCTTAGGAAATCCATGCAGATGGACTATCTCTTTTACAAATGTATCAGCCACTCCCAAAGCATCAAATGGATGTTTGAGACTAACAAAATGAGCATACTTTGTTAATCTGTCCACCACAACCATCACCACGCTAAACCCCGCAGATTTAGGCAAACCTTCAACGAAATCCATGGAGATATCTTCCCATACATCCTTGGGTATTGGAAGAGGCTGTAGTAATCCCGCGGGTGCCAAGGTCGAGTACTTATGCCTTTGACACACATAATAAGAAGACACATATTTTCTGATATCAACCATCATGCCTCTCCAAAAGAAAGCCCCAGCTACTCTCTTCTGCGTTTTAAGGACCCCCTCCATGTCCCCCAATGTTACTGTCATGGAACTCTCTAAGAATAACTTCAACCAAGTGTGATGTGGCTGGAATAACCAGCTTGTCGTTCCTCAACAAACGTCCTTGAACCAGCGTATAACCCGCATGTGACTCTGGATCAGCGGCTACGTTACTCTTAATCTTGCTCAGCGCTCAGCTCAGAGTCCTTCTCAATCTCAGAGTCAATCTCTTCTAATTGAATCACCAATGGCACTGATAGAGCCATCAATTGATGAGTGACCGTCTTCCTTGACAAGGCATCAGCAGCTTTGTTTTCTAATCCTGCCTTGTATTATATTTCGAAATCAAACCCGAGGATTTTAGTCAACCATCTTTGATACTCCATGTTAACCTCTCTTTGTTCCAGCAGGAACTTCAAGCTTTTTTTATCAAACCTTCTCTCTGAAGTCTTCTTCTTTCTCCTCATGTGGTATTGATGAATTATGGGCTCCCTTTCATCCACCAGTCTATCAAAAAGTTTCCGCCGGTGGCACCCACCGTGCCTCTGACAACATACCAATTTCTCCTTGATGATACAGATGAAACATCTCCAATCTTTAAATCCATTCTCCAAATACCCATTTCTGGCCCAACCAACTCATGTTGCCCAGCCAAACACAACAATAAGGCCTACTCGACCAGATCCTCTTTTTCGAGCACCGACAATCCAAACTCGATCAAAATCCGGCGTCTCTAAACCCAAAAAGATCATCTTTCTCACCACCACTACCAAATTGCCCCTTCCTTCTAGCTATATCAAAGCTTTAGCTGATCCCAACTGGAATCCTGCAAAGAATGTTGAAAATGGTGCTATGCTTAAGACTAAGACTTGGGATTTGGTGCCCCGCCCACCTAATACTAATATTGCGCGTTCGATGTGGTTGTTTTGTCTCGACATAAGGCTCGTTTAGTTGCCAATGGTAAATCGCAGGAACAAGGAGTGGATTTTACCGAGACATTCAGTCCTGTCGTCAAGCCTGCAACGATTTGGACAGTTCTTAATGTTGGTGTCTCTCTCGATTGGCCTATCCACCAACTTGATGTTCAAAATGCGTTCCTCCAAGGAGATCTTGAAGAAATCGTTTATATGCATCAGCCTCCTGGCTTTGTTGATTCTCGACATCCAGATTACGTTTGTAAACTCAAGAAAGCGATTTACGGGTTGAAGCAAGCACCGTGGGCTTAGAATTCGAGATTTACAAAGTTTATAACGAGCATGAGGTTTGTGAGCAGCAAAGCAGATTCCTCTTTGTTCATTTTTCGTCATCAAGGTGACTTCGCATATCTCCTTCTATATGTCGATGATATCCTCTTGACAGCTTCAACCACTTCTCTTCTCAATCGGGTGAAATCGAAGCTCAAGTCTGAATTTCCGATGACTGATCTCGGAAAACTGAATCATTTTCTGGGGATTAAAGCCGATTTCAACAACAAAGGTCTCTTTCTTACTCTGTCTCTTTATGCTCACGAAATTATTGACAGAGCAGGCATGACCGACTGCAAGCCCATTGCCACACCCGTCGATTTAAAGTCCAAGCTTTCCATTTCTGCTGGTGAACCGGTGTCGGACCCGACGTTTTATCGGAGCTTGGCCGGTGCTCTTCAATACCTCACTTTCACCCGACCAGATATCTCCTATGCAGTCCAGCAGATATGTCTCTACATGCACGATCCTCGCCAGACTCATCTTCAATCCCTACGCCGCATCATTCGATATGTAAAAGGCACCATTACTCACGGTCTCCGGCTTGTTAAAGGACACATCAATGATCTCACGGCTTACTCGGATGCAGACTGGGTTGGATGTCCCGACACGAGACACTCAACTTCTGGTTTTTGTGTCTTTCTCGGTCCAAACCTTGTTTCTTGGTCTGCCAAACGCCAGCCTACAGTGTCTCGCTCCAGTGTTGAAGCTGAATACAAGGGCGTCGCCAATGCCGTAGCAGAGTTGACTTGGCTCCGCAATCTTATGCTCGAACTTCACTGGCCAATACGCAATGCTTCCATCGTTTATTGTGACAACATCATTTCTGTCTATCTCTCCAATAATCTGTCAAACATCAATGCACAAAACACATAGAGCTAGACATTCACTTTGTCCGGGAAAAAGTCTCTATTGGCCAAGTGCGTGTGCTTCATGTTCCTTCTTCTCTTCAATACGCATATATTTTTACAAAAGGTCTCCCGACGTCGCTACACTCTGAATTTCAAACCAGTCTCACTGTCTGGCGACCCGACGATTCGACTGCGGGAGGGTGATAGAATATGTGAATATTCTGTTAGTTTTGGATAAGATTGTTTAGTCTATATTCTGTTGTAACAGTCCTGATTCTGCGGAGATATCTTTGTAACTAATCTGGCTATATAAAGCCTTGTACATCATTCATTAAGAGATAACAAAACATTTCAACTATCAAAGCTAATATAGTTATTTACTTAAATCTATCGGCATGCTTATAGAAAAAAACACTTCAAATTACTTCTTTGAGCTAAAGTTTATATATTTCCTTCAATTGGTATACTATAATTTGTTAACCAAAACATTTCAGCTAATTTCACCATTTTAAAGTTACTGTTAGATGATTTGTTGCCATTATTATGAACCATGTTTTGGTTACCATCAATAATGAATTTTCTGAATTTTTTATTTAGAAGATGGGTAGTCTAAATCTATGAATGAGATGTTTGCGGATACAAAAAATGTTAGTTGGCAACTATGAAATAAATTTTTGATGCATGTAGCTATCATTTTTTTGTTCTATATCCAAAATTGAGAAAATTGGATTGCATATATTTTTTGTTACGAAAAAACTTGTAGAAGTTTTCATTAAAAGTTTCAATATAGAAGACAAAATCACTTGGGGATTCAAACGACTTGTTGAATGTGTGAAAATCAGTTGGAGACTCGAAATCATCTTTAGGTTACCGACGTTTTAATTTTTTTTTTTTTTATGTGAGCCCAACATCAAAACGGGTTACACGTTTTACCTCTTGTTTTCTGTGTCCGCTAGGTTTTGGCACCTGCTATATATAGCGCGACGAATGAACCTTCCCGCAGAAGGGAAAGGTCAAAGAAACCACCCGGACGCCCGAGGTTATTACCCCTAAGGAACAAGGAAATACCTTTTTGTCTTGGAAGAAGGAAGATTTGTTCCTGTAAAGGACGAAGGATGATAAAGAGGCGGAAGCGAAACCGAACTTGTATACGAGCCTCGATGAGAGACACCAAAAAAGTAATAGAAAAGCTCTAGATATTCAAGAGATCTAGAACAAGAGGCCGCGAATATTCTTCGTAGTGCTTAAAAATCTCTTAATAAATTCAATCTCAAAACAATGGTGTTTTACAATGAACGATGGAACGTCCTTATAAAGATATAGATTTAAACGATAAACTCAAATCCTAAACTAACAATAAATGTAAATCCTAAAATGATAAGTGTAAATCCTAAATCAGAATATTTGGTAATATCCTTAAGAGAAAGACAATAACAAGAAGCAAAGAAAACTCCATAACTTGTCGAGGAAGAAAGTCCAACAACGGCCTCCACAAAAGCCCATGATCTCGAAGATGCGCTGCATCAAAGGAGGAGGTTACATCTCTCCACCTATATGCACATCAGAAGACGATGATGTGGATCCCCTTCGAGAAACAGAGTATTATCGACAAATTCGCGAATCCGGTGTAAGATTCCTTAACTAGATTGATTGTTGTATAAATTTTGCATGGAAAAGAAACATTGGGTATTTTTTTTTATCAAGGAAAATTTATAACTATTTCTCCTAATGATTATATTTGCAATGTGCATGGATTTGACTGTGACTTGTATATTCCAAATGGTTCACTCACTACAAGAAAACAGGTGCATTTGCGAGGGCCATTATCGTCGCAAAACCGTCGCAATTGTCTATTTACGACGATTTTGCGACGAATTTTAGTTTGTCGCAATTGGCTTGTCGCAAACCAAAAATCGTCGCAAAATCGCCGCAAATATAATTTTCGTCGCAAATCCGCCGCTAGTTTAGCGACGGTTTTGCGACGAGATTGCGGCTGCAATTTGCGGCTGTTTTGCGTCGGCAGAATTTTGCGACTGATTTGCGGCTAAAATTTGCGACGATTTTGCGACTATTTTTGCGATTTTTTTGCGACGAATAGTTTTGCGACGCATTTGCGTCTGTATTTTGCGACGGTTTTGCGAGGGTTTTCGATGTGATTTATTAAAAAAAAAAAAATTATAATTTAAAAAAAAGTAAATTGAAAAATATTTTAAATTAAATATTAAACATAAAATAATGTATTTTAAAACCGAAAATACGTAAATCTAAATCCGAAAACAAATCTAATAAAACCGAAAATACATAAATCAAATCGAAATTAATATCATCGAGCGGATCCCTGGTCGTCGATGTGCCTCCTTCGTTGTCTGGTCCCCGTCGCATAATCTCGCCAAGGACAGGGTTCGTCTTCGCTAACTCCGCGAACATATTATCATAGACGGTCATTTGCCTCTCGAACTTTTTTTCCGTTTCGCCGAGCCGTTGTTTTGTTTCCTAGAGCTCCTTGGCTAATTGCGGATCCGTCGCAAATCTCGAAACGGGACAATATGGCACTCCGTGATCATCCGTCCGGATAGATCCGGTAAATGCCATCTTTCCCTTACGGGTTCGAGGAGCCATCTACAAAATAAAATTAAAAGTTTACAATTTTACATAAATAATAAAAATATAATTTTATTTTTAAAAATATTATTTTTTTACCTGTAATGCGACCTGGTTGATCGTCATCGGTGTCATCTGAGTAGGTTGACCATCGGGAGTAAGCTGAGTTGAGAGTTCTTCGACTCGGTCAATGACATCGTCGTGGAGCTTGTGGACACGTTCATCAACCCATGTCCCGTCCGGCCTGCGGTGGGTCTTCTCCCAAACCTCTGGCATCGTTGTGGGAACTCCCTTATCCACGGCCTGAAAATGAAAACATATTAGAAGTTAAGATTTTTGTGACCGTAAAAATTGAAAGTTAACAAGTTTAATAACTTACAATGTTAACAACATGCTGAGCATAAGAAATCTGTCCCGAACAGTGTTTTGAAGGCTGGTCAGTACCGCCAACCTTCGTCAATCGAGCAGCCGAGCACCGGGCAGCCATCTCCTGAGACGTCTCCAACTGCCAGAAGGCGACAAGGCCAGCCCAAATATTGGGATCGAAGAAAGATGGCATACATACCTTCGGATCCGGATTCTTTTGCCACTTCTTCTTCCACCGTCTTATTTGGTCGTTGAGACGGTTCTTCTCTTTCTCCTCAAATTCCTCACGAACTAAACCATTAATCGCGGGATCCCAATAATATTTTTGCTGCAAATTGTCATAAATTAGAACATAAGTTAGAAAATTACAAAATTGAATAAATAAATAAAAATTAAAAAAAATATAAAAAAAATTACCGCAAATGTTTTGTACCACCGATCCTTGATCTCCGGGGTAACATACTTCCAACTCGTGTGGCACATCTTGAAATCCTGCTCTATGATCTTTCTAACATCCTTTCCGACCGAATTTTTGCAAAACCTAAAAAAAAATATAAAAAGCATATTATGTGTAAATATATTAATAATTATTAAACAAAATTAAATTAAAACTATGTAAAAAAGATTACTTACCACACAGCGTTGCCGGTAGGCTTAGGTTCCAAATGGGGAAGAACATGCCGTCCGGGACTCAAGAGAAGCTGCCCCAAGGTCATGTCATCCCATGAAAGAACTCGTCCAGGGTTTGCCTCGGGAGGTGGCGTCGGCTGTGACTCAGGCATCCTGGAACCAGAGTGGGAACCACAGTGGGAAGCAGAGGCGTGCGTGGGATGTGTACGCTGGCCTCGTCGTGAATGACCTCTACCACGACCAGCAGAGGTCTGTACGAACTCGCTATAGGTATACTCGTTATCCGCCATCTAATTAAATAAATTTCATAATTTTTGAAATTAGTAATAGCATATTAAAAAAATATGTAAACTAATATTGATTTTAACAATTTTAATGATAACATTAAATAATTTAACAAAATTAGTAAATTAACAATTTTAACTATTATAATAATATTAATAAATCCTCAAATCGCTAGTACAATTCCATTCCTAATTAATTATTCCTAACCATTCTCCTATAAACCACAATTAACTAATAAATTATATACGAAAGAAAAATTTAAAAATCATAAAAATTTAGAGAATTACCTTATAAGGCCGGGAAAGATTTGGAAGGTCGAGGGATCGAACGGGAATTATTTGGAAAGTCGAAGGAACTTTTTCCTAGAGAGAGAAACATTTTTTGTAGAGAGAGAAGAGAGATGTGAGGAATGAGCGACGGATTGGAATTGCTTATATAGGGAAAACTTTCCCTCGCAATTCGGTCGCAATTTGGTCACAAATTGGGCCGCATATTTCACCCAATGCATGTTTGCCGCCACACTTTTCGTTTCCCGCCCATAAAACGTCGCAAATCCCTCGCAAACATTAAAACAAATCGTCGCAAATGCCTCGCAAACTGTAAATCTCAAGGTGAATGTACGACCAATTAATAGAGTTGACCGTAACTTTGGTCGCAAGAATGTAGCAAATTTAGCAACGGATTTGCGACGAATTCGTCGCAAATACTTCACATATTAACAATTGCGACGCATGTGCGACGTTTTCGTCACAAATCCCACGCAAACGAGGTTTTGGGTATACTTAGGGGTTTGGATGTTTTAGACCAAAATTACGATTCATAAAAGTTAAATATACACTTGTTTAGGTTCTTAGTCCATGTATGAAGCAAAGGTAGTCAACTAATTGATGTTTTTAGTAAAACCGGCAAAAATGATAGATTGATCATATTCTTAGTACAAGTGCATGTATGTGATACTTCGTTATATGTGTTTCTCGATAAAGTTTTAATAAGTTTTTTATTTCAACAATTATAGAGGGATTGTTATTTATTAGACGACTCATACATTTATATTCGAAGAAGAGCCAATATAAATAATGGATTGGTTAGAGTTTAGGGTATAGAAGTTTGCTACGAAATTGCGACGATTTCCTCGCAAAAACGTAGCAAATTGTGATACCCTAAACCTTAGTGTTTTTTACTTATTCTTAATACTTGCACATAGATGCAAATAATGTTATATATCAATTAGGGCCTCTATGATATGTTTTTATATTCGAAGAAGAGCCAATATAAATAATGGATTGGTTAGAGTTTAGGGTATAGTTTTTGCTACGTTTTTGCGATGATGTCCTCGCAAAAACGTAGCAAATTGTTATATATCTTGTTTAAAAAAAAATTATTTTTGCACCACACTCGAAAATACATACTTAATATATACACATAATTAATATTAATTTTATTAATCTTCTTCGTCATGATCAGAAACATAACGTTCTACTCCGCCATCTTCGTCATCATCGTCGTCCTCATCTTCCTCTTCGTCTTCATCAAACTCATCTTCGTTTCCTTCTGAATCCTCGAATATCACATCAAGACGACTATGAAGTGGGTCAATTCTTGTCAAATCGGTGGTTACCTCTGTAGGGATCGAAACTTCTTCGGTTCTTGCAGGTTGCATTGGGGGTTGATCATCATCAGCATCAGCTGCTAACCCCCCGACCATTCGACCCCTTGGGTTAACTTTAATAACGGATAGCAAATCTTGATCCCGTCGTCCACGAGTACGAGGGTAAGGAATGAAGACTACTTGCTCTGCTTGGGATGCTAAGACAAATGGCTCAAACTTGTCAGTGTAGCTCCTATTTCCTTTTACATCAACAACTCCAAATTTGCTGGTTCTAACCCCGAGACCATTGGTTGGATCAAACCAATCACAACGAAATAATAAACTTTTCAAGTTCAACACACCAGCATACTCAATCTCAATGATTTCTTTCAAAATACCATAGAAGTTTGTATCGCCCGGGACATGAATACCATAATTTGCAGTAACTTTATTTTGTCCATACTGAAATGTGTGAAAAATAAAACCGCGAGTACAATACATCTTACTCGTTTTTATGCTTGCAATGGGCCCCAAAACAAACTCATGTACCCATAAAGGCCAACTTTGTCGAGATTTCTTCGCCACCTAGTGTCAAATTGAAATAATTAGTATATATATATAAGTAATACTAATATAACTCATGCGCACATATGGTTCTTACCTTCTCCCGCAACCAGCCAGCAAAATCACGTTCTAGGTAAAATTGAACTTCTTCATCATTTAGTTCAGGAAATGCTTCTCGTATTTGGCCTTCTAACATTCTGTACACCCGTTAATTAATTAGTTGTATATATATTTTCAATTAATATATATAAATATATACATATATATATACCTCTCATATGGCTGAAAGTAGTTACAATTTAGCATTATATAAGTATGGGCAGCTTGCATATGCTTGAAATCACACCACGTTGATTCCTTCACTTTTCCACCCATCCGACCTACATCACAGAAAACATCTGGTACACCCTCCAAGTGATATGTTCGGCCAACCCCACCATCGTCGTATCGTCTACGACGGGTTTTCTTAGTTTTCACGGTTTGGCTAAAGTAGTAAGTAGAGAAGTTTGATGTCTCCTCTGTCAAACTTCCAGCAATGATTGATCCCTCTACTCTTGCGAGATTTTTCGCCTTCATCTTCAAATGTTTGAAGAACCTTTCGAAGGGGTACATCCATCGAAATTGGACTGGACCACCCAAATCTAACTCATGTGGTAAGTGTACAACCAAATGTTCCATCACATCAAAAAAGGAAGGTGGAAATATCTTCTCTAAGTTGTAAATAGTGAGTGGAATGTCTGAATTCAACTTCGAGATTTCGTCCTTCATTAAGGTTCTGGCACATATGTCTCTGAAAAATGCTCCAATACCTAAATTAAAACGCCAATCCGGTCCGGAGTAAGTTAATTAATACAATTACAAAATACATGTATGTATATATTAATAACCATAGATAAACGTAACACCTGCAATTGGCTCGTGTACATCCTGCGGTAACAGCTCTTGAAAGGCAAAAGGAAGTAGTCGCTGCATGAACACATGACAATCGTGGCTCTTCATCCAAGAAAATTTCCCCCCATGCTCAACACACCTTGAAAAAGTTGACATGTAGCCATCTGGGAACTTCACTCACTCCTTAACCCAGTTAATCAAAGCATTCTTCGCGGCAGGTGATAGTCAGAAACTGGGAATAGGTGCCCTACCATCTCCTGTTAGATGCAACTCAGGCCTTATGCATAAAGCCGCGAGATCCAGACGAGATTTCCGATTGTCTTTTGTTTTCCCTGCAACATTCAACAATGTGTGTATAATATTCTCAAAGAAATTTTTCTCCACATGCATGACATCCAAGTTGTGCCTCAACAGATGCTCCTTCCAGTAAGGCAATTCCCAAAATATACTTTTCTTATGCCAGTTATGGTATACCCCATACCCAACAGGCATATTTGCTGGATTACTTTGCCAATTACCTCCAACTTTTACTGTTTCTTCCGCACCATATCCATCCATTTGTTCTTCCAACTCCTCACCTAAGAGGTAAACCAAGGGGGAAGTTTTAACAACTCGATTTCGAAATAACGTCGTACTCTTTCTATAAGGATGATCCCTTCGAAGAAAACGACGATGGCAGTCAAACCAGCAAGCTTTCCCTCCTGCTGACAATTGAAATGATTCGGTCTTATCTAAACAATAAGGACATGATAACTTTCTGTGCGTTGTCCATCCAGATAGCATACCATACGCCGGAAAGTCGCCTATCGTCCACATGAGGACAGCCTTCATGTTGAAGTTCTTATGGCTCGACGAATCAAATGTGCGTACACCAACATGCCACAACTGCTTTAGTTCCTGGATAAGAGGTAGTAGGAAGACATCAAGTGATCTTTTTGGATGCTTTGGCCCTGGAACCAAAATGTTGAGAAATAAAAATTCTCGATGGATACACATTTCCGGTGGGAGATTATATGGCGTCACTATGACTGGCCACAACGAATATTGCCTACCAGACATCCTAAAAGGACTAAACCCATCAGTGCAAAGACCCAAATACACATTTCTATGTTCTACAGCAAAGTCTGGATGTACCGTGTGAAAGTGTTTCCACGCCTTTGCATCTAATGGATGGGCGACCACCCCTTCCTCACAATCGTGTTCTGCGTGCCACCTCATTGCCCCTGTTGTCTGCTCTGATTGATATAATCGCTTCAGCCTATCTGTTATTGGAAGGTACCATATACGCTTGAATGGGACTTTGGTGCGACCACTAGTCTTCTTATATCTTGGATGAGAGCAAAAACGACAATCCTGTAGCTGAGCATCATCTTTCCAAAAAATCATACAATTATCAATGCAGACATCAATCATCTCAGACGGTAATCCAAGACTTGCTACCAATCTTTGTATCTCATAGTAACTCTCTGCAGAGTTATTACCCTCTGGCAAATACTCTTTAAACAATTCACCCCATTTATCCATGCAATTTTCACTAAGGTTATCTTCGTGTTTAACTGTAATCATCCTAGATGCTAACGACAATTTTGAAAGCCCTTCTCTATATCCTTCGTAGATAGGTTCGTTAGCAGCATCTAACATATCATAAAAGTTTTTAGCACTCGGGTTTGGTTCTTCAAAAGTATTATCACTACACGAAGCAGTAGTTTCTTGAAATGCATCAAAAGTATTCCCATCTGTATTTCCATATGCAGATTCATTAAAATTATCATGACCATACTTATAATTACTATCCTCATAATTACTACCACCTTCTACATTCCCACGATAATTATTCGTACTTGAACTACCCGGAACATTGACAACAAAATCCTCCCCATGCGAAAACCAAACATAGTAGTTCGGTAAAAACCCCCTCGTAAATAAATGTTTCCAAACAGTTCGCGTATCATGTGGAGCAAAGTTTTTGCATTTCACACAAGGACAGAAAATTTTCACGTTACCGTCGTTGGTATATCCTGCGACAGCCCGTTGGTTGTTTATCGCCTGGGTCAAAAACTGGTCAAGCCCTTCTCTAAATTCTCCAGACACTTCGCCAGTTTCTGGATCTTTGCGGCCGTTGTACATCCATGCTCGAACCATGTAGACCTCATGATGCGAAGACATCTTCGATTAATTATCAAAATAATTTCTCTTTAAGAAATCTTAGAAGAAAAAAAATTTTCTCCTCGGATTGTTTTTAGATTATGATTGGAATATTTGTTGTGAATTCGTTCATCACACATTCGAGGTTTTTATAGAAAATTAGTTTGTTTTGCTACTAATTTGCGATATTTTTGCCTCTATTTTGTGACACATTTGCGACCAAAAATATTGCACCCATAGTCCGGTAAGCATCATAAACACGTGTTGTAATAAATTCGTCGCCAAATGGTAGCAAATTTTATTTCCTCGCAAAACAGACGCTAAGTAGTCGCTATTATTACAAAATATCTTACCACGCAAAACCGACGCAATATTTGCGACGATATTGCGGCGATTATGCAATGTCGACGCAAAATCCTCGCAAAATTTGCGACGGTTTTGCGTCCAAACATTCAAATTGACGCAAAATCGTCGCAATGTTGTATTTATAGTTTGGTAAGTTATTACGATGAAACTTTTGTATTTATAGTTTGGTAAGTTAAAATTTAATTTGTACTTTTTTGTTATTAGTATTAATGTATTAGGGTGACAAGTAAATTTTTTGAAACTTATATTAATATAATATTATGATATTTTATTATTTTAACATTACTAATTAACAATCGATATATATATATATAGTACATTATTGCTTAAAAACGTATTACAAATAAACTGCTAACATAAACACATATTTATTTTTATTTCCTTCTATTGATGACGTAATGTATTACTCATCATCAATTTCTTCACCATCATCCGTTGTCGACCCTTCGTCATCTACTTGGGATAACCAATTGTTTGGATTTCGATTAACACGACTGCTACTACCTTCTTCTGTGAACATTGTACCCATGTTTTCTTTAGATATAACCTGTCAAATAAATAACTTGATTTTTGTGTAATGCATGATACTACTTAGTACAATACCTTTAAAATATATATTGTAACTTACATTGCTTATGTTATTCAGAGTAATGTTAAGATATGGTGTCGCCCTATCAAACTTAACAACTACAACCTCCTTCAGAACCAATACCGAATCCTCCTTTATGTGCGGCACATATTTGTTATCAGATATGGAGGACCTATGAATGCTCGCTTGTACAGTCCCGGTAGGATCCTTCAGGGAAAACAAATAACATTTATCGATTACTAAATATGTAATTTGTTAAAAACATCTTTTGTTATAACTTATATATACATTTTACCTTTAGTATGACCATCGCGTCCCCTAATCCATTAGGTTCCATTTTATGAATCACTGCTACCACATATGGTACGTGACGCCATTGTGGTTTTATTTTATGCAACTCTTTTATCAATGTCCACCCACGTGCGTGTCCACCTGTATATATTCAACGTAGAATAAGTAAACTATATATAATTAATTAAATGTCAATTAAACAATATACAAACTTTGAAATATAATTATTTATGTTTCTTATATTAATAATAATAACAGTTTAGACATATAATTATTTATGTTTCTTATAGTAGTAAGTAAATGTTATTACTAATATATATTAATAATAATAAAATTTCATTATACCTGTTAATTTGTTGACATTTGCAATTGTCGTCTTCCAAATGACATCGGTGAACGATGGATCTTCTGCCTGGGCAACACAGTTAACCATCTGTACATGTCTCTCATAAGAATTGCATTCTTCCAACATCGATTCTTCAAGTTTTTTCTTTGCCCGTTCTTCTGCTTGTCTCCCACCAGCCGGACCCGGAATCAAATATCGATTGTTATCCATATTTGTTGAAGTATAGAATGTGAAATATTAATGTGGATTTTATAGAATGTTCATTTCAGTTTGCTACTAATTTGCAACTATTTTCCAAGACTTTTGCGACTGATTTGCGGCTAAAATATTACACTCATAAAAAAGTAAGAATCAATTAAAACGTGGGCAACCTACTTTCATCGCAACCCTTATATGGTCGCAAAATTGACGCAAATTTGCGACGGTTTTGCGTCAAGTTGTACGTTTGGCCGCAAAACCGTCGCAAAATTTGATTCGCCGCAAACGCGTCGCAAAAGTTGCGACGGTTTTGCGTTGAGATGTATTTTTGGACGCAAAACCGTCGCAAATTTGCGATGCGTTTGCTACGTTTTTTTTCCACGCAATATTAGCGACGAGTTTGCGTCGTATTGCCAAATGTCGTCGCAAATTTCTCGCAATTTTGCGAGTTTTTTTTCCCGTCGCAAATGGCCCTGTTTTCTTGTAGTGACTGTTTCCGTTCAAATGTATCGATACTGATGAGGATGAGACTGCCATTTCTACTAAGCTTGGAATTCATTGAATTCTCAGAAGGTAACTTTGTGTTTTCTTGCTTTTGCTTGTTACGAGTTTTATACTTGACATCTGTTTGTAATTTGCTTAGATTTCATGTGTTGTCTATTCACTTTATAATTCGTTATTTTTGATCAAACTGCAAGGTACATGTAACGCCCCGACCACCCCTTCCATGGGCTCTGACGCCCACTCTCGGCCCATGGGCCCATCCTGTCTGACGGTCGGTGCGTTAGTCCGAGAGACTCGAAGGACTTGTTTACTGATCCTGCAAATCACCACGCGATCTTTCCCGTGTTTTGTCTTCACTCATACGGTACTGTAAATGATTTTCTAGTAGGTCACTCATCCTTAGATTGTTCCAGCTCAAGCATACTTAACTTTAGAGTTATCTCAAAACTGGTGACCGAAAAGATAAGTGCACTTTTTTTTTTTTTTTTAAACACATGATCACCTAGGACAGCCTTCCGGGTCAGAACTGGCTTGACTAACCTAGGCTCTGATACCAACTGTAACGCCTCGACCACCCTTCTATGGGCCCCCGTCCACTCTCGGCCCGTGGGCCCACCCTGTCCGACGGGTCAGAATCAGCTTGGCTAACATAGTCTCTAATACCAATTGTAACACCCCGACCGCCTCTTCCATGCCCCCGTCCACTCTCGGCCCGTGGGCCCACCTTGTCGGACAGGGTGGGCCCACGGGCCGAGAGTGGACGGGGGCAATGGTAGGGCGGTCGGGGCGTTACAGTACAAACTTTCGCTTGTTGCGGCTTGACAAGTATAATTTTATACTCGCCGGTATATGCACTTACTACATAACTGCATATGCGATGGATCCAATAAGAATAAGGAAGACTTTAGATTAGAGTATGAATCTTGTAAAATTAAACCAGAAACTCAAGGAGGTTAGTTTGTGTATGGAATCAAATACAAAACTCATTGTTACTTACCTTGATTGTGTGTATTTGTAATCAGGTGTTGAAGAATAATTTGTTTACTCTTACATGTATTTATGAACTAATATTTGAATTGTTTTAAAAGGTTATGGGGATGATGAGAATTCCCAATGGAATTATGAAGCAATTGATGATATATACAAAGGTTAACTAAAGTGGTTTCCCAATGATGCTTTGGTGCAATCTAGTGACAACAAGCACCAGTAAAAGTTTCAGAAAAAAAAAAAAACAAGAAGCACCAGTATTACGAGGTGAGAGCATTAATATTTTCTAGTATTATTTTGTTATGTTCATTCTCAATGTGTAGGTGCAATCTGTTTTGCCTTTTCTCTCTCAATCTTTGATCAGAGGTCAAGACTCAGACATTCGAGAAATGATTGGCTTAATTTGTATGCTGAATACGCTGTGGGAAAATGGATTGGTATGCCTTTACATGCCTTGGCTTTTGGTTCTTTATATGTAAAAATTTATGTTGGGATGCTACTTGTCTTTCTTTTGTCTCCTAGACAAAGCTCAAGTTTGCGGAGCCTCTGGAAATCAAGAAAGTTGTTGTACAAACCCGTGAAGTCATGGAGGCAAAGGAAAAGCTCAAGGCTGGGAATGCGGTCTTCTACATCAGTTTCAAAGACTGTGGTCACAGAGCAGTGGTAAGAAGAACCACGGATGGGCTTCCAGGACACGTTTGCCTTGAAGTTAAGTGTCCGATTGGGGACTTATCGAGCTGCTTTCTTGACTAAATTTAGTCTTGAAAGCATGTTTACTCCTAATATGTTGCAGATTATCCTCTGCCTTTTTAATTGTTTGTAAAAAGTTTTTTAAGATGTGCGCAAAGTTCTTAATCTTTAACCTCAAGCATTTGCATATGCATTTCCATTACTTCACAAGGTTCCCATATATCTTAGGGTACACACAGTTAGAGATTTGGCTATAAAACATTGAACCACCACAGCACAAGCGTAAGGTTGATGATTTTGAAGAAAGAGTGACATCGCCAAATTCACCAGTCCGATGTAATATAATTCGTGGTGATTTTTTTTTAACTCAACTTATTGATCATTTTTTTTTGATAAACCCTATAGGCTGATCCGGTCGGCCTCGGTAGGAACACACCCAACTTATTGATCATGTGTGATAGATTATAGATTATAAGGTTTGATATAAGAAATTTGCACGTAGCACTCCTTTGATTTTCCTATCTTACTTAGTGCCCAGGATATGCAATTAGTTTTGCTCAGGATAATACATTACTCCTGTGCAATTGGTTTTGCTCTACTCCTATGTAATTGGTTTAGCTAGAAGAAAGAAAAAAATAATAATTGGTGTTGCTAGTAATAATTGTAACTGTGGGTTTTCGGATATATCCTCGCATGGGATTTGATGTTGGCATCACTCTGTGTGAACAAATGTGTCACAAAGGTGAGTACTCAAGAGCTTTTTGGCACTGTGGCTGAACGTCTGTCTCGGAAGAAAAAGTGAGCTTTACCTATTCTATTAGCCCGATCCATGGAGCCGTACTTCACGGTTATATATATAAAAAAGTCTCTATCATGACATGATTAGCATTTGTGCTAAAGGGGACTCCCATTGGTACAATTTTCACAAGGGATTAAACTTTTATATTTGTGTGTGCGCTTGTTTAATCAAACTTTTTGTTTGAGTATAACTTGCATATTGAACCACTGTATTTCAAATTTTCTCAAGATAGAACTGATAAGGGTTTTGGTCAACGGAAATGTCAAACTTTATTGATGAATTGATCAATAGAAATTGTATAACTGAGATGCAGCCAACTGAATACCCAAAAACAATCCTAGAAACCCTCCATTTTTGACTCACCTGTGGTCAATACAGAAGAAATCAGATACCTTGGAGATCACTAGAGCAATTGTAAAGTATATGTTGATTAGAAGAATGAACAGTTAAGTTTGTATTTTACATCTACGTAGCCTGACGTACAACTGAAAAGCAAGATTGGAAACACGCTATCAATTTCACATATAGAAAGGATTAAACAAGAATTTCATCAAATACAAGAAACTTTAAGGAAGATGAATCAACAGTCTCCTCTCATACAAAATCTACATACGGAGTGATAGCACAACAGATGGGGGAATCTGGAAACATCTGATGCCTAATCAACATCTGATGCTCTAATACAGTTAATTTTTGGAACCGAGACTTGAAGATGGGAGATGGCGGATGCGCAGTCCCAATAGACAAGTCTTGAGGCAGCAGAGAAGGAAGTTCTGAAATGCTCAAGTGCCAAGTAGACTAAAGAAATAGAAAGATCGACAGAGAACCCATTTATCGAGGACAGAGATAAACCCATCGTTGCCGTCTCACGACTTGGTCTTTTGTTTACGTCGAATAAAAGGCATGGAAAGAACAACCTAATGATTATCTTTGCGATGTGCAGGGATTTGACTGTGACCTGTATATTCCAAATGGTTCACTGTTTCCGTTCAAATGTTTAGATACTGATGAGGATGATATTGCCATTTCTACTAAGCTTGGACTTCATTGGTACAATTTTCAAAAGGTATCAGAAATTTTCTTGCTTTTGCTTGTTATGATGGATTTTTACAATACAAGAGTTTTATACTTGTCATTTTGTAATTCGTTACCTGTGATCAAACTGCAGGGCACAAACTTTCGCTTGTTGCGGCTTCAGAAGTATAACTCTATACTCAATGGTATATACCTCCAATTCTATATATGCACTTACTACATAACCGCAGATGCTATGGATCCAGCCTCCAATTCAGGTTTTGTTTTCCAGACGTGTGTTACGAGAGATGTTCCAATAAGAATAACGAAGACTTAAGATTGGAGTATGAATCTTGTAGAATAAAACCCGAAACTAAATGAGGTTAGTTTGCGTTTTATTGAATAGTGTGTGACCAATAGTATTTTGCAGTCTTTTTTTATAATTGGTTAAACTGTTTTTAATATATATTTTAAATGCTACTTTTTAGAGTAAAAGTACTTTCTTAATATTCGCGATTTTCGCTAAAACATCTTATATTATGAAAGAGAGGGAGTAAATAATAACAAACCCTTATCAAATATGATGTCTTGATTATAACCCTGCACATAAATATCAAGCTGATTTTGTATTTAAGCCGGCTCTCTTTCTGTATCTGTTAGGATTTCGTGCGTTAAATCCTTTGTCCCGTACCTATCGTCGATAAACGGATCTAAAGAACACGATAATTGTTCACCTAGTTCACGGTCTCTACCGCTACATCTGGGGTGGATCCGAGATCCACAACATCCACTATGAAGAATCCGAAAACACCTCGGATGTGGTTTACAACATGAAGATCACAAAAACAAGGAAGAAGGAACACTACGAGCCGCCCTAAGACGCTCGGAACCCTCCTAATCTAGGATTACAGGATTAGGTTTTCCCTAGGCTCTACCCTTGTATTTATAAACAAGAAACCCTTAAAACCCTATGAGTTAGGCCAAACCCTAACTTAGGCCCAACTCTATGACAACTTCAGAATAAGCCCATGTGTTAGCCCAAATCCATTGAGATGGCTAAAGTCCGATATTTCACAACAATCTCCACCTTCGGATTTAGACAGCTCCGACACCTCTGCAAATCTTGATTCCCTTGTCATTCGTCTTGATTGCTTCCCCTAGAATCGTCACCTTGATCCTAGCTTGAAGCCTCCTTGTGACTTGCTCCTAGAACCTCTGACACCTGGCTCACCTAGCATTTTGATCTTCATGTAAACCTGCATAAGTTTGAACTTACACAAAACAACCACCTTAGTAGATTAGTCACCACAAATCTACCAAACCATCAATGACTAGACAACACGGTTGATTATCTCCATATGTGAGAGTCACGCCACATTTCCGAGCTATCAATCTTCTCATGTCTCTTCTTGAGCTATCAAGCTCAACTCCTCATTGATATCTTCACAACTTCGTTGGCCCTTGTTCCTCTGCAACTTGAATCCCTTTCTAGCCTTTTGATTCTACTCATGCGCATTGAGTCTCCAATCAAATCCCTAGACCTTGTGTACCAGCAAACTCTGAATCATACATGCTTCAAAACCCGACGCAATCCTTGATTCCTACTCTCTTTGTTAAAACAGACCAGCCTTGAACACCTCTTGTCGCCACGCCATCCAACTAACATTGATGGACATACTTTCGACACAAACTTAGTTCCAAGTACCATGTTTCACCAAACCTGTTTGCAAACACATTCTTCAATTGCAGAAAACTCCAAGTCACTCATGCTTCATATCCCTGAAACAGTCCCTGACTTATCCTGGACCTGTTTGAACACTCTTCACTGAACATCAACTTGTATTGTTGTTGTTATCAGCAAACCCGCCACCTAACTCCACCTGTTTAGGAAGACCTTCGAAACAAATATCTTTGTTCATCCTTTGTTCAAACCCTTCTGCATCTGCAGAACCATCCACCAACAGATTTCAACCACTGCTAGCTTCTTTAACCATGTCTCACATCCACAACCATGTGACATACCGGAGACACCAACATACAGTCCTTAGCACTTCACTCTAGAACCCTTGAAGTAACACCTTGCTGTAAACATCACTCTGCAAACCTTTTACCCATTGCAGATTTCACCTATCTCGGCACTGCATCTCAAATTCTCCTAAGATCACAATAAATCTTAACCATACTCATGAGCTTTGGGTGTGCCCCCACTTGAACTCCCTCCAAGTGAACCCTTCAGAAGATTTATCCCTCAGATCTTATGATGCAATAGGTGACCCAGAATTTTTCTAGTTCTTTCCAACGCAGCTTGTACCCTCTGCATTGCGATCCTATCATGGATCCCATTCCAGTTGCTAAACTCAGTCCTTCATGATGAGCTTGCACAAAAACCTGCAACTGACCAGATGTCTTCACCAATATCAAGCCATAAAGGTTCTGAAGTTTACCTTTTACCCTTGGTTGCAACCCTGACAATGCTTGATCCTCAGACATCTTCACACAAGCTCCCAACCTGAATCCTCCCCACAGTGACTTGGTTTCAACATCCTCCCCAATGAACCGATGGAAACCTTACTCTAGTTGTTAAACTCCACCTGACAACTAACTCCCTAAGAGTTTCTTGTGTCCCTTAAGATGAGATTCATCTTCCCGAGTTAACAACACATTCATCACTGTTTCACCTTTGATTCATGATCACATCTCCTTGTGTACTAGACTGTAATCTTGTAACTACATCCAACAGTCTACTTCTCCAATAAAACCTTCCAAGAACCATTTGCTTCTTATGAAGCCCAATCTGATTTGTGCTATTTGTGCTATCAGACTGCAGAATAGGCATTGACTGTCTCAATCCTATTTTCTCATTTAACCAGCTGAACCGTTAATCTCATAATTCTTTGACTCTGGTATAAACCCATTCTAGATTTAACCCAACAGTTTATCAAACCTGACTATACTTGAAAAAACTTTCATAGTCATCAACCTACTTTCTCTCAAGCAGATTCCTTGTTCCAGTTTCACACTCATTTGCTATTACCCGGTACTTGAATCTTAGACCTTTTCCAAATTGAACACCAACCTGAACCAGACTTTTCCCGTATGAAACAGTCTACAACTTGTGTTCTACCAAGATCTAAATTCCATAACCTTAAGCATCCATGAGTATCCAGAAACTCCAAGAAAAATATCACAAAATTACCTTGTGATTTGCAGCGAAAACCTGTACCAATTTCCTTCAAATCCTGAGTCTTGAGAGTTTCTCAAATACACAAACTCACCCCTGCTCAGATTGAACCCAACTGATACTTCAGAGAAACTCCACCTTAAACCGAATCTCATCGATTTAAATCTTCACATATCAAAAATATTATTTTAATCATCTGTCATAATTTTCTCCCTTGCTGCTCTTCTACCCACGTCTCCTTTCTCTTAAACGTGTCCATGATTTTAAAATCAGCTTCACAAATTTCATGATTTCCTTTTCTTAATCTCACGCTACCCCCTTTTGTTTTTCCTTTAAAACAAAAAACGTGACTTGGGCTAACAGTTTACAAAGCCCAATTGTGAAATACCAAAGAGAAATCATATGGGCCAAAATTAGAATTGTTGAGGCCCAATTCATTATCTCGACTTTCCGATCTTCGCAGGAACTTCCGGCGAGTTCTCCTGCAACCATCGACGTCATCGCTTGGACTCCTATGTCCGACGAGTCTCAATTCCGGCGAAAATCTTTCACGCCGATCGCGTTTCACCGGCTATGGCGATGTTTCCTGCAACTTCCGGCGAAGCTGTGACATCTCCAACATCCGGCGACTTCTATGGTGGTCGTTAAAACTCGCATCGGGCTGTCGCAAACCCTAACCACGGAGCTTCTTTCCAGTCGTTTCTCTATCCCGATTGGGAAATCAAACCAACTCGATAGCTTTGCTTATTCCACAAAACTTCTGCGAGCACCGACACCTCCTTGCCCATGTCGATCTCGACTTAGGCAACTTCGAAAAGCTATTCCGCAACAATCGACAAAACTACGACCACCCTCTGATTTCTTTTCCAAAATCAGACTTCGCTATCACCGGCTAGATTCTCCACCGTAAGGTCCGAATCCACAAACGCCGGCATAACCAATTCAGTTCTTCCTTCAGTTTCTTCCAATCAGATTCACATGTAATACACACGTGACCATAAGCTTCACCTTAAGACATTGACCTTTGAACACGTCTTGTCTCGCTTAGAAGCTTCAACGCACATCGCCAAGTCTTCAATCTTCCGGGAATTCCAATTCTCACCGTGTTCTTACCGGATCAAAACTTCTGATGACCCATTTTCTTAATCTAAAATTTCAAATGACCCGAGCAATAAACAATTTCTTTTTTCTTTATTTTTTCTCTCGAAATGCAATGAAAACACAAAATAACCAAACTCAAATCAACTTATTTACGACCCAACCACAAAAATCCGACCCGACACCCAGACCCATACCACATAAAGCGGATAAAACCGACCCAGATCATCCACTCGTCTTCATAACGATTCCCACGATAAAATTGAAAAAAAAAATCAGTACAACTAGGGGATAACTAGCTGCTGCTAAAATTTCACAAATCCATCAAATTTTCATCCTCTTTCGTGCACAGGGTTTATTTCGCGATCTAGGAGGTAAGGGTTTATGAATCTCTTTCGAATCCGTTAAGTTAAATCTCTTTAATGTCGTAGAATTGGGGGAATTTGAAACTTGATTTTGATTTTTGCGATTTCTCCTAGAAACTATGCCGCCGCGTACAAAATTTCCTTCATTTGGAGTAGATGGCCGTCCTTTACCGCTTCCTTCTATGATTCGAGCGAGAGAAGCAGAAAAAAGGATTTACGAAGATGAGGAAACCGAGAGTGATGAAGAAATGAGTTCGGAGGGAGGAGGTTCGGGAGAGGCCGGAGAAGATAGAGTTTTAGAGGTGGGAGGAGGTTCGGGAGAGGCCAGAGACGAAGAGGATGACGAACACTTGGTATGTGACTTCAAACTTGGAGAGTAACACTTGGTATTAGTTGTATAAATGAGAGTAATACTTGGTATAACTGGCAGCAGAAAAAGTAACACTAGGTATTAGTGGTATAACTGGGAGTAATACTTGGTATAACCGGCACCAGAGAAAGTAATACTAGGTAAAACTGGAATGATAAAAAGACTAATACTTATTATCTTTATGATTTGCAGAATTATTCTGAGCCAACAGGATTATTACCAACGATGTACTTCGACCAAAGCTAGTATGAGAAGAAAATTAAGCTTCATACAAAGTGTCACCTTAAGAAGGTCGTAGATACCTTAAAATCAAAGGACGGTGTGAGCTACACATTTCTTGGGTTTATCAACGGTCTGGAGGTAAAATCGAATTATTTTTTGCAACTGTTATAATTGATATTATGGTATAATTAGTTGAACAATATGTGCAGATTTTGGCATTCGAATGTATCCCAGCTCTGGATGCTGTGTATCGAAAACCAGCAGATACATCATACGGTGAGGAGTGTCCCAGAATGTGCAAAAGGCAGTTCAAGAAGACTGGGACCAGTGATTTAAGTCTGGCGGCCATCTACCGCACGGTTGGAGATACAAAGGTATATAAAAAGTTCTATTCCTACTAGTATTTCTAGTAATAGTGGTACTACTAGCTTTAGTAATTCCATTAGTACTAGTATTTCTAGTAATAGTGGTACGACTAGCTTTAGTAGTTCTATTTGTACTAGTATTTATAATAATAGTGGTACGACTAGCTTAGTAGTTCTATTTGTACTAGTAATTGAAGTTGGTTTTGTTTTGTTTCTATCAGGATATCACGAGTGTTTTGGTCCCCAAAGACGCAGAGCACAGGCTTCTGTCCAACCTCTTGGATGAAATGACATTGTTCGACCATAAGCTTAAGGATGATAACGATAGGGATGACGTTGCTGTTGACAGTTGGAACAAGTTATTGATGAGGGACGAAGTGAAGATATGGTGGGAGGATCTCTATTGCAGGGACATTGAATGCCGAGGTAGACCAGTTGAAGAAGACCAAGAAGACCAAGAAGAAGGCGAAGAAGAAGCCCAAGAAGAAGGCCAACGGCGAGTTGAGCCAATTGGCAGGGGACAGCATCAAGGCGGATTGAAATAAGAGATTAAGAAGATGATGGAGTTGATGATGAAACCAATGCAAGAAAATATGGAATTGATTAACAAGACGGTTAAGCTAATGAACGAAAGGCTGAAAATTGTGGAAAATCAACTGAAACCGGTAGATTATAACGATGATTACGAGCCTGGTAATCAATTTGAAACTGGTGGATCATCTTTCTGAGGTAAATCTCTACTAAAAACGTTTTTTGGTAATATTAGGACTACTAGGACTACTATGTGTAGTAGCACTACTGTAGTAGGACTACTTGATTGGTATAGTAGGACTATTAGAACGACTAGAACCACTTGATTGGTAATAGTAAGACTGCTAGAAGTACTGCATGAGAACAACCAGGACTACTATGTGTAGGTAATGATGATGCCAAAGAGAAGAAGGCTGCCGAGGAGAAGGCAGCCAAAGAGAAGAAGGCTGCCGAGGAGAAGGCAGCCAAAGAGAAGGAGGCTGCGGAGGAGAAGGCAGCCAAAGAGAAGGAGGCTGCGGAGGAGAAGGCGGCCAAAGAGGAGGAGGCTGCGGAGGAGAAGGCAGCCAAAGAGGAGGAGGCTGTAAAGAAGAAGGCAGCTTGGGAGGAGGCTTTGAAGAAGAAAATTGCCAAGGAGAAGAAAGCCAAAGAGAAGAAGGCTGCCAAAGAGAAGGAGGTTGCGGACGAGGCTGTTGCGGAGAAGAAGGCTAAGGAAGATGAGAAGGATGAGGAGATGGATGAGGACAAGGATGACGACAAGGATGAGGACAAGGATAAGGAGAAGGATGAGAATGAGGATCTCGATCCGACTCAACCTCCGAGTCAACCTCCATATACTCAAGAAGAAGCATTGCAGGTTAGTAATAGTAGGACAACTAGAACTACTGTGTTTGTAATACTAGGACTACTAGTTTAACAATTTTGTATTATTTTCCAGCAAAATGAGGGAGAGGCCACTCAAGAGACGCAGACGCAGACTCAGCCTCAGCCTCAAACTCATTCTCCTATCCGTCAAGAGGTATTAATTAGTATTACTAGTAAGATTGGTATTACTAGTATGATTAGTAGTACTCTTACAGTTTTGTATTTCTCTCAGGAGTCTGTTCCGGAGACGCAAGAGGAGAAGGATGCTCAAGCTGAAGTGAAGAAGATTGCAGATGCTCTAGCTGAAGATAAGAGGTTTGCAGATGACATTTTGGTAAAAAATGGTTTGTTTTTACATTATGATTTTTTTGTTACTTGACATAAAACTTAATGACTATTTTTTTTTTGTTAGGTCAGCCGAGTCAACCGATCCCAGAAACTCCGGAAATCA
This sequence comes from Draba incana, assembly GCA_963576765.1. NCBI lineage: Eukaryota > Viridiplantae > Streptophyta > Magnoliopsida > Brassicales > Brassicaceae > Draba > Draba incana. The sequence continues at coordinate 15,502,985 of OY755212.1, read as the reverse complement.
AGCCTAATATGAAGAAGCAATTGAAGAAATGGATTGAGAGGGCTAAAACTCCTAGGCCAAAGAGGGAAAGCAAGCCTTCTCGTGCGTTGATGACCCCTTATGTTCCTAAGTGACTTTATTAACTATTTATGTTGTGTTGAATTTCTGTTATGTGTTGAATTTATCTTGCTATGAATTTTATTAATATTATGTGTTGAATTTTATTTTCAGTCCAACTAGAAATATTGGTACAACTAGCATAAAACAAATGATCAATAATGAATTAAATACGTGCGAGCCGACAAATGAATTAAAAAATGTGCGCGCCGAGAAATGATCATGTGCGCCGCCTTTTCATTTTGTAGTTGTACCAGTTTTCTAGTTGTACCATTTTCTAAAGAGTTGTACTTTGGGTGTTTTTAAGTTTAATCAGTAGTACCATACTTTATATTTAAAATTTTTAGTAGTACTTCGAACATTTACTATAGAAACTACATTTAACATAATCCCAGGCCATAAAATTTATAAAAATACTATTTTCATTCATTGGTCATGTTAGTGTGATTAAGTTTTTAAAACAAACCTTAGAAGTATAAGGCATTTCATGTACACATTAGATGATCATGTAACAATTCCATAAAATTAAGTTTATTTATGTAGTTTATGTAAATTATGATGTTTTCATGGCCTATTTGGTGTGGAATAATGTTTACAAATGTAATTTTACATCATTTTACTAACAATACAGCAAATCGGTAATATTAGAACGACTAGTACTACTGTCTTGGTAAGACTAGGACCAATGGGACTACTTTATAGGTAATACTAGGCCACCTAGAACTACTTCAACCGTAATTATAGGACAACTAGGACCACCGTGTGGGTAATACTAGGACCAATGGGACTACTGTATAGGTACTTCTACGACTACTAGTACTACTTATAGGTTATATTAGTACAACTAGAAGTACTAGTTTCCTGATACATGTTAACTATTTTTTTGAACCTCTCCTTACAAACACAAATAGGTCTTACAAAGGTACAAAAACACAAACAACATACACAACAAGTTAAAAGTTACACAAAACACAAATAATCAGCATCTCGAGCTCTCACCTCCATCGGATGGTCCTAAACTCTTTTTTTTTTTACGACCTTCTCCAACGGATGGCCGTCTTGTCGTTTCTAATCTACCTTTCTTTGGAGAATAATATTTAGGTAGGACGACCTTATCTAGAATATTTTGTGGAATATCCCAAGTAGTATGATGTGGCACTGGATAAACAGTCCTGCAATACACTAAGCTCCATTGCTCCATCCAGTAATATTTATGGCAATACTCACGTATACCAATCGGCACCTGATGCAGGCTCAAATTCACCCTCGAACCACTCTCTCAAACAAAGAGGTCATCGTAGTATTTAGGGATCGAAATCCACAGGGAGTTGGAATACACAATCAATCTTAGTATTCAGATTTTGTTAAGTGAAACGATATAAATGTAAATGCAGATTATAAAACAAGTAAACGAAAGATGGTTAATTAAGTTCTTAAAAAGATGAAAGCTAGGTCATGGAAATTCTTTAGGTAATGATTCGAAATCAATATATAACAATTGTCAAGGTTCAATTAAGTGTCGTTCTAGAACTCAAACACGAAAATATAGCCAGCTAACTGTCGTTACGAAGGCTATCTATCTTTAGATCCTCGAATCACAAATTTCTTTGCGAATTCGTCGAATCTAAACAAGCATTTAGTACGAGCTTGATATGTTCACAAAGTCCCTAAGCCAAATTTCTTTGCGAATAAGTAACTTTGCCCATTTAAACTAGTTCAGGTTATTAATCCCACTGTCGTGGCTAATCAACAATCCTAAGATCAAGATTCGAGATGATCAAGCAAGAATCAAGCATTAATAACAGTTTAAATGAAGAACCTACGGATAAACCTTAACAAATATGCAATTTCAATGATTTCTAGTCATAACCCAAGAAATCACAAAACCTAACAAGTGATTTACTCAGAAATAGATGATGAAATCATATTAACTGAATAAGATTGCATTAAAAAGTAAGAGTAGATGATACAAAAGGGTTTGAAGTCTTTGGATCTCAAGAACATGTAGATCTTCTCAAAGTTTCTCCAAAAGTCTCTCTTTCTCTCTCTACCTCCTTAATAAAACAGTGTCCCTCTAAATAAAAACGAGTAAAAAGTATTTATACAAGTGGTAAAATTAGGTTTACAGAGCGCCTGTCGATCGACACAAACAACATGTCGATCGACACGAGGGCATCTTTGGAGATTTTCTACGTCTTTAAAAACTTCTGTCGATCGACAGTGTATAAACTATGTCGATCGACAAGGACCTTTTAAAGGTCTCGATTCCACTTGTATCTCTTCCGCTCCAAAATGGTCCAAAATGCTTCAAATGTTACCATTAAGCTCCAAATGACCATTTCCTGCAAAACACTACAAAAGACACAAAAATACCAAAAATACTAATACAAAACCCGCTTATATCATGGTTAAAATCGGGTAAAAACCATGATATATCAACTCCCCCAGACTTAGCGTTTGCTTGTCCTCAAGCAAAATCATAAACCAAGAATGGAAAAAGTTGAAAACACAGAACATACCTTTCCAGTTAGTGAACCACATGATTTAGAACCAACCAAAATCAGACCACCATGTACTTCTCCGCAGACAAACACGGCTTTCCAAATCCATTCACCACTTCGCAGCATAATCCGTTAGTCTTCATCGCTTGACCTCAATGATCTCAATACCATGAACCTTCTAGACTCATTTCCATACTGTACCGTGACAAATCAACCTATACAACACTTGATACTCTTTTTCTCTCCCCCATACTTATTTCGTTCTATATTTATATATACATATTTATTTATTTATTTATTTTGAGATTGCTGAACTCAAAGCAGTGCATATTTCACTAATGTTGTTCCTTGTGAGGAGACAGGGTCGTGACTCACTACGATTGTTCCTTGTGAGGAGACATGCTCGTGAGATTGCTCGTCTTTCAACATCCTTTTTAGGGGACTCAGACTGCTGCTTTTAAGCTCGGTGATCATCTCGAGTACAGATTCACCGGATTTATTCCTCATCATGTACTCAAGAACTATCATTTCACCCCAATCCTAGTAATATATATATATATATTTTTTTTTTTTTTTTTTTTACTTATGAATGGGGAGAGGAGTACCATTACTATCAACAGGGGGTTGCATTTATCAGGTACGAATGAGGAGTCAAGCTCAATAGACATCGATCCCAAAGAGAATCGTGCAATAGATCTGACTTGGCGGATTAGACTGGAAGTAGCGGATGTTTCTAGTTAACCGGTCGATCCTAGGATTTTTCATTAGTCTGACTCTGAAACTGATCCTGGAAGAATGGTCACACGCTGAAAAGGACACTCCACTTAACCAATACAAAAAAAATTCTACTTGTTTTGACTCGATAAAACAAAAAAATTTCCAAAAAATATGAGTCAAAACCAAAACAAAAAGAAATACGTTAGTAGTTCCTTCCCCCAGAGTTAAACAACACTGTCCCCAGTGTTATCAAGCCCGATATTGGCAAAATAAATCAAACGAAACGTGAACTTGATCGAAAAAGTAGAGAATTTACCATCTTGAAGAACCCGTCGATCGACAGAAACATCATGTCGATCGACAGATTACGTTCTGCCTTAACCGTTGAGGTGTTGAAAATTTCCAATTTTGTGCTCGTGTCGATCGACATAAACAACATGTCAATCGACGAATGAGCTTCTGTCCAAATTTGCACATTTGTAGATTTTTCGAAAAGTGTTTGGTTCGATGTTCCAAACCTGCATCTACAGATATTCAACAAACGATTAATGGAACAACACATTGCAATCCTTAAAATAGAAATTCGAGTTCACATTTTGTTTGAAATTCCAACAAAAATCCGAAATTAAAAAGCTAAAGGGAAAATGTTTGAAAAGGGAAAAACAAAAACAAGATAAAGTAGAATGGAGGAAGGGAACTAGTCCTCCTCCTCGTCATGATGATGCTCTGGTGATGGTGTGTTGCGCGGAGACGGTGTGCGGGGACGGATACAGTCGGACTTGCAAGACATTGCATCCCATGTCGCCTTTAGAGCCTTGGCGATCCAGCCTAAACGCGGGTCGTCATCCATCAAACCTGCTGGGAGACTCGGGAAGCGATGCTCGTGTACAGGCTGCTCCGGCGGTGCTTGAGATGAGCTAGCTCCACCCCGTGTCGTGAGCTTCCTCGTAGGACCCATGGGCATAAGAACTTCCTCAGGTGGATTGAAGGAGATAAATGTAGGGTCATTAGTGACCCGCAATAAATCCATCACTCTCCCAATCTCTACCTTTCTCTTTTGGCCATTCCCAATTGGGAAGACCCAGTGTAGAGGATGCTCATGCGTGATCCAATGAGCATTCTTCATATGCTCCAAGTCCACAGAAGCACTCTTGCTCTCCTCCTCATATTCGGTTGTTGAAACCTTGCATTTCGTGAAGATTGAAGTGAGGATGCTTCCCACCGGTAATTGCTTCTTACCGAAATTAGTAAGAGATAGCGGAGTATGCTTGAGCGAGTAGAGGTACTCCATCAACACCATTCCCATGTTTGGTGTTATAGTGTCCCAAGTCTCATTGTGGATGACGCTCCTCAAAGCGTAAGAAAGTAAGACCAACTCGTAACTCCTAACCTTCACTGGCTCCATCTTGCACATGATGGTAGTGGTGAGCAATTGAATCAAGTAGCGAGCAACTGGATGACGCCCATCGTATTGTGCAGGACTCCCCACTATATAAGGACCGGTGCCAATCTCATTCCACAATGTCTGGACGCTGCCAGCAATGTCCTTTGGCAATCTAACAAGTGGAACTTCCGGGAACCCAAAAGTCCTGCAAACGGTTAAGGCATTCATCTTGTGCCGCTTCCCGTTACTCATAAAGCTCATGTGGAAATGCCTCGGATCTAGATTGTCCTCTGGAGTTTTCGCGTCACTGGATAGCTTAACAGTGGCGAAGAATTGGCGGACAAGGTCAGGATACATCATTGAACGTCCGTCCACCAATTTTGCCAAACCCATCTCTTGAATCAACTGCCTGTGCTTTTATCAGTCGTACGTACCATCTGCAAAATGAAATCACTAAGAAAAACAAGCAGAGGAAGTTAGAAAGAACCAACAAAATGGACAGTCACTTCCCTGTCGATCGACACAAATATCTGTCGATCGACAGAGAGGCGCCTGCCCCAGTTCTGCATACGACAAGAAATCACACAATTGCAACACCAAATCTCGTCTAAATCATGCCTATCACGACTCCTAGCATCACTATTAAACCTATTGTCGACACAACAATCACCAATTCGCACAAATTCACAACACATTCAAAAACCCCCAAATTATAAAGTTCAAACCCTAATTATCAAAATCAACACAATTTAGGCATGAAATTGGTTCGAAATTACTCTTATAGTGTAAAGAAAGTATTCAAAACTCAAGAATCGAACCAATTTAACCCAAAAACTCATCACCTCTCTTCATGAATTCGGAATGAAAAATCGAGAAAGGGAGACATACCTTGTTTGGTTGCTAAAATGAATGTGAGAATCGAAGAGAGGAGGAAAATCCAAGTGGATTAGGCCCAAAAATTGATTGATTCGGTCAAGATTTCGAAAATCTAGGGTTTGGGGAGGATTTGTCGATCGATGGGGAATGTGAAGTGAAAAAAAAAAGAATGAAAAATCAGGTTAAAACCACTTACCTCGTGGGTTCAGTAGCCCGTGTCGATCGACATGGACTTACTGTCGATCGACAGAGATGTCTCTGCCTAAATTTTCCCTTAACTTAAGACTAAAACAAACGTTAGTAAAACCAAAATTAAAAGCTAAATATACACACACTTACAAATGGGTTGCCTCCCATTTAGCGCTTGTTTTCAGTCATTAGCTTGACTCTGTTTGAAGCTCAGGCTCCGGGTGCATCATCAAAGGGTACCATGTGTCCCTCTGGAATTTTGGCTTCCGCCCAGTAATGTTTCACCCTCTGACCATTCACCGTGAACTCCTTTCCATCCTTTGCGATTAACACCACAACTCCATGTGGCCTAACCTCCTTGATCGTGAAAGGACCTGACCATCGAGAACGCAATTTACCAGGAAAAAGTTGTAAACGCGAGTTGTATAGCAATACCTGGTCGTTGGGTACGAAGCTCCTGGAGATTATCTTCTTGTCAAGGTACGCCTTTGTCCTCTCCTTGTACAGCTTGGAGTTCTCGTAGGCATGAAGTCGAATCTCATCCAGTTCGTTCAACTGAATCAATCTTCGTTCTGCGGCGGGCTTGATGTCGAAATTGAAATGTTTTACCGCCCAAGCTGCCTTATGCTCGAGTTCCAGCGGTAGATGACATGCTTTTCCATAAAGCAGATGGAAAGGAGTGGTGCCTAGAGGAGTCTTGTAAGCAGTCCTATAAGCCCAGAGCGCATCGTCTAGCTTTGTAGACCAATCCTTCCTCGTGACACTTACCGTCTTCTCAAGGATTACCTTGATCTGCCTATTCGACACTTCCACTTGACCACTCGTCTGTGGGTGATAAGGACTCGCCACGCGATGGTGAACACCGTATTTCTCTAAGAGTTTAGAGAATATCTTGTTTATGAAATGTGTTCCACCATCACTAATGACTACTCGTGGCACTCTAAATCTCGGGAAGATGATGGTCTTAAACAACTTAATGACCACCGCAGCGTTGTTCTTCGGACTAGCAATTGCCTCCACCCATTTGGAGCCATAGTCCACCGCGACTAATATGTACTCATTCCCATAAGAGGATGGGAATGGACCCATGAAATCGATGCCCCAAAAATCAAACACTTCAACCTCGAGGATGAAGTTTTGCGGCATCTCATGTCGCTTGCTAATCTTTCCTCGCCTCTGGCAGGCATCACATTGCAGTATAAATGCATTTGCATCCTTAAACATCGAGGGCCACCAGAAACCCGCTTGAAGAACCTTGGACACTGTCTTGAAAATGGCAAAGTGCCCTGCATATTCTGAACCGTGACAGTAATAAAGCACATCTCGAACTTTGCTCTCCGCAATGCATCTCCGATAAAGCCCATCTGAGCAATGTCGGTATAGATACGGCTCGTCCCAAAAGTACCTCCGAAGTTCTCTCATAAATTTCTTCTTCTCATAGCCCTTGAGATCATCTGGTGTAGTCTCTGCAGCAAGGTAATTGGCCATGTCACTGAACAAAGACCTATCGCTCTCTGAGACCGCGTTCGACTCATGGAGTTCCATCTGATCACCCATTATGGATCGACATATAAGGTTTATGTCGATCGACGGTTCATGTTCTTCATTTAAATTTTCGGACAGTGAGCTCCCTGTCGATCGACGGCGAATGCTCTGCCCCAATACTTAGCCGATTTTCCGGTGTAGCCTCTTGCGATCCAATCTCAATGAAGTGTACACATTCCTCTGGGAAGTAATCATCGATTGGTACACTTTCTTCTATCCGAATGCGCGAAAGGTGATCCGCTACACCATTCTCGACTCCCTTTTTGTCCTTGACTTCTATGTCAAATTCTTGGAGGAGGAGGATCCACCTCAACAACCTCGGTTTAGCGTCTTTCTTTTGCATTAAGTACTTCAATGTTGAATGATCCGTGTGCACTATAACCTTGGCTCCAATTAGGTAAGAGGGAAACTTCTCGAAGGCGAAAACGACGGCTAACAACTCCTTTTCAGTAGTTGCGTAGTTCCTTTGAGCCTCGTCTAGCGTTCTACTAGCATAGTAGATTGCATGAAGTTTCTTGTCCTTCTTTTTCCCTAACACTGCCCCAACTGCATAATCACTTGCATCGCACATTACCTCGAAAGGTAAATCCCAATCGGGAGGTTGCACTATCGGGGCACTCACCAAAGCCTGTTTAATCTGTATAAAAGCATTTAAACAATCAGCATCAAAATCAAATTTGATGTCCTTACAGAGCAATGTGGTGAGTGGTCGAGCAATCTTTGAGAAGTCCTTGATGAACCTCCTGTAGAATCCAGCATGGCCAAGGAAACTACGAATCTCCCTAACCGTAGTTGGCGGTTGAAGACTCATCATCACTTCAATCTTGGAACGGTCCACCTCAATACCATCCGTGGAAACTCGATGGCCAAGCACAATTCCTTCTAGCACCATGAAATGGCCTTTCTCCCAATTAAGCACCAAGTGCTTCTCCACGCATCGAGCGAGCACTTTCTCTAGGTTGTCCAAGCAATCCTTGAACGAATCACCGTGGACCGAGAAGTCATCCATGAAGACCTCCATATATTGCTCAATCATGTCGGTGAATATGGAAATCATACACCGTTGAAATGTAGCTGGAGCATTACAAAGTCCAAATGGCATTCTGCGATATGCAAAAGTGCCATAAGGACATGTAAACGTTGTCTTCTCTTAGTCATCTGGATGAATGGGGATTTTGAAGAACCCAGAATATCCATCGAGGAAACAGTAGTAGGGGTGCTTTGCTAAACGCTCTAGCATCTGGTCGATGAAGGGTAACGGGAAATGGTCCTTCCTTGTGGCCGCGTTTAGCTTCCTATAATCTATGCACATCCGATGACCAGTTACAGTCCTCATCGGAATTAGCTCATCTTTCTCGTTTTTTACTACTGTGACACCTCCTTTCTTTGGTACCACATGCACCGGACTGATCCAAACGCTATCCGAAATGGGATAGATGATTCCAGCTTCTAGGAGTTTCAAGATCTCCTTCTTGTAAACCTCTTGCAGGTTTGGGTTAAGTCTCCTTTGATGCTCAACCGATGATTTGCTCTCATCCTCAAGGTGAATCATGTGCATACACAAGTCCGGAGAGATACCTGCAATTTCATCAAGAGAATAGCCGAGAGCTGGGCAAAATTTTCGCATCTTGCTCAGCAGTAAGGCGAGCTCTGGATTGTTCAAAGAAGAATTGACAATCACGGGGTAAGTAGAATTAGGTCCAAGAAAGGCGTACCTTAGCCCGGCGGGAAGTGGCTTGAGCTCAAGCTTTGGAGCTTTTTGTTCGCTCCAATCACTGATTTGTGGAGCTTTCGATGAAGCTTCCCCCAAACTAGCACTAGCAACCAAGTGCTTCCTTTCCTTGGTAGCATCCATCATCCTAGCATAACCCCTCGCATCATTATCAAACTGTTCTTTCTCTTGCACAGAGTTAACCAAAGTCCTTTCCAAGGGATCAATGGGATGATTCTCATTGAAAACTTCCTGTGCAAGGTCGGTGAGAGTGTCTACGTAGAAGGTGTGTCCATCTATGGTAGGCCTCTTGATAAGCTTGTCCATCTCGAACTTCATCTCGAGACCACCTACTCTTAAAGTCATGCTACCTCCTTGACAATCAATCATGGCACCGGCTGTGGCTAAAAAGGGCCTACCCAAGATAAGAGGATCCTTGGGTTCCTCGTTGTATTGCAAAATCACAAAGTCAGTCGGAATCAAACAGTTCCCAACCTTGATTGGAACATCTTCTAGTACTCCTTCTGGAATCCTAACTGACCTATCCGCTAAGATAAGAGAGATCCTAGTGGATTGGTAATCCGTCATCCCAAGAGTCACCGCAACTGAAAGTGGCATGAGGTTGATGCCTGAACCTAGATCACAGAGAGACCGCGGAAATCTATCCTTGAAGATATAACAATCTAAAACAAAGCTTCCCGAATCCGTTAGTTTCTCTGGGATCCTGTTCTGAATCACTGCGCTTACTTGTTCAGAAATCATAGCCACTGCTTCCTCAATGCCCCAACTCTTGGTCACCATCTTCTTGACATACCGTCGTATCACGGGACTGAGTTTAACGGCTTCGACAAACGGAAGTTCCAACACTAGCTTGTCTATGATGGACTTGCATCTTGCATCCTCAAGCTCTTGCTTAGATCTCTTCTGACTCTTCGGGTAAGGTACCTTGGGTATGTACACTCTCTCCACTGGATTATCTGACGATTTTAAAGGAGAAATCGTTCTGGGGGTTTCCTGTCGATCGACGATTGTAGGTCCTGTCGATCGACATGGATCTGATGTTCTTGTATCGACCACATTTTTCCCTTTGTCGATCGTCATTGGACCTTTTGCCAAAATTTGGTTTGGCTGTGTCGATCGACGGTCAGATGTGTTGATCGACGGATACAGCTCTCCATCCGGAGACTTGCTCTGTTCTGTTCCTGTCGATCGACATGCAGGTGTGTCGATCGACGGATGACCTTCTGCCCGAATTTCATTCTCATCAAAATCTCCAAACTCATCAAAATTTTCATTACCAAGTCCTTTCTTCAACTCAGGCCCTTGGATAACCTTTCCACTCCTCGTTGTGATGGCAGCAACGGAATGCTTCGGGTTAGCATCCGTTCTAGAAGGAAGGAATCCTTCTTGTCTCCTCGGGTTCTCGGCGGTTTTAGCGACTTGAGTGTCTAGCTTCCTCACATGAAGGTTGATAGCCTCAATCTTTCCATTCAAATCGGTGTACAAGGCATCGATTTTGCCATTGAAGTTCACCGTCATCTTTTGTTGACCCTCCAGAATTTGCTCTAGCATCGAGTCCGTCTTGTTATCCGACGACTTAGGAGGTGGAGTTTGGTAAGAAGAGGAACCATAATTCCTAGTGAAGCTGCTCTGATAGGGTTTCTGATAATCCGTATTCTGGAATTGTGGTTTGGTGTAGCTAGGTGTGGCTTGATTTCCGGTGAATGTGGATCTTTGATTGTTTCCACTGTAGTTGTTCCCACCGTAGTTTCTGTTTCCTTGCTGATTACCAAACTTTTGTCCCTGAAATCCACTACCACCGACGTAGTTGCAGTCCTCTTCATTCTCTTCTTCATCTCGAATGAAGGTCTCTACTTCCTGAGCAAACTGCACTTGCTTCTTTCCCACTAGCAAGTTATGCATCGAGTCTAACTTGGCTTCCATCTTGGCCATATTACCTCCATTTGTGCTCTTCCCAAGCTGCTTCCTCTCGTAGTCTATGTTCTTCGTGCTACTACTCGAAGCCATGTTCTCGATGAGTGCCAACGCATCACTTGGAACGTTGGTGTTGAAGTTTCCTCTACTTGCAGAATCCAAAGACATTTGATGTCTCCAATCAATTCCTCTGAAGAAGATTCCCAACAACTGCACATCACTAAAACCATGATGGGGACAATCTCTCTGGTAAGATTTGAATCTTATCCAAGCATCCTTGAATGCTTCAGTCGGTCCTTGTCTGAATGTCGAGATCTTCATCCTTAGATCCTCAGACCGTGTCTCATCAAAGAAGTTGACGAGAAACGCGTTTTTCGTGTCCTCCCAAGTAGTTAAAGAACCGGGGGCTAACTGCTTTAGCCAGTAAGCTGCTTCTCCGCTGAGAGAATACGGGAAGAGCTTGCAGAAAAGGTAGTCTTCAGGAACCCCATTGGCTTTGATGCTGGAGGCTAAGTCCTCAAACATCTCGATATGGTCCATGGGATGTTCTGAAGGAAGGCCATGGAATGGGCGTTGAGCTACCAAAGAGAAGTAAGCCGGCTTTAGCTCGAAGTCATTCCTAGGGAAGGAAGGAGGTCTAATAGCAGCTCTGTTGGTGTAGAACTCCTGAGGCCTATAGTGCTCTCTCAATGTACGCTCATGCCCAGCTGGCTCGTGTTGTTGCTCCTCTTCTATCACGGTTCCATCGTCCTCAATGCGCTGGCCCTCAGCGTTATACTTTCGTCCTTGATGGTCCGTGATGGTTCCATCTGCACCACGGAGCAAGATCACTCTGTTGTTGACCATCTTGGCTGCTCTCGTTGCTCGCTCTAACTTTCCAATCTCAGGAATGAGATCGACTAGCTCTTCGTTTCGATTGCTCCTGGTTATACGATTAGGCATAAACCTGAAACACACAAACACCAAGAGAAAAGAGCAAGTTAAGTATCAAAATAAAAATAAAAGCTTAGACAAAATCTTAGTAACTTGAATTGAACGGTAAATTCAACTCCCCGGCAACGGCACCAAAATTTGATGCGGGCTCAAATTCACCCTCGAACCACTCTCTCAAACAAAGAGGTCATCGTAGTATTTAGGGATCGAAATCCACAGGGAGTTGGAATACACAATCAATCTTAGTATTCAGATTTTGCTAAGTGAAACGATATAAATGTAAATGCAGATTATAAAACAAGTAAACGAAAGATGGGTTGATTAAGTTCTTGAAAAGATGAAAGCTAGGTCATGGAAATTCTTTAGGTAATGATTCGAAATCAATATATAACAATTGTCAAGGTTCAATTAAGTGCCGTTCTAGAACTCAAACACGAAAATATAGCCAGCTAACTGTCGTTACGAAGGCTATCTATCTTTAGATCCTCGAATCCCAAATTTCTTTGCGAATTTGTCGAATCTAAACAAGCATTTAGTACGAGCTCGATATGTTCACAAAGTCCCTAAGCCAAATTTCTTTGCGAATAAGTAACTTTGCCCATTTAAACTAGTTCAGGTTATTAATCCCACTGTCGTGGCTAATCAACAATCCTAAGATCAAGATTCGAGATGATCAAGCAAGAATCAAGCATTAATAACAGTTTAAATGAAGAACCTACGGATAAACCTTAACAAATATGCAATTTCAATGATTTCTAGTCATAACCCAAGAAATCCCAAAACCTAACAAGTGATTTACTTAGAAATAGATGATGAAATCATATTAACTGAATAAGATTGCATTAAAAAGTAAGAGTAGATGATACAAAAGGGTTTGAAGTCTTTGGATCTCAAGAACATGTAGATCTTCTCAAAGTTTCTCCAAAAGTCTCTCTTTCTCTCTCTACCTCCTTAATAAAACAGTGTCCCTCTAAATAAAAACGAGTAAAAAGTATTTATACAAATGGTAAAATTAGGTTTACAGAGCGCCTGTCGATCGACACAAACAACATGTCGATCGACACGAGGGCATCTGTGGAGATTTTCTACGTCTTTAAAAACTTCTGTCGATCGACAGTGTATAAACTATGTCGATCGACAGGGGCCTTTTAAAGGTCTCGATTCCACTTGTATCTCTTCCGCTCCAAAATGGTCCAAAATGCTTCAAATGTTACCATTAAGCTCCAAATGACCATTTCCTGCAAAACACTACAAAAGACACAAAAATACCAAAAATACTAATACAAACCCGCTTATATCATGGTTAAAATCGGGTAAAAACCATAATATATCAGCACCCCTGTGTGTTCTGTGACCCAGTCGATAACAGCTATGGCATGTACACATGGGTATCTGTCAATGTCAACCATCTCTCGTTTACATAATCTTGACTTTTAATTTCTTTCTCAAGGGTTTGATGTTCATTGGGCAAGACTTTTTCGAACCGTATAAGACACTGCAACTTTAGCCTCTTTGTTTGAGGACAACTTTAGCGATCTTCAGATACTCTTCTGTCCTTGATCTTGTTTTGTTTGAGGACAAACAAAGGTCTAAGTCCGGGGGAGTTGATATATTAGTACTTTAGCCTCTTTTACGTATTGTTTTCTATTGCATTTCGGTTATTTCTTGTTCTTTTTGTGTCTTTTCAGGTTCTAGAAGGCTCTCGAGCATGGATTGGAGTTATTGGGGCTCACGGGAGCAAACGAGATGAAATTGGAGCAAAAAGGCGATTTTGCCGAAATCACCGGCGCAAAAAGCCGAAATCACCGGCGAATGACCTTGATATAGTGTTTGTTTTTATTGAATTTTACATTGAATTACTTGCTGTTTTTGCTGTCCGAAACTTACAACCATCCCCCATTTTATCTTAGCTTTAAATTAGAATCTATAGTTTCATAGTGTAACCTTGGTCTCTGTGGATTCGATACCTATTATACTACTGCGATTGTCTGTGCACTTGCAGAATTATTTTGGGTTAAAAACTTAGCACATCATTGTTCTAAGGTGATTGTGGGAGAATAATCATATATATTAAAAAAAAATTAAATACTTTTGTAAAGTAAAATTAACAATGAGATGTTCTTATGCCACATATAATTGAAACACATAAATAATTGAAACACATATATAAATGATCGTAACAATGAAAATTCAACCCATAGTAGTACAAATACAATAACCAGTATTACGTAGTTATCCAAATTCGTACATAGTAGTACAAATACAATAACCAGTATTACTTAGTTATCCAAACAAATTGTAACAATGAAAATTCCCAAATCATGCACCACTTAGGAATCCTACTTCACCACCACCACTTGGGCCAGTTACTTCAGCACCGTAATCAAAATATATGCTTGTGCTCATTGTCTCCATCTCTGTTCATCCCCATCTCCATTCTTTACATAATGTCCTCTGAAATCAAAATATATGCTTGTTTCATAACATTGAGTTAATGTTAGTAGTTCCCAGTTCTACCTAGTGTTTCCTAAACGCAGTAGTACTCAGTTGTAATCAGTGTTCCCAACTATCAGTAGTACCCAGTTCTACCTAGTGTTTCCTAAACGCAGTAGTACCCAGTTGTACTCAGTGTTCCCTATTATCACTAGTAGTACCCAGTTCTACCTAGTGTTTCCTAAACGCAGTAGTACCCAATTCTTCCAACTTGCGGATTCCCCAACTTGCATTACTATCCGAGCTACTGAATTTAAAGCTATAACATAGTAGAACGCACCTCAATTGAATTCAATGGCGGATTGGGCTTCAATTGAACAAATGTGCTTCGGATTGGGATCAATATTGATGGCCGGATCAATGGTGATGTCGCGGACCATGGGAAGAAGAAGAAGATTCGATTGGGCTTCAATTGAACAAATGTGCTTCGGATTGGTGATGGTGAGCCGGAGAATCCACCGGAGATTAAGATGGATGTCGCCGGCGAAGAAGAGAAATCCAAGAAGAAGACGATCGCGATTTGGGTTTTTATTTTCTTTTTTGTTTTTTTCTTTTAATTAGTTGAGGTTAGTTTTGTAATTTACCATTTCATTAAGGGTTATAGGGTTATATGAGAATTTTTTTGGTGTTAGAGGTTGGTGTTTGAGAGAAAGGGTTATATAAAAATTGGATCTGTTCTTACCCCTATCCATAGATCGAATAACCTGCAGCTCTGATACCACTTGTTAGGATTTCATGCGTTAAATCATTTGTCCCATACCTATCGTCGATAAACGGATCTAAAGAACACGAGAATTGTTCACCCAGTTCACGGTCTCAACCGCCACATCTGGGGTGGATCCGAGATCCACAACATCCACTATGAAGAATCCGAAAACACCTCGGATGTGGTTTACAACATGAAGATCACAAAAACAAGGAAGATGGAATACTACGAGCCGCCCTTAGGCGCTCGGAACCCTCCTAATCTAGGATTACAGGATTAGGTTTTCCCTAGGCTCTACCCTTGTATTTATAAACAAGAAACCCTGAAAAACCCTATGAGTTGGGCCAAACCCTAACTTAGGCCCAACTCTATGACAACTTCAGAATAAGCCTATGTGTTAGCCCAAATCCATTGAGATGGCTAAAGTCCGATATTTCACAACAATATCTATCATTTAGCTTCTAAGATTTTGTTAGCATTTTTAGATATGTGCTAACTTCTTAATCATTAGCCTCAATCATTTGCATTTGCATTTGAAGACTTAGCCTCAAACATTGAAAGTTTGACCGTTTTGAAGAAAGAGGAATTTTTGTAACTCAACTTATTGATCATGCGTGATAGATTATAAGTTTTGAGGTAGGAATTTTCACTTAGCACTCCTTTGATTTTCTTTGGTGCTCAGGATAATACATTTCTCCTATGCAATTGGTTTTGCTAGTAATAATTGTAATTTTTGATTTTCGGATATATCCTCGCATGGGATTTGATGCTGACATCACTCTCTGTGAACAAATGTGTCACAAAGGTGAGTACCTCAAGAGCTCTTTGGCACTGTGGCTGGACCGTCTCTGAAGAGAAAGTGAGTTTTACATGTTCTCTTAGCGCGGTCCATGGAGCCGTACGGGCTAAATGCCCCGAAACTTCACGGTTATAAAAAAAAAGAGTTTCTATCATGACATGATTAGCATTTGTGCTAAAAGGGACTCCATTGGTACAATTTTCACAAGGGAATTAAACTTTTATATTGGTGTGTGCGCTTGTTTAATCAAACTTTTTGTTGAGTATAACTTTCATATTGAACTATTATATTTCAGATTTTCTCAAGATAGAACTGGTAAGGTTTAAATGTAAAACTTTTTGTTGGTCAACGGAAATGTCAAACTTTATTGATGAATTGATCAATAGAAATTGTATAAATGTATAACTAAGATGCAGCGAACTGAATACCCAAAAACAATCCTAGAAACCCTCTTTATATAGTAGAAGTTTTCTTAACAACTTCTAAAACGAACCTCTCTCTTCTAACTGACTCAGCAACTAACAACCTTGACTTTTCTTCTGCTCCAATGATGCTCTGCCAACTCATCAATTCCTCAACAAACACTTGCAGCTCAGCAATTCTCTCGCTTCTTCAGAATATAACATATCATTGGCTTAGCAAGAACATCCCTTTATTCTCGTGCTTGTAATGGTGTATTCTTTATAGATATGGTTCTCTTGTTTACTGAATATGAGAATTAACTACGCTCTACGAGTTCCATATTTTGTTCAGTTTATACTTGGTACTATACGGGCTTTTTCTACTAATTTAATCATTCCTTAAACAGAGCGTTTTTTCTTCTTCTGAGCTATGGGCTTCATGAGTTGTTATGAAGTCAAATTTTTGGAGTAGTAAAATTGTAATAAGTATTGATCATATATAAGAAAATGAATTGAATTCTTCATCTCCAAAACAACAGTTTAACTCTAAGAAAACACATTTCGTGTCAAACACGTCAACTGCCTTAGTTTCAGGATTTAGGGTTATCAATTAAGATTCTTCTACAGTTTCTTTACTGCACCTACTTGAGCTCCAAGCTACTTTTACCCCAGTATCTAAAAACCTCTGGAGATTCTCTTTGAAGACTTGGCATTTTTGTGGATAGTTGGAGACGAATAGACGAGGATGGAGATTCTCCTCTTCTTCTCTTGATATTGGTGGTCTTCCCTTCTAGTTTCTCCATTTTTGCTTTAACCCCTAATCAGCTACTTCTTGTTCAAGGCTACGTTTTACCTCTCGATGTAACCTCAGAGATCCTCTCAAAAACCTATAATAGTTATAAATCAAGGTTAAAATTGGGATTTAGAAATACAAAAGCCTAATGGGACATTTCTATGAAGAGAAAATTCTAATGGGACATTATCAAAATAAATGTGGCCTAATTTAGCAATTCCCCCAACTTTTTTTATCATATAGGGCTCTCGCGTAGAGAATTTATGTGGAATTTCCGCTTACTATATAACCTTTGATTCTTTGAAGCAATATGACCATCCAGCAAACGATTCTCATATAATATCCTTTCGCTTATAAGCTAGTACGTGATCATTTCGCTTCTATTAATTTTGAAATTTTATATTTAATAAATTCATAAGAACTATTTTAAGGTAATGGACCACAGATTAATCATTTCTGCCACTACCAAGGCCTAATTAGGGTTTGAGGCGATCGAGAAATATGGCTACAAACGACGACGAACCTCCACAACGCAACGCAAGGTCGAAGGAACCACCATGCCACCGAGAATAGTTATGGGCGGTTTTACTGTGGTAAATGGCAAATACGTTAAAGTAGAGGAGGAGCCAACCGATGATGTTGTTGACTGGTCATCAGACGATGATGTCAATCCGGCCCTAGAAAAGTATTATCGGCAACTTGATGAATCCGACGTAAGAATTCTTCTCATTCATATCTTTTTCCTTAATCTATTTCTCGAGCTTATCGATTTCGTAGTACATTTGTTAATGTACTATTGTGTCATGGATTTATGATTCTTAATAATGGGATCGATTTTCTTTTAATAACTTTGTAATTGTGGGGTTTTATATGTGAATTGAAGGGATTCGATCTTGACATGAGTATGCGTGACACGGGTATGCTTCCAAATTGTTCCTTCTTGCCGTTCACATTGACCAATGAAGAAGACCTTCACAGTGAGATTGGCATTTGTGGTAGGGTTGGACTCCATTGGCACAATTTTGATAGACCCCTAAAGAGTTATATCAGAAGAAGAATGAAGAAGAAAGAAGCTGAGAGGAGACAATTGGAAGAGGAGTGAGCTGGCATTAGGTGGTTGGAGGAAGTAGTTAGTTAGTTGATTCTGTTAAGGGAGTTAACAACTTAGTAGAAGAGTGAATAGTTTGTTAAGAGACCTTCGGCTATATAAGGAGGATCTCTAGGATTGTTTTCACTATTCATATTTTGGCATCTCAAGCCTTACAGTTGTAAACACCTCATTGGTTAATAAATTGATTCTTTGTTTATTTACATCGAAAAGCTTAACAAATTTTCAAAAGGTATCTCTGATTATTCAACATGTTTATTAATCTTGTTCAAAAGATATCTGATTAGTATATATGTACTAAAAAAATTTCAATCAATACAGGGCTTAAACTTCCAATTGTTGGAGTTAGTGAAATACAATTCAAGTCTTCGTGGACTTTGTGCTTACTATATAACCATGGAGGCTATGAATCCAACCGACAGTTCAAAATTTACTTTCCAGACGTGTGTTGAGAGTTGGTCCTAGGACGAACGAAGATAACGGAATATTTACTGAAGTTTGTAGAGTAAAACCAGGTGAGTTTTTTGTGACTAGTTGTGTGCTTTGTTAATTATTGTGATCACCCCTAATTATGTTGAAAATGTTTTAAAATAAGGTTCTAAAGACGAAAAATGGGATTGGAATGACGAAGCAATTGACGACTTCCACATTGGAGAACTAGAGTGGCTTTCGGACGATGCCCTTACAGATGATAAGCATAAACAATTTTACGAGGTGAGAGACCAAGTGTCCAGTATTATGTAAAATGAAATTTTGTTTGGGGGTTTCATTGCGTAGGCTGTTTCGTTTATCTCAAATGGTAATTTTTTTGTCTTTCACATGTGCAAGATTCAGATATCCAAGAAAACGATTGGCTCCATTTTTATACTGAGTTTGCATTTCACTCAGTACATGAAAGACGCTTAGTATGTTTGCACTGTTTTACTCCCCCTTGGGTTAATTTGGTTATACATGTGATCCCATGTTGGTTTGTTTTATGGTCTTTTTCTTCCTAGACCAATTATCTCTGGTCTACTGTGCCTTTGAAGATCAAGAAAGTGGTCGTGCAGACTCGTGAAGATGTGGAGTCAAGTAAGAAGTTGAAGTCTGAGAACGCGGTCTTCTACATCACCTTCAGTGACTGTGATCAGACCGAAAATCACAAAGCCATTGTGAGAAGGGTCACAGATGGGATTCCAGGTCATGTCAGTCTTGAAGTCAATGTTATGCTAGAATAAGGATTTGGTAGTTTTTCCTATCCGTAGAACATTGAATCAGACGTCATTATGTGTCCTGGTCATGCTAAGTTATGCAACGTTTCTAAAGATCTAAATATGTAGAGAAATCAAGCCAAGATATGGTGAAATTTAGAGTAGAATATTTTCTATGAACCAAATTTCCAAGCTGTCCTAAATGAAGATTGATTTCCTGTCTCTACCACAGTTTGGTCTAAAGATTGTGTGTATACATGAAGAGTTTGGGATCTCAGCTTTAAGCCATGGGGATTTTTCTAGAGTGAACGACGTACACTGGATCAGAACGCTCTGGATTTGGAGATATATCAATAGACTGGAATGATAACAAGTCGGAACGAATTAATCACGAAGAAAGAGTGAACAAAAACTCTTTTGAAGTGTTTCTAGTATAAATTACCCGAGGAGGTTCAAATCCTCCTGCATAGTGAAAATATGATCCGACAATGAGAGCATGATCCGTGTCTCCAGTTGATGTCCATATCGAGATTGCTTTAGTAAAGAAGCAGCGATTCGAAGCTGTAGAGACAGAAAAGAGTAAATGATTGGATTGAAACCACACGGCTACGTACATATTAGTGCGAGTCCACCAGGTTTGAGGATTCTGTTCATTTCCTTTAAAACTTCAAACGGTTTTATAAGATAATCCACACTAACCTGTTGAGACACCAAGAAACATATTGATTGGTAATTAACTTGAGATTCAATTAAGCACTAAAAATTTTAGAGAAGATTGGTCTTACCACATTGGTGATAACTTGGAAAGAATTGTCTTCAAAAGGCAGCTTCGAATTGATGTTCAAGTCTTGGACTATGTACTCGGTGAGAACCTGAGAGAGAGAGAGAGAGAGAGAAATAAGATCCTATGATATGATAATCCATCTCAAACCTAAATGGTAAATATATAATACTGAATCTTCTTTACTGGATTGCGCTTAAGCTCTTATTTCATTCATACCCATTCCAACTATACGTTGTTGCTTATACCCGGCTGGATAATGACTGATCTATGTAACATCATATCACTCAATATTCTAACTTCTCAATAGAAACTTAGGACACTAGCAAAAAAGATTAAACGATTTGCATTTTGTATATAATTAGAGAATTAATTAGAGAATTCTCTCATCTAGAGTATCCATCTAAGCAAAGCAATTTTTCAACATTAAAGACTATTTAAAATTAAAAATGTTTGAATCTATATTTATTTCTTTTAAATGCAGTTTTGATGCATAATAAGCCAAAATTAATAACAATTGATAAGGTAATGTGATGGCATATATACTTGTAGTTTGTATGATTGTGGCCATGTTCATTTGGCAGTCGCATTGATCAAAATAGATTATTCAGTGATTGATCAAAGTTTTTAGCGATTGGTC